>CANTUQ010000119.1:2955000-3495000 GCA_947683425.1 Excoecaria cochinchinensis | reverse complement strand
GAACCCTGAAACTCCAACTTACCTTAACAATCTTGCTTCCAATCTCCACTAAATCACTTCTAATTTATTCTAAACCAAGAGATTAAGCAAAGAAAGGGAAGACAAGAAAAGGAAATGGAAAAATCAGAAAGATGAAAGGAAACAAACGTGGACTCCTCTTTTTCTTTCACTTTGTTTTTCTTTTTCACACTTAATGCACACCTACCACAAGCCATGTGTCCTAATCTTATTGGTTCCTTAATCCATCTTTTGACTTGTTCCACCTTGCACCATACACCATACACACACAAACAATTCTTGAATAAATATCTTCAATACACCAAACACCACTCACACCATATCATTTCTTAGCTCACTCACATCCTACTTCCATACACTTCAAGCATACTCTAACAATTCCTTATAAACCACTTGTCATCATCCTACAAACCCAAGTGTCCCAATCCTATCCAATCACTTCCTAAATACCATACACATGTTCCACTAAATGATTTCTCACTTAACATCTTAATAATTAATTATTTTCTTTGCACTCCAGTCCTAATTAACCAAACTTTCTCAAGCACAAATTACCGAAATACCCTTCACTTAACTGACTTAGCTTTCCGATTCCGACTAGGCCCGATTTGGGGTGTTACAGTCGTCGTCGTCGTCGTCGTCGTCATTATTATTATTATTATTATTATTTTATGACTTTATGTATTAATTTATTAATATGTTAATTTATTTGTTTCATCATGTCATTTTGTTTATTTGTCATTCATAATGATTTTTTATTTATTTTAATCTTTTATTTTATATTTTTAATTGATAATTGATTTAATTACGAATATTAATTTTATTTATTTTTATTTTTTTATTCCAATATCTATTTTCCTTGTTTGGGCATTCTCGCGAGCAAATAAGTAGATCCAGGAGACTCGTTTGGCTCTGACTCATTATTTTTGTTATTTATATTATTTTCTTTATTTTGGCTTTTTATTTATTTTGTCAATGTAATTTGTAATAAAATTATTTATTTTATGCACGTTAAAAAAAATCACAAAAAATATTTATATTGACTAATTTGAAATTTTTTCTAATAAAATGGGACCAATGTCCTAGTTTTCCCATCCAAAAAAGTTATCACCTTTAATGTTTTATGAAGCATGCATGTGAGGACCAATGTGCTTACCTCAAATTGAATATCCTGCTTTATGCATGATTCACATGTCCTTTTTATTGGGGGTTGTATTCCATCCCTAGTTTTGTTGTAAATTATTGTGCTTTTATTTACTTTATGCTTAATTTACTTTATTTACTGCTTTCGTTAATTGGTTGATCTGCACTTTAATTAATGCATTAAACTGAATGAGAAAATGAATGAAACTTAATTGTAAAACTCAATTATATTTTAACCAAGGTATGAATAAGAGTGGAATTCCGAACTCTCTCTAGTCTTAAGCTTCATGATGTTAGACGAAAATTTTTAATGTTCTATTAGAAAGGAAATTCCAAAATATCTCTTGTTGCCCAAAATAGACACACAGGCACTGTCATAGGCTCAATGAGGCTAGATGAATTTTTTCAATCTTTTATTAGGTGGCGACTCTGAAACACCTCTTGTTGCCTAAAATAGACACCCTTGTAATCTCTTACAAGTCTTATGAACCTCTCTTGAATACCCTAAAAGCAGGTTTTCGAGGCCTCCGGGGTTCAGCGCGCATCACGGGGGCGACTCCGCTGCGGTCTAATATGAGACTTCGCTTCGAAAGTATTTTGGTTAAAACATATAATTAAGTTTTGATTCAAAATTTCATCCTTTTTTGAAATTGCATTGCATTTCATTAGAGCCTTAGATCTACGCTAATTTGCACCCTCTTTTAGCCTCGGTGCATTTTCAAAGCATGACCCTACGTTCACTCAATGTGGAGAAGTGTTAGGAATAACCACCAGCCCAGGTCCAGTACCATTTGGTATATCAAATGATGACCCGACCGGTTGCTATGCTCATGATGAGCTAGACCCCGTTGGCAGGGATCATGCTTGGCTAGGCCTAAAGTACCATCACCCTGACTAAAGCTCATGTAATTAAAGTAGATACTCCCCTAAGTGGTATGAACCTTAATACTATGCTTACTGTATGGATCACTTTGTATTAGACAAACCAAGATAAGTTGGTTGGTCACTTAATTAAAGGCTTTCATACCCCGATAGGCCCATGCTAGTTTATTTTGACTACCTAAATACACATTAATCATAACCCATACGTATGTTCATTAGATAAGAGGTGTTATGCTGTCGATTTTTTTCTGTGCACCATACTCGTCCATTGGGTTCCCCGCTAACCCTTGGATTAAGCCCACCCAAGAAAGAGATCGCATTGCCTTGTGTGTGGGAGTGATAAGGTTGGAAGGATCTATCTACTTGCATGTGGTTGTGGATGTTGCATTACATATTCATGCATTATGTGTCATTTATGCACATAAAACATAAAAAAATAAAAAAATAAAATAAAATTTAATTTCCTTCGTGTTTGTGTATATCTTTTGTGTGCATATTATTTTTCACATGTACATATCATCCTGTGCATAGTTTTTTCCTTGCATCACATGTATCATTGTAATCTCTTTCAGTCATCGAGGACCATCTGCATAGCATGATCATGCATTACATGTTATTCATGCATCATTCTAACCCCTTGACTTTTTTAGCCACTATAGACCATTTACTTGGGTGGTTTAGGGATCCTGATAATTATTAAAAGAGCAATCAGAGTTCGGGTTGGCTGATAAAGATTTAGAATCCTTACCAGAATGTTTGCAGGCATTATAAATGGTTGACCCTCTGTAATAGACTGAAGAGACTTGTGCCCTAATTGCCCAAGAGATGGATAGAAGGCTCGAAGAGCTTGAAAAAAGGTTGTTAGCCATGATTTTAGGAAAGAATGGATGCCATGGCACTCATTCTTCAAGCTCAGCTTATGGCTACTGCACTTAACCAAGCCAAATTGGCCACTGTCAAGAAGACTCGTAAAACAACAGCCGTAGTGCTTTTATTCACTTCCAAGCCTGGAGGCACAGTGCCACTTTATTCACCAGTTGAGCAAGAAGGAAACAGGAGGCCTACTCTAGAATATAACGTTGTGCCTGAAGAAGGTGGGGACCCCGCAATGATGCATACTCTAAAAGATGAAAGCTCAGATATCCACAACAACAGTAAGGGCAATGTTAAGAGGGAAAAAGCACCAACCACAAAAATGAATCAAAGACACTATTCTAATTTGGGCAGATCCTCGTCTTTTGTCCTTAAGAGGCTAATGAAAGATGGGATGTTACAGCCATTACCGGCTACGCCCGTCCAAAACTAGGGATAGCCCAATCACAAGACGGATCAGTATTGTGCCTTCCTATTGATAACTATTGTATATTCCCAGTTAAATTAGGATTTTGTATATTGCTAATGTAGTTTATTTCCTAGTTAGTTTTATGTTTCTTTATTTTAGTAGGACTAGGACTCTTTTATCAGAGCCATTGCCTATTTGAAGGTTGAGTTTCCTCCCTTCCTTGGTAAGTAATAGTACGCGATTTTTTGGCAAGTGTAAAGAGAATGCATTTCGCTCCTGTTTATTTGACACCACCCTCACCGAAGTATAGCCCAGGTCAAGTTCGACCGATACATAAATTTTTGGTGCTGTCTGATCTCGCACATGAGTACACTAGCCTCTAGAAGAATTCAATCACTATTCACTCGTCAAAGCGTGAAGCACGTGTGCCGACCTCCAGTCACCTCCCGTTAGTTGACTTTGCCCAAATCGGTTTGTCGGCCTCTCCGATTCCAACAAGAAAATTTTTGATCATTTCTGAAGTCTTTGGTTTTTAGGCTTCACGTGAATAGCTTCTGTCTCTTCTGTCAATAAGTTTTGCTTCCTGTCTTTTTTGTTACTGTGCTTGTATTTTTATCTTCAATTTAATATAGTTATCATGATAGATTTTAAGAATGTCGAGAAATATTATAGTATTAATGGCCGTCCCTTTTCTCAAATTAGTCATGTTAAACTAGATGGCAGTAATACTTATTTAGCTTGGTCTAGATCATGTTTATTATCTATCAAAGCTAGAAGGTTGTAAGGATACATTAATGGAGATAAGAAACAACCACTTGTTACTGGCCCTACCTTTAGTCAATGGGACTCCGATAACTTATTGGTTATATCTTGGCTTATTAATTCTATGTGCCCTATGATCTCTCGATAATATTTATTGCTTGACACCACGGAGAAGATATGGAAAGCTGCAAAAGCCACTTATTCTCGGATGGGAAATGATGCTCAAATTTTTGAACTTCGCAATGTAATTCATGGCACAAAATGAGGTGAACTTTCTATTTCAAATTATTTTTCTAAGCTAAGTAGTTTATGGTAGGAATTGGATTATTATCAAGATTTTCAAGCCAAGTGTAGTGATGATGAGGTACTGATTCAAAAAATGATTGAAAAGGAGAGAATCTTTGATTTTTTAGCTAGTTTGAAACATGAATTTGACCAATTGAGAGCTCAATTTATTAGTAGATCCCCTTTTCCCTCTCTTGAGGAGGCATATTCTTATATTCAGCAGGAAGAGACCAAGAGAAGTGCCATGCTTTACACTGCACCTATTGAGAAGTCGGGGTTTAACTGCCCATGTTACTCATGAGCAGCCTAAGGGGGTTACCCCTGATAAAGACCATCTGCAATGTGATTATTGTGGAAAGCCAAAGCATACAAAGGAGAATTGCTGGAAGTTGCATGGGAAACTTAATAGGGGTTGAGGAGGAAAAATGGGGTAGCTAAAAGGAAAAATAGGCATTCGTTGGAAGTTGCTATAACCCTAATATTTACCGTGAATATTCCAAAGCCATACTAGGGGGATGTTATACTAGTGGTAGCCTATTTTATTAATAGAATTCCCCTTAAAACTCTCAATTTCAAGACCCCTTTAGAAGTTTTAACTGGGAAGAATGGCTATAACGTTTCACCAAAGATTTTTGGGTATGTCTGCTTTATCCATACTAAGAATATTGGGAAATTAGATCAGAGAGCCCTTAGATGTGTATTCTTTGGATATTCTCATACTCAAAAGGGATATAAGTGCTATCACCCTCCATCTAGAAAGTTTTATGTCAGTATGGATGTGACCTTTCAGAAATTTGAACCTTACTTTTGAATTATTCAGCCATTTCTTCAAGGGGAGAGTAGTGAAGTAGAAGAGATGCCTGTGATTCGTCATGATTGATGATGTTCAGGGGAAGACAGATGTTCAGGGGAAGACAAATGTTCAGGGGGAGACCGCTGTTGGGCATTTAGATAGACCTGATTTGTTGAGACACTTGAGGAAACATAGGTCTTAAGAAGCTATCATGCATCCTACACTGCAAGAATCCTCGGGTGAGCTATCTTCTAATCCTGATTTGAATTTACCCATTGCTCAAAGAAAAAGAGTCAGGTCCTGTGACGTGTGCCGAACCTAGCAAAGGCCCTTGTTGAACCCGCTTTTAGGATTTGAGGGATTGGTTTGCGTCTTTTGATCTTGGGTGCCATAAGACATCTTGGATGCCTCATTCCCAATATGACATTGGAAACGATCATCTAGCCTCACGATGCCTTTTAGCACCTTTGAGGTATTTTGGAGTCGCCACCCAATTTATAAGAAATTGGAAAAGGTCTCTAACCTCTTATTGGTCTAGACCAGAGATTAGTGTTCGGAACATTACTCTTATTTATGTTTTGGTTAATTATAAATGAGTCTTTAATTTCCTAAAATTATACCTCTTACCTCACACGATCGATGCATTTAATTGAAAGAACCTTGCAAATATTCAAAATAAATAAATAAAAGCTATAAAGAAAAGCGGTAAATAAAGCCATAAAGGAAAGCAATAAACATGCAATCACACAATTACATGGAAATTGGGGCAGAATACAACCCCATTAAAAGAAGATAAAAGGGTAAATTGGGACGGAATACAATCACTAGTTAAATAATATTGCCCCAAAATTAATTACAAGGGCCCAAAGGAAAATAATTGAACATAAATTTAAAACAAACAAAACGGAACATAAAGAAGGACATACATAAATTAGGGCGTTCGTTTGATTGAGGAGCATTGGTTCCTTCACACTTATTAAAGGTTTTAGAACATTGGTTCCTTCACACTTATTTGAAAGGGAGTCGAAGAGTTGTTTGATTGATGGATTGAAAACCGGGATGAGTGATGCCATTTTTGGTGAAAATTAACTCTTCGTTTTATTATGATATTTTTACATTCCTTGGATAAAATGCAGGGCATTGGTCCCAATTTTATTAGTGAAAATTCCAATTTAATTATAGAAACATTGTTGTGGTTTTTTATCTCACGCGGGCATAAATAAAATAGTTATTTACAAACAAGCACAACAAAAGGGAGGGAAATAAGAAAGGTCTCACCAAACCTAAGTGACCCTCTACTCGTCGTGACCCATTAGTCATAGGGATACTCAATCAACGCGCTCAAATTGAAATCTTAGATAGAAAATAACATAAATGAAATATTAGTAATAATTCTAAAAAATAATCAAGTAAGGACAAAATAAACATAGGACATATTAATTTAACGAATAAATAATTTACATGCCAAAGGGATCAAAAATAAATCAAGCCAAAGACAAGGATAATAATAAAAACGATGACAAAATAAAATAGTGGCAATAATAAAAATAAAATGAAGTCAATTGGAACATATCAATAATAATAATAATAATAATAATAATAATAATAATAATAACAATAATAATAATACCTATGACAACAGAAGCATATCCATGATAATAATAATAATAATAGTAGTAGTAGTAGTAGTAGTAGTAGCAGCAGCAGCAGCAGCATCATAATAATAATAATAATAATAATAATAATAATAATAATAATGATAATTGCAACTACAACAGTAGCATAATACTACTACTACTACTACTACTACTACTACTACTACTAATAATAATAATAATAATAAAGTGATAATAATATAAAGGGAAAAGTCAACAGTGATGGAATAATATATAATAATAATAACAATAATGACAACGGGAATCACAAAGAAATTAAATTAAAATAACAAATAACACATCAACAGTAAACACTAATCACATTAAGCATCCTAGAAATAAATGATAGACATGATAATAATGGCAAAAATAACAATATTAATAACAATAAATGATAAACAAAATTAAATGAGGGTGGATCCAAGAATATTTACCCTCAGAAATTATAGGTATGAGGAAAATAGTGTTTTGATCCGCTCCCCTTGTTGGTTTTCCGGTAGTAAACACCAAAAACGTTTGGGAAAAATCCAAATTTAAATAGATAAAACTTGAAAGAATATTTTGGCGTGGATGGTGTAAAACAAAGGAAATTAATTTTCTTTTGTTTGAAAGTAAACCCCCAACTGGAAAAATGTTTTTGAAGAAAATAAAGAAGAAGAAAAGTTAGATATTAAGATATCTTAATATATTTTTTTTGTTCTTGAAAACCCTCGGCTGCTCCTTGGTTGAGAGAAAATGAAGTTCTTTTTTTTTAAAATCTAATTTTCCTTTCTTTTTTTTTTCTAATTAAATATTTTTTTTCTTTTTCTTAATATTAAACATTTTTTGAACCTTTATCTTTAATTAATTAAATTAATTCCCTTTCTTAAATTAAACATTTTTTAATCAAAATTTTGATATATAAAAAAATAATACTTCCTATTTACTTATTTATTTTTAATTTAATTTAATTTAATTTATATATATTTATTTGTCTATTTGTATTCAAAAATAATAAGGGCCTCGATAAGAAAAATATCATTTTTGACACCTTTACCTGTGAGCCGTTATCATTTTCATCATCGGGTAATTCTGATCTTGGACCGACTCGGGACCCGGTATCTACAGTTGCCCCCAATTTTGGCGAACCTAGAACTTAGCCTAAGTGAGCCAAAATTCAGAAAAAAAGGGGAGAGACGCATACCTGATGCGGTCGCTTCCCCAGAGTGGATGATATTGTTGCCGTGTTGTCCATTCTGAGGTGGCCCCCTGAGAGGTCTTCGGTTTATCGGCTGCCCCCTGAGAGGTCTTCGATTCGCCTCCCCTTGAGAGGTCTTAGGTTGATTGCCCCCTGAGATGTCTTCATTTCGCCACCCCATGAGAGGTCTTCGGTTGATCGCCCCCTGAAAGGTCCTCGGTCTGCCACCCCCTGAGAGGTCTTCGGTTGATCGACTGCCCCCTGAGACGTCTTCGGTTGATCGCCCCTTGAGAGGTCTTCGGTTCGCCACCCCCTGGGAGCTCTTCGGATGGTTTGCTGCCCCTTGAGAGGTCTTCGGTTGATCGCCCCTTGAGAGGTCTTCGGTTCGCCGTCCCCTGGGAGGTCTTCCTATGGTTGGCTGCCCCTTGAGAGGTCTTCGGTTGAATGCCCCCTGAGAGGTCTTCGATTTGCCGCCCCCTTAGGAGGTCTTCGGATGGTTGGCTGCCCCCTAAGAGTTCTTTGATTGATTACCCCCTGAGAGATCTTAGGTTCGCCACCCCCTGAGAGGTCTTCCGATAGTTGGCTGCCCCCTAAGAGGTCATTGGTTGATAGCCCCTGAGAGGTCTTCGATTAGCTGCCCCCGAAGAGGTCTTCTGTTGATCTTCCCCTAAGAGGTCATCGATTAGCTACCCCCTGAGATGTCTTCGGTTGATTGCCCCCTGAGCGGTCTTCGATTAGCTGCCCCCTGAGAGGTCTTCGGTTGACTGCCCCCTGAGAGGTCTTTGGTTGATCGCCCCCTGAGAGGTCTTCGATTAGCTGCCCCTGGAGAGGTCTTCGGTTGATCGCCCCCTGAGAGGTCTTCGATTAGCTGCCCCCTGAGAGGTCTTCGGTTGATCGCCCCCTGAGAGGTCTTTGATTAGCTGCCCCTTGAGAGGTCTCCGATTGATCACCCCCTTAGAGGTCTTCGATTAGCTGGCCCCTGAGAGGTATTCGGTTGATCGCCCCCTGAAAGGTCTTTGGCTTGCAGGATTAGTGTTTTGATCGATGCTGTCACTTGCCTTTTTTTAGCGTTCACATTGATTCTCTCTTTCTGCAAGACTTAGAAAGCCAAATATGCAGGAAAAATAGAGAGCATGCACGTGAGATGCATATGTATGCAGCAATATAAGACAAGAATTCGCCTAAGTGGATTCAGAGGCGAAAGCCGGTTTGGTCGTAATTTGCAGCAGGATCGATGTCCCTTGGAATTGCTTTTGAATTTCATGCCTTTGGAGATTATGAGGTTCTCATCTGAAACCTGTAGTCATTTTTTGAAGGTAGTGCGTCCCTTGTGGATTTTCACACTAGCTTTTCTTAGCGCAAAATGCATCCTTTTCGGATTTTCACATAACCCTATGCCTTATTTTTGCCTGGAATGGACCCAACCCAATCCAGTGGCTTTTATTCATTTCATTTTTTTGTAGGACAGACTGCCTGTTTCCAGGTTTTCACCCTACCCTTTGACCTAACTTTTGCTGAGAGCGCCAATTATGGTTTTCATCTCTGACGGCCTCTTTTTTTTATATATAAGGGAGGCTGAAGTTGTTACGAAAGATCCTTCAGCTATGATTGGCATGTATCTACGTTTCAGATTATGGTTGTGTGAGTTTGATCTCTACCATGAAGGTGCTATAGAATTGGCCTCACAATTGATAGCAGGATGAGTCGACTGAAGTGCATGAGTGGATAGAGTATCGGAGGGTAGATAGCACCAATGCGCTGATTCTACACCGGAACCAGATGACTTTGAGTATGCAAGATGAACTACCCTTGTCACATTAATATATCATTGCATAAATGTATATATTTTTGCTTGACTTCATAACACATGATCAATATTTGGCATTAACTCAAAAAATATGAGATTTCATCTAATCTCGGAATAGATCCTGAAAGTATCAAACACCTGTTATCAATTAGCCCTCTTAGGTTTTCATGATTGAAGATTTCTCTCCTTTTTATTATTATTTTTTTAGCCTTTGCCATGAACCCTCCTTCAGTCCGTCGGTATTGATTGAATTTGGTTTCATCTTCGTTAGCCGGGGAGGCTGCTTCTTCTAATAGTGTTCCTTCTTTGGCCTCACAGTCTTGTTCTTGGCCCTCGTAGTGAGTTCATTATTTGGGGCTTGAATGTGAAATCCCACACCTTCCTTTTGTCGTCTTTGGTGGATCAATTTCTGAAGTGATTTTCAATGGTTGAGATTGGCTGAGATTGGGTTACAAGTTAGGCTTTAGTGGTTGAGATTGGGTTACAATTTAGGCTTTAGTGGTTGAGAGTGGGTTACAGGTTATACTCAGATGGTTTAGGGCAAAATTGTGGGTTTTTTTTTCTTTTTTTTATTTATTTTTTCTCTCTTCTTTTTTTTTTTGCCTTTTTTTCTTTCGTGCTCCTTTTTTTCTCTCTTTCTTTTTTTTTTTCTTTTTTTTTTGTTTTGTTTTGTTTTTTTTTTGTGTTTTTGTGTGCTTTTGTTTTTTGTTTTTCTTTCAATGAAACGTAAAGGGTCGCCCTTCTAAGTTTAGCTATAAGGGTTCTGAATGGTTGAAAGTCAATCTTGATTGGTTTTGGGGTACACATTTCAAATGGTTGGGAGGAAAGGGATTATATAGTTTGGTTCTAATGAGTTATATGTTTCTCGTGAAGGTCCTGAGTTTTATTCGTCCAACTTCTGATGTAGCTCTCGGAGTTTGATTTTATTTGGCAGCACCATACGCAATCCAGATGTTGTGGATGCAAGGGAATGGCTTTCAAAATTCTGTTTGTCGTCATGTTCGACATGTGGAAGTAGCATGGTCTCAAGAATGTCCTTGTTAATTTTTCGCATGTCATCCTGGTCCGGGCAAAGGCTCTTTCTTCTTTTTTTTTTCTTTTATTTATTATCTCTCAAAATTATCCTCTCTTCATGAGTTATATTAGATGCTATCAGGAATTTATTTGAATTCTGTAACAACCCCATCCGACACCCCCATTGGAAGGGCACAGATAGGCGCGCTACCCGCCACACGCTCACACACAAGACAATACTAACGTACATGCATGCATCACAAGTATACAAAAACATGGGTAAATTTAAAACTTACCCTGAGGGCAGAAGCTGATCATGCAATAACTTATACACACGTAGGCACTAAGCGGCAGTAAACACACATACATACATACAACTGTTCAGCGGAAGCATAATTCGAAAGGTGCAACCCATAACTTGATACATACATATAATAACATTTGCTTACCCCAAAATATTGCATCCGGATCCTTACTTATAAATACATATACAAAAGCTATGAAAGCAAATACAAAATCCAAAATATAAAAACTGATACCAAAAATAACACAACTTCTAACTCCTATGTGGCCGACCTTGCAGATGCTCGACTCGAACCAAACCAAACCTGCCACCTGCATGGAAAAGAATCCGTGCTAATCGATAAATGCTTAGTGGGGAGAACACGCAAGCAAAAATGGACGGCCATTCACAATGGTCCCCAAGGCAAGTCATATACACAAATGGCATATGCAAATAATCATAGCAGATAGATGTACATGTTTGTAAATAAAACCACAAACTCAGAAACTCACATCCACATGCGTGTATATATATATACAATACTTGGTTGTTCATGTCACTGTCATATACATACGGTTACCACATTTTATAATCATATTAAGCAAATTAAGCAAACGGAATATCATATAAGATACAGATATTATCATGCAGAAATACTTACCATCCCATATGCATATACTTACCGGGATATCAGATATCAGAATTGCGTCATGCATAAACACAAACCTTTAACCATGCAATTAACAAACCAGAATAGCTAGGTACTCAATAAAAGCCAATTCACATGAGTTGCAATAAGTATATACATCTAGCATGCAGATTCATAGAAATCTCAACATGTCCATATCATACCAGAATACACCCCTACTAGCCAAAGAACAAGGGATGTCGTCTAAACACTACTCTTCCACTGCGTAACTCTAATACATAAAGTATCATGTCATGGAATGTGACACATGACAACATACCGAAGACGCTATGATAATTGAGTCCAAAGAGATATATAACATAACCTTCCGTTATGGCACATGCACTTACCGAAAGCTGATTCACATACCTAGCATCACCATAATACATATATAATCAAATAATGAGATGAAACGCATGCCAACATGCCGAGACTACTACCATAACAAAACTAGAGAAAACAATTAACATTACTCATTATTTATTATAGCAATCCATAGTCAAGAATGCACTCATACTAATTCATATGATTCACCATAATGGTCAAAAGTACAAAATCACATTCATGTACATACTAATTAGCCAAAGAACTTAATAATTCAAGCTTGTATTCAACCCATTTAGAGATTCAAAATCTCATTCAGATACATAACTGTTCAACATGTCCGAAATAATGCTCAGTCGGATATCACATTCATTTACTCATATCAGACAAAACGAATAGAATACCTGCTGACTCAAAATCGTGGATAACGAGTGAACTGACAGTACCTTGCTGGTACGGACTGAATGGTAGTGAGCTTACAGTACCTTGCGGGTACGGACTGAATGGTAGCGTACCTTACAGGTACGAGTCGATAAGCAACATCATTTTCCACATTCAAAATATTTTTCAAAGGGGGGCCTTAAATAAGATCCAAACACATTGAAAAGGATCGCAAGGATCCGAACACATTAAAAAGGGTTCGCGAGGAACCAAACGGGGGACCTGATCAGGTTCCAAACGTCCAAAGGGCGCTGCAGCTATAGGGCTCTATTAGGCATGCCTAACTATCCACTGACTTGACTCTAGCTGGTCACGCATAAATGATTCACGATTCAAACCGCATAGTACATATACATATATCATCATATGTAGACCAGAGTATGATAGGCATAATAATGTGTCATAATGCCAGACATGCATTGAACAATTTACATTGCAATCCATTCACACACTTTAACTTTTTTCATTACTCTAAGGCATATCAAAATAAAATATAAGAAACCATATTATACCAGTAAATGACATCAATAAACTAAGTTATGCATCAACATGCGGAATCAAAAAACATTTGCTTACTTAAACATAGGGTTCAAACACCCGAAATCACCTTCAAAAACATTTACAATAATTATCATGCATAAATAAAATTATTGATAAGAAAAACACATTGGTTCCTGACCTAAGGCATAATATGGCATTCAGACATTAATCCTATCATTCAAATAAGTTGGCACAACAACATGCCATTCACAAATAGAGTTCTTAACTTAAGCATAAATAACCCATTTCCAAACCCAAAATAGCATTCATAAATTTAGCATAGCAAAGCATACCATTAAATCATGTGAGATATATAGAAATACACTAAATAATATTTTAACCCAAGCATAAGAGAAAAAGGAGTGAAAAGGAAGAAGGTAAAAAATCTATAAAACTGAGGACAGTAGCGTTTTAAACGGCGGTATGGGTAGTCCCTTACCGCCGTGTAAGTCACCTTACACGGGGGTATGGTTTAGATCTTACCGCCGTGCAAGACGACTTACACAGGTACTGGCACAAAAACATTTCACACGGCGGTATGGGGGAACCCTTACCCCCGTGTGAGACGTTCAGCTCAAAACGCTCTTAGGGCAGTAGCATTTTACACGGTGGTATGGGTAGTCCCTTACCGCCGTGTAAGACGACAGCCTTGCATTTTCGGAGGAATTTCCCCAATTCACACGGCGGTGAGCCATTTCCTTACCGCCGTGTGAATTATGGAAATTCCAGAAATTGCAGAAATCACTCCAATTTCGAACCCAAAACCACATACATCAAAATTGCACTTAGTAAACCATAAAATTAACCCAGAACTTACCCTTCCAACTCAACTTATTGTCACCTTATGTAATATCATACTCAATCTAGCAATTTATCCAACAATTTAAGAATCACATTTTAATAAACTTATACATGCATAAACTCATAACAAAGCACTAAAATTTTCTAGAAATAAAATACAGATACACATTTATGATCCAAAAAGAAATAGGGCAGAGACAACTCAAAACTCAATTTCAGAAATCAAAGCTCCCAAACCTCTTTGAAGTACCAAGACCACAATCCTCTTTAAGCTTTAATCTTCAATCCTTTCCTTGCCCTTAAGCTTCCTCTTGCCAACCCGAACTTTCACAAACACAAATCCTGTAATTACTCATCCAAACCTTAACTCAAAACCAGCAAAACCAGTAAAAGGAGAAGAAGAAAAACCCAAAAATGCAGGAGCCCTAAACCCAAACTCATACCTCTTTAATCTTGCTCCAAAACTCAATGAAAATCACCTCTAAGCAAAGCACAAATCCCAGCCAAAAGAGAAGAAGAAGAGAAAGCAGAAAATGAAGAAGAGAAGAGGAAGAGGAGGCGTGAGAGGGAGGGGAGAACGGGAATGCCAATTATGTGTTCTCTCCCTCTCTCTCTCTCTCTCTCTCTTTTCTTATTTTCTTCATTCAATGCACACCAACCACAATCCACATGGCAAGCTCTCATTGGACCACAATTCCCCCTTTGACTTTCAAACACCAAGGCACCATACACTTACCTCATTAGATAATTGTTAGGTAGATATTTAATACCTTGGTACAATACACACAATCCACTAGATAAATGCCACAACAAAACATCCTACAACCATACACCACATGTACACCAAATAATTCCCCTACTTAACTTATTTAATAAATTACTTTGCAATTAAATCCTTATTATCCAAAATCCCTCATGCACAAATTACTGAAATACCCATCGCTTATCCGACTTAGCTTGCCATGTCCGACTAGGCCCAATGTGGGGTGTGACAACTCTTTCCTCCTAAAAGAATTTCGTTCTCAAAATTCACTTACACCGAAAAGAATTTCCAACACTACACCCCAAGACCCCATCAAACTCATACACTTCACTTTCAAACTACTCACTTGCTTACACTCATCGCCATCACTATACTCTTAAATCACTTTCTTATATTCAAATCAATCTTATTTACCTAGATAATCATTACTCAACTGTACATCCAAAAATCCACAACACAAACACCTCACACATAAACCACTTAACTTTCACCAATAACTACACAAATCCTCTATCATATCAAAGATGTCTGTTATACATGTCGTTCCCCTTTACCAACAATACCTTTGTCAACTCCAAAACCTTCTTACATTCACTTGTATGAGATCCCGAAATACTCTTTCTACTCACTCAAACCAAACACAGATCACTTTTATTAACAGTCGCTAGGCTCGCCATTCCTACCCTTAACCTTAAAACCTAATACTCCATGTACACCCTATCAGCTTTCTCTCAATCAAACACATATGCAAATGATTTTCATGTATGGTCAAAGGGACGATGATGCAACGAAAATACGATGACTCAAGTATGCAGAGTGATGCTAAGATAATGCAATTGATGCTATAGTGATGCACTTTATCCTATCCCCATGATTCAATATGCTTTTATTCAAATACTTTTTCTGGAGATAGCTGATAAGTATACAGAGTATTACCAAAACCTTACAGAATCCAATTACCCTTCCATCTCAAAATACTAAAAACAACTTTACTCGAACATACCAAAACAAACTTGCCGGAAGGCTCTGCAGGCTCTATCACCTCACTGCGGTGTGCAACAAATCCCGATGGCACACGGGTGGTTTTAAGCAGTTCTTCAACATCTTTCCTAGCTTGCCGAGCTAGGTCTTCCCCCATCTTGGGACAAGCAGCAATTTGATGCTCCATACTGCCACATCTGAAGCAAGCACCCGTGAATTTTTGACACTGACCCCGATGTCGCTTCTGGCAGTGCTGACATATTGGCGGTACCCACTTCTTCTTACACTTTCCCTCATGTTGCCTCTGACATTGTTGACACATCGGAGGTTCTTGAATCCTTTTTCCCATTGACACTTCTCTACCTGACACCTTTCTTTTTCGTGGTACCTTTTGAACAGGGCCTTGAGAAACTCGAGGGGCAGTCAGCCTATCAAAAATTCGAATCAATCCTTGTACTAATGTCCTGTCATTAGAAACAGGACCGGAATCTCCAACCATAGGATGCTCAGAAACACTCTGCTCAGCACTAACTGTGTTCACACTTCCTGTTATCTCGCCCACATTCTCACTAGGATCAGACTCCATCTATACATGACACAAGACAAGACACATCTGCATTAGGCCATGACACGAAACCGGTTCGCATGCAAGGACACAACACATAACCGACTAGCATGCAAAGACTCGGCACTCAAACAAACAAAGGTGACCAGAAACGCAAAACTTGGGCTCTGATACCACAACTTGTAACACCCCCATCCGACACCCCCATTAGAAGGGCACAGACAGGCGCGCTACCCGCCACACGCTCACATACAAGACAATACTAACGTACTTTCATGCATCACAAGTATACAAAAACACGAGTAAATTTAAAACTTACCCTGAGGGCAGAAGCTGATCATGCAATAACTTATACACACGCAGGCACTAAGCGGCAGTAAACACACATACATACATACAACTGTTCAGCGAAAGCATAATAAGGAAGGTGCAACCCATAACTTGATACATACATATAATAACATTTGCTTACCCAAAAATATTACATCCGGATCCTTACTTATAAATACATATACAAAAGCTGTGAAAGCAAATACAAAATCCAAAATATAAAAACTGATAAAAAAAATAACACAACTTCTAACTCCTATGTGGCCGACCTTGCAGATGCTCGACTCGAACCGAACCAAACCTACCACCTGCATGGAAAAGAATCCGTGCTAAGCGATAAACGCTTAGTGGGGAGAACACGCAAGCAAAAATGGATGGCCATTCACAATGGTCACCAAGGCAAGTCACATACACAAATGCCATATGCAAATAATCATAGCAGATAGATGTACATGCTTGTAAATAAAACCACGAACTCAGAAACTCACATCCACATGCGTATATATATATATACAATACTTGGTTGTTCATATCACTGTCATATACATACGGTTACCACATTTTATAATCATATTAAGTAAATCAAGCAGACGGAATATCATATAAGATACAGATATTATCATGCAGAAATACTTACCATCCCATATGCATATACTTACCGGGATATCAGATATCAGAATTGCGTCATGCATAAACACAAACCTTTAACCATGCAATTAACAAACCAGAATAGCTAGGTACTCAATAAAAGCCAATTCACATGAGTTGCAATAAGTATATACATCTAGCATGCAGATTCATAGAAATATCAACATGTCCATATCATACCAGAATACACCCCCACTAGCCGAAAAACAAGGAACGTCATCTAAACACTACTATTCCACTGCGTAACTCTAATACATAAAGTATCATGTCATGGAATGTGACACATGACAACATACCAAAGACGCTATGATAACTGAGTCCAAAGAGATATATAACATAACATTCCGTTATGGCACATGCACTTACCGAAAGCTAATTCACATACCTAGCATCACCATAATACATATATAATCAAATAATGAGATGAAACGCATGCCAATATACCGAGACTACTACCATAACAAAACTAGAGAAAACAATTAACATTACTCATTATTTATTATAGCAATCCATAGTCAAGAATGCACTCATACTAATTCACATGATTCACCATAATGGTTAAAAGTACAAAATCACATTCATGTACATACTAATTAGCCAAAGCACTTAATAATTCAAGCTTGTATTCAACCCATTTAGAGATTCATAATCTCATTCAGATACATAACTGTTCAACATGTCCGAAATAATGCTCATTCGGATATCACATTCATTTACTCATATCAGACAAAACGAATAGAATACTTGCTGACTCAAAATCGCGGATAACGAGTGAACTGACAGTACCTTGCTGGTACGGACTGAATGGTAGTGAGCTTACAGTACCTTACGGGTACGGACTGAATGGTAGCGTACCTTACAGGTACGAGTTGATAAGCAACATCATTTTCCATATTCAAAATATTTTTCAAAGGGGGGCCTTAAACAAGATCCAAACACATTGAAAAGGATCGCGAGGATCCGAACACATTAAAAAGGGTTCGCGAGGAACCAAACGGGGGACCTGATCAGGTTCCAAACGTCCAAAGGGCGCTGCAGCTATAGGGCTCTATTAGGCATGCCTAACTATCCACTGACTTGACTCTAGCAGGTCACGCATAAATGATTCACGATTCAAACCACATGGTACATATACATATATCATCATATGTAGACCAGAGTATGATAGGCATAATAATGTGTTATAATGGCAGACATGCATTGAACAATTTACATTGCAATCCATTCACACACTTTAACTTTATTCATTACTCTAAGGCATATCAAAATAAAATATAAGAAACCATATTATACCAGTAAATGACATCAATAAACTAAGTCATACATCAACATGTGGAATCATAAAACATTTACTTACTTAAACATAGGGTTCAAACACCCGAAATCACATTCAAAAACATTTACAATAATTATCATGCATAAATAAAATTATCGATAAGCAAAACACATTGGTTCCTAACCTAAGGCATAATATGGCATTCAGACATTAATCCTATCATTCAAATAAGTTGGCACAACAACATGCCATTCACATATAGAGTTCTTAACTTAAGCATAAATAACCCATTTCCATACCCAAAATAGCATCCATAAATTTTGCATAGCGAAGCATACCATTAAATCATGTGAGATATATAGAAAGACACTAAATAATATTTTAACCCAAGCATAAGAGAAAAAGGAGTGAAAAGGAAGAAGGTCAAAAATCTGTAAAACTGAGGATAGTAACATTTTACACGGCGGTATGGGTAGTCCCTTACAGCCGTGTAAGTCACCTTACACACCGTGTAAGATGACTTACACGGGTATTAGCACAAAAACATTTCACATGGCGGTATGGGGGAACCCATACCCCCGTGTGAGAGATTCAGCTCAAAACGCTCTTAGGGTAGTAGCATTTTACACGGCGGTATGTGTAGTCCCTTACCGCCGTGTAAGACGATGGCCTTGCATTTTCGGAGGAATTTCCTCGATTCACAAGGCGGTGAGCCATTTCCTTACCGCCGTGTGAATTATGGAAATTCTAGAAATTGCAGAAATCACTCCAATTTCGAACCCAAAACCACATACATCAAAATTGCACTTAGTAAACCATAAAATTCACCCATAACTTACCCTTCCAACTCAACTTATTGTCACCTTATGTAATATCATACTCAATCAAGCAATTTATCTAACAATTTAAGAATCACATTTTAATAAACTTATACATTCATAAACTCATAACAAAGCACTAAAATTTTTTTGAAATCAAATACAAATACACATTTATGATCCAAAAAGAAATAGGGCAGAGACAACTCAAAAATCAATTTCAGAAATCAAAGCTCCCAAACGTCTTTGAAGTACCAAGACCACAATCCTCTTTAAGCTTTAATCTTCAATCCTTTCCTTGCCCTTAAGCTTCCTCTTGCCAACCCGAACTTGCACAAACACAAATCCAGTAATTACTCATCCAAACCTTAACTCAAAACCAGAAAAAGGAGAAAAAGAAAAACCCAAAAATGCAGGAGCCCTAAACCCAAACTCATACCTCTTTAATCTTGCTCCAAAACTCAATGAAAATCACCTCTAAGCAAAGCACAAATCCCAGCCAAAAGAGAAGAAGAAGAGAAAGCAGAAAATGAAGAAGAGAAGAGGAAGAGGAGGCGTGAGAGGGAGGGGAGAATGGGAATGCCAATTCTGTGTTCTCTCCCTCTCTCTCTCTCTCTCTCTCTTTTCTTATTTTCTTCATTCAATGTTCACCAACCACAATCCACATGGCAAGCTCTCATTGGACCACAATTCCCCCTTTGACTTTCAAACACCAAGGCACCATACACTTACCTCATTAGATAATTCTTAGGTAGATATTTAATACCTTGGTACAATACACACAATCCACTAGATAAATGCCACAATAAAATACCCTACAACCATACACCACATGTACACCAAATAATTCCCCTACTTAACTTATTTAATAAATTACTTTGCAATTAAATCCTTATTATCCAAAATCCCTCATGCACAAATTACTGAAATACCCATCGCTTATCCGACTTAGCTTGCTAAGTCCGACTAGGCCCGATTTTGGGTGTGACAAATTCCCCAAAGTTTCGAGGTTAAATGGAGTTGTATTTATTGGGTTAATGTCAAAAAAATTTTTGATGCTTCGTGATCATAAGAAATGAAATCATTAGAAACACGACGCAAATAATCAAAAATTGTTCATCATATTCAAATAACCAACATTGTCATAAGAAGTTCTTGAAATAAAAAGACATAAAGCATCTAAAAAATATAGTCTTCTTCTCCACTCTTCAGACGAGTGACAGCAACGTACTCATCTTACTAGAACTGATCAAAGTCACGGCGGGGGAACTGCATTATAGCTCGCCTTCTTCTTCTTCTCTCTCTTCTCAGGGTCCGTGATTTGTTTGGAGTCAATGAGATCTTGGATCTTGCCCCTCATGATTCGGTAATGGTCTGTTAGATTCCTAGTGTGTTGATGGTAGGCGCAGTATTGATCACTTTTATGCCCCGACTGTCCCTAACTCAAGGCCGACCTGGGCAGCAATGGTTGTAGCTTGCCCTCCTTCATTAGTCTCTCCAACACCCAGGATAGAGGTCGACCCAAATTAGAAAAGTACCACTGGCCCTATTCCACTCCGGTGGCTGAAACCTCGGCCATCTTGCCATTTTTGTTATTACTTCTTCCATCCCCGCCTGATCTGTATCCCGACTAGTTCCTAAAGCTCCTCCCAGCAAAGTTATTCTGGTTTGCTTTCTTTGTTAGGTAAACCCCTTTAGCCTCTACAGCAATATCTTCAAGTGACTCCCAATCTCAGTGTCACACCCCGTTTGCCCCCTAGTAGTATGAGCCTGTCTGTGTGAGCATGCATTTGCAGGTGTTTGGCATATCATAAGGGTATTTTAGTAAAAGTACATGTTTTTAGGGTTTTATTAGCATATTGATGTATGTTTGGCATTAGAGTGTGAATTAATTGGGAAATGATTGTGTGCATTTGAGCATATCATATTAGGGTGTTTTAAGTTGGGAGTGCATAGTATGTGTGTTCATACTATTGTAGAGTGTGCATTAGTTGGGAGTGCATTGGGTGTGTGTAGTGCATGCATGTTGGATGTGAGTGGTTAGTTTTCACCAATAGGAAATTGACACATTGTAGACACCGGGTCCCGAGTAGCCTTGATCAGGATTACCCGATGATGAAATTTAGCTATGCCGGCTTATAGGCAAAAAGATTGGAGCTCAGAAGTGATTTTCCTTGTCTTTTCGGTGAGTAAAAAGGGTATTTTAAAAATATTTTTTAAATTATTTTGAAGAAGAAAAAGTGTGTTTTAGATTGGTGGTATTTTTTAAAAAAAAAAAAAAAAAAAGGTGAAAAATGATGGAAAAATGTTGAAAATAAAATAGGGAAAAATAATCGCGACGAAAAGGCGACGGCCAAGGGTCATCGCGAATTTCCGTGCGCGGAGCGCTCCGCGCGTCCGACGCCCTTGGCGTTGGTCGCTTCGCGCAGGGCGTCGCTCGCGAAAACTCCGCGCAAATCACGCGGAAACGTGCGCGACGCGCACGATCTCTCGCCCCTGACGCCGATTTCTCGCCCCACTTCGCCCATTTCGCCCATTTTTCGACCCAAACACGATTTTTAGCGGTTTTTGGACGTTTTTGGGTAGTTTTTGAGGGTTAAAACACGGGAAAAAATTCAGAACAGGGGGAGGACGAAAAAAGAACATTTTTGGAGAGAAAAAACTGAATTTTGGAGCTTTGAGTTGAGAGAAAAAAATCCATCTTACACACTTGTTTCCAAGAGCTTTTCTTCAAGTTTTCAAGCTATTTTCTAAGGATTTTCACAAGAGAAGACAAGGAATTCAACACTTCTATCTTCAATTCTTCAAAACTGAATTTGAGGGTAATTATTCTTGGCTTTACTCATTAATTCTCTTGTTAATTTCATTTATTTTGGCTTCCAATTAACATATCAAACATGTAAATTCTCTTAGTCTCCATATTCTTCTTCTTATTTTTTTATCTTCAATTATTCATATAACAAATAAGCTTTTTAAATTCTATTAATTTTTTTTCATGTCAAATTATTCTTTGTTCATGTAATTATGCATGTTTTAGGTTGTAAATACCTTTAATTTCTTAATGCTATATCATGTTTATTATTATGCTTTCTTCCGCATGTATGAGTGTTATAGTCATTATTTTATGCTAGTTATGCATGTCAAGTGGAATTATTCTCATGTTACACATTTATTCATGTCTTAACTATAATAAAATTGATTGTCACTAATCTTCCATGTATGTTAATAACTATTATTAATAAGTTGCAAATGCCATGATACTTCATCACCTTATGCATGTTAAATTGCATCTTAATCACTTTATGCATGTTAAATTGCATCATAATTATTTTTTATGCATGTTATAGTATCTTATGCATGTTATATGGTCGTTGTACATATTACCTTTTATGTTGTATTATTTCGTTGGCCTAATCACTAACATGAATTTCTTTTTGATTTTTGGTTGCAAATCATTGTTTTATTCTCATTTGAGCATCCATGCACATGAAGGAGGAGTTGCAGGGTTTGGTATTTCCTTTATACATTTTTAATTCTCATTTTGTTCATATTTTTAATTTCCTTGTATATATTCATTGAGTGAAATGTTTCTTATGCGCACCTAAATAAAAATCACAAAAATAGTTTTACTAAATTAGTTTAGATTTTTCATAATAAAATGGGACCAATGTCCTAGTTTTCATCCCAAATAAAATTACCACATCCAAAATATTTTCTTTAATTGAGCATGCGGGGACCAAAGTCCTCATAGTTAATAAATTCCCCGGTTATGTATGTTCGCACTTTTAAATGGGAGTTGTATTCCGCTCCTTGTATTATTGTAATTTATCGCTTTGACATTTATTTTGCTCATTTATTGCTTTCAAAATGTGAATAAATGCGCCTTTTAATTAAACTGCATAGTGTGGAGAGAGAGCGAATTAATGATATTAAAATTTGATCATAAACTAATTGAGGTAGAAATAGATGAGAAATCCTGGACCCAGCTCTGGTCTTTGGGCTCGAGAGGTTAGAGGTTATCCTCCAAAATACTTCTTGGGTCACGAGGCTTTAGCGCTAATCCTAGGCCTCATGGCCCAATATGGATAAAATGCGCAAGTCTTAGGCTCTCCGAGGCGAGAGAAACTTTCCCAATGTTCTATTGGGTGGCGACTCCATGATACCTCCTTGTTGCCCAACATAGACACACTTGCGATTTATCGCAAGATGTCAACGGACCCGCAAATGCCCCGATCGCCCACGTGCGGGCGGTCGAACGGGCGGCGCATCGGGATCCGGCGCGCGTCACAGTGGCGACTCCGCTGGGGACGATATGGTTCGAGATTTCAATTTGAAAATACCTCGTTTAACATTTATGGTTAAAATTTAATTCATAAATTCGCTTTATCTCAAAATTGCATATCATCTCATTAGAGCTTTAGATTAAGTTAGTTTGGTCCCTTTTCAAGCCCCGGTGCGTTCCCGAAGCACGACCTCATTTTCACTCAATTTGGGGAAGTGTTAAGGATAATCACCAGCCCAAGCCACGTACCTCAATGGTATATCAAAATGACGACCCGATCGGTCGCTATGCTTGTGATGAGCTAGACCCGTCGGCAGGGATCATGCTTGGGTAGCCTTAAAATAACATCTCCCTTGTCCAAAGCTCATGTAATGGCAATAGATACTTCCACTAGGTGAAATGTACCGTAATACTATGCTTGCTATATGGGCCATCATATATTAAACGAAATCAATTTAATTAAATGGTCTTCATCAAAGGCTTTCATGCCCTGGTGGGCCCATCTTAGTTAAGTTGAATTGTTTAAATACATAATTGCCAAACACCCATACGTATGTACATTAGATAGGAGCTGTTATGCTGCCGGTTTTTCACCGCGCACCATACGCGTCCATTGGGTTCCCCGTTAACCCATGGATCAAGCCCACCTAGGAAAGAGACCGCATTACCACGTGTGTGGGAGATATAAGGTTGGAAAGATCTATCTGCTTGCATGTGTTTGTTTATGTTGCATCAGCACGAGCATGCATTGCATTTTAATCATGCATCATCTTAACAATTTTTGCATTTCAGCCATCATAGATTCTCCTGGGTGGTCTAGAGGTCCCGACGGACGGTTAAGAAGGACGCCGCTTTTGGGGTTAACTGAGTTAGTGTCAGCTCAGAGTTCAGATTCAATCTCAGAAGATAGTGTGGGGTTTTTTTCCGAATCATCAACAGAAGTAAGCATGGCTAATCCATCAAATGAGTCTGATGCAACCCGGGCAGTAATCGTTGAGGAGGTAGGAAAGAGAATGGAGGAATTTGAAGCAATGATGGGCAATCTTGCCGCCACTATAGCTGGGCAACAAGCTGCTGCTATTCCTGTCCGAGTACCAGATGAACAAGAGGTTGTTAGAGAAGAACGTCCTGCTGCGGTTAACCTGATGAAATATGTCATGGTATGTGTATGTAGATAACGCAGCGGAAAAATATTGAAAAACGATCATACACATCAAACAAATCCACGACAAGAATCGAAACATGCACTTTTAGGGTTTTAAAACTTACAACATTAGATGCATATTCAAATGAATTTGATGATGACCAGCAACTAAGATGATATTGTCCACCTTTGATCTTCACCACCAATGCCAAGGAATAGCCTTTGCGCCAATCCTCTCTATGCTCACACACACACTTTCAAGCAAGGCTTAAAACCGAGAATGCTAGCTCTCAATATAAGTATTGTGTAATGGCAAGGGTTAAAGCTACAAGATTTTTGATCTTGCACTTTCTTTTGGTGCTATTAATGCCTAATCACACAAGAAAGCAAGCAAGAATACTTCTCCTTGTGTATTTCGGCCAAGAAAAGATTTTTGAGAGAGAGAGAGAAGTTCACGCCCACTATCATTTTCCACTAGGGTTTTTCTTTTTTTAATCTTTATCCTCATCTTATGGCAAGTGTTTATTCCGAATTTTACCACCTAAAAGTAGTTTATTCAACCTTAAACACTTCCTATAGATAAGTAACAAACATTAATTTAAACCCTTTTGAATTTAAAATTCAATTAGGATTTAATACTCAATTAACTTAATCAATATTATTAAATTAATTGACATTAAACCATGTGGGCCGAAATCTTCCTCTCTCATGGACCAAGTTCCAATAGCAATTTAATACCCATTACATACATTAGCTTGACTTTTATTAAAAGCCCAAATTAATGCTCAATGCCTTATTTAAATATTTTAAGCCCAATGCTTTGTGTGCGATCCTATAGGTCCATTTAATATTGGCAATTGAATTAATGAATTAATTCAAAGGCTATATATATTCTCTAGCAAGATATTTATAGCATTCCAAATTAAATGAAAATGCAAATGGCATTTGATGACCTAATGCAATTTTGTATAGTCCCTTACCCATAAATATCAGAATTAACATAAGGCATGGAACAAGTCATCCTCATGTGTAAGTTAATTCCTTTCTTGATATATTCCAGTGACACTGAACTCTCAGATAAATAATGATTGCACATTATTACATCTCGGTATGGCCATACACTTCTCAGTTCACTGATCAAGTGGCCGATGATATTTTTTTCTCTTATAGAGAGGGGTAATCCCTTCACTTCTCTCATGCTCTCTAACATGAATCAATGCATACCCAAGCATACCCATACTTGTCACTCAGTTACGAGCACGTTAGGTGTATGTCAAAGTACACAGTAATTCATAAAGAGTTTCATAGAGATTTTAGGTCTAAGAACTCCGATACAAAACTTGCATATGAGGAACACTTATGACTTGTACCATGTAGTGTTCTCATGTGTGGATCGTATCCAAATACCATGTTATAAACATGTATCTATGATCTCTGATTGACACTTTTGTCCTTATGATCCGTAAGACAGAACTCAACTAATCAGAGAGAGCATACTAGTCTTAATTCATTTGTTATTCCCATAACAATGACTGACTAGGGATATTTAGAATGAAGTCTCATTTGTTTCAAGGTCTTATAACCATGTGCCTCACACATGATAACTTAAACTGAAACAACATTCTTGGATAGTTCTATCAATTGACATGCACAGGAATACAATGGATAAAACAAATGCCTCATTTATTAACTAAAGTGTTTTATTACAATGTATTGGGGCTAGGGCTTACACTAACAATCTCCCACTAGCACTAGTCCCAATTGGGCATAGCCCTAAGACCGAATGCTCTCAAATGAGCTTCGTGCAGATTTGGGCGCAACTGTTTCGTCAAAGGATCTGCTACATTGTCTTCACTTGCTATCTTGCTGACCTTGACGTCCCCAGGATCAATGATTTCTCTGATCAGGTGGTACCTCCTGAGTATGTGTTTGGATTTCTGGTGTGACCGGGGCTCTTTGGCCTGTGCAATGGCCCCGTTGTTGTCACAAAAAATTTCTAATGGATCTAGGATGCTTGGGACCACTCCTAATCCAGAAATGAAATTTCTAATCCAAACAGCCTCTTTTGCAGCCTCACTTGCTGCAATATACTCAGATTCTGTAGTTGAGTCGGCAACGGTCTCTTGCTTTGAGCTTCTCCAGCTGACAGCAGCACCGTTTAAAACAAAAACGAATCCAGATTGCGATCTTGAGTCCTGAGTGCTGGTTTGAAAAGCAGCATCGGCATAGCCTTGTATGACGAGCTCTTCCTGACCACCATACACCAATAAGTGATCCTTAGTCCTTCGCAGGTACTTTAGAATCCCTTTTACAGCAGACCAGTGCTTTTCACCAGGGTCTTGCTGAAACCTACTGGTTATACTCAGTGCATGAGCAACATCCATCCTAGTACATAACATAGCGTACATGATAGATCCAATAGCAGATGCATATGGGATTCTACTCATGTTGTCCCTTTCCTCTTTGGTTTTAGGGCACTGTTCTTTAGTTAAAGGAACTCCCAAAGCCAAAGGTATGTACCCTTTCTTTGAGTCTCCCATACTAAAACGCTTTAGTACCTTGTCTATGTACTTTTCTTGACTTAGTCCCAATAGCCGATTCGATCTATTTCTGTAGATCCGAATGCCAAGTATTGTCTCAGCTTCACCTAAGTCTTTCATTGAGAAACATTTCCCCAACCATTGCTTAACCTTTTGCAATGTTGGAATATCATTCCCAATGAGAAGGATGTCGTCCACATACAGGACCAGAAATACTACTATGCTCCCACTAACCTTCTTGTATACACAAGGCTCATCTTCGTTCTTGACGAAGTCAAATTCTTTGACTGCCTCATCAAAACGAAGATTCCAACTTCGGGATGCTTGCTTTAATCCATAAATGGATTTCTGAAGCTTGCAAACCTTCTTAGGATGCTTGGGATTGACAAAACCTTCAGGTTGTGTCATATACACATCCTCAAGTAAATTTCCGTTAAGGAAAGCAGTTTTGACATCCATTTGCCATATCTCATAATCATGATATGCAGCTATGGCAAGCAAGATCCTAATGGACTTGAGCATGACTACAGGCGAAAAGGTTTCATCATAGTCTACACCATGAGTTTGTCGAAAACCTTTTGCTACTAGTCTACCTTTGTAGGTCTTATCAGCTTTGAGTTTAAATAGCCACTTGCATTCAATTACCTTAGCACCTTCCGGTGGATCAACCAAGGTCCAAACCTGGTTATCGTACATTGATTGCATCTCGGATTTCATGGCTTCAAGCCAATTTTTCGAGTCTGGGCTTTCAATAGCTTCTCGGTAGGTAGTAGGATCCTCACGATCTACTAACTCAATAGTGTCACTGTCGGTGATTAGAAATCCATATCTCTGAATCTCCTGACGTACCCTACCGGACCTTCTAGGTACTTGTGTAATGGGTTCTTGTTCCACAAGTGGTTGTGAACTTGATCCCATTTCCAACTCATCCTCTATAGGAATTTGTGGCGCTTGAATTTCTCCAAGTTCTACTTTACTCCCACTATCTTTCTTGAGAAGGAACTCCTTTTCCAAGAAAACAGCCTTGCGAGCAACAAATACATTGTTCTCGACTTGTGAGTATGATGGGTGTCGAATCCAACAAAAATAAAATTCTACTCTATAAATATTTATAGCAAAGTATGAGTAGAGTTGTCTCCCAAGAGATTGGTCAAATTATTAAATCTGAATTTATGAAGCAAGAAAAAGAAGAAGGGGGGTTTTTGTTTATGAAAAATAAGATTAAAACAAATAAATTGTGCAGCAGAAAATTAAAAAGATTGAATCAAATATTTGAAAACTTCTAGTCAAAGGAATATCTTGGTTATGATTCATTCAAATTGATCATTGAATACAATTGGATAAATTCTTACTTCTTCAAATAAATTGGTTATGAACACTAATAAGCTCTAGTATTCTGCTCTTCCTTAATATTAATTTAAAAGTGATAAGATCAGCTGGTAAATCTTATTTCTCAACAACCACTAAATAAGCTCTTAGGATTTAATTGAGAAATAGCATTAAGAATTAGAAAAGCTACCAATTCCAATCAATAATACACAAGCTCGATTATTTAAATTGGACCAAATAAATTCACCCACACTAAACTCAAAGATTTAATTCAATGAGTGCACAGATTTGCCACTTTGCCAAATTAAATAAACAATTACGGATTTATCAATCTGACTAGCAATATTTATTCCTTCAAAATCAGACGTCAATAATTTTAATGGAACAAAATATCATTAAGTATAGAAAATATTCAGATATTTTAGAAGAGAAAACAATGAAAACGAATTCTCACAATTTATTCATGAATCATACCTTAATATCCTTGACTAGAAAAGAAAATTCAGCCACTCATGGCTGTAAAACAATCAACTAGAAAATAAAGAAAGCAGCAATTTAAAAGTTTATTTCAAGGTTCAAGATGTGATTTCCTTCATCACAAAGATCCTATTTATAGAAAACTTAGACTAGGAATTTGATCATTTTTCTCAAGGACTTTTCAAAGGTCCAATTTTTGCTGCCAAAAGTCGGGTAAAAGATCTGGCTAAATTGATTTCCAATAGCAGCAATTCTTGAAAAATCTGCACTGCATAATTTCTGCGCAAGGGACCGTGGGCACGCTTAAGTGTGATTTCATGTTGAAAATGTAGACCTGATACTTTCAGCTTCCATTCTTGACTTCCAATTTTGATTTCTTTGATTCTCAGCTCCATTTCTTGACTTCCAATTAGCTCCAGATTTTATTTGACTTTAAATTCCTACTTTTTGATTTCTTTTTCCCATTGAGCATGAATTCCTACTAAAGGATTAAATAGAAATTAAATCAAATATTTATCTTATTAAATAAGCACAAAATAGGAGTTTTTCATGGAAAATAAATAGGAATATTTTTGCTTCATCAAATTCCCCCACACCAAACCTTTGCTTGTCCTCAAGCAAATCAATTTCCACACCCCATAACCTTGCCATATTCTCCCCTTCAAATTTTCTTTTCAAAACTCAACATGTCTCAAAGAAATAAATTCATAAAAATTTTCATCAGTTCAAATGATCTTTCAATGTTATCCAAAGATGCAAGACTTAACACCCTCACAAAAGATATCACTCAAATCACTCAAGTGTTTAGGCTAAGTATTTAACAATAGAGCACTCCAAGTCACAAAAATAAAAAGGAATTACCATAGGCTTGCCATTCAATCAAATCTCCACCACTAACCATTAATTCATCCAAAAATCAAAGGGTCTTCAATTGGGTTGTAATGGGGCTAAGGCCAAAGGGATGGAAAAAGGAAAAATTTAGGCTTAAATAAGTTGAACATAATAAACAAATGCCTTTAAAGAATTTAGAAAGAATTTATGCAATGTGAGGAAGATAGAAACATAAATTTCTTTATTAAAGTGGCCCAAGCTTTTTTTTTTATTATTTTATTTTATATATATTTTTTTTGAGAGGAAATTAATTCCCCTAAGGCTTTTGACCTTTATTCATTTTCAAAATCGCCGGCCACAAATGCTTTTCTTTCTATTTTTCCTTTTTGTATCTTCCTTTTCAAAAATATAACTATGCAGATATTCTTAAAATCATTTATCTATTAGTTCAACAAAGAAAGGCTCAAAATTATGGCTTCAATAAACTGGTTCAGGCTAACAATGTTAAGGGTTATTTCCAAGAATATGGTTATAGGCTCAAAATGGTTAACTAATGGATTAAAAGGTAGGATATCAAGAAAAAGGTTTAAAACAAATGGTTATTATCCTAAATGCCCTTATCACTTTAATGAAATAAATTAGGAATGCGATCTCAAAATGAATCTCATGGCAAGTTCTAGAATTCACAATTTATATTGGACACACTCGCAAGAAAAATGAGAACACATATAACGTATGTTCATTTAGGCTCAAAAACTCACAATAAATATTAAAGGTTAAAATTGGTGCTTAAATCTTGCAACTTTATCATACAAATCAGAACACTTAAATGATGTGTCAAAATAAAACTTTAAAAATCAAAATTAGAGACATGAGAACCTGTATTTCCATTTTTCCAAGGAGAATAGAGTTAGTCAAAGGACATTTCCATATTTTTCTGCTCAAAAACACTCAAAGGGGTGCAATTAAAAATATTAAAGCAAATAAAAATATCAAAATAAAGTGCAACTGGAAACAAATATCAAAATAAAAGTGCAGTAATGTGTAAATGCTGTAATGCTAGATTTAATACAGACATAATATCAAAAATTAGTATTCCCCTCCCCCACACCTAAACTTTACATTGTCCCCAATGTAAAGCTAGGATCAAAATACATCAAAAATAAAAATGAAACAAAATTGGGAGGTAAAAATACTGCCCTGAAAAGATCTAGAGAGGGGGTGTGGGTAACCCGAAATGATCAAAAAGTGTATCCATATATTGCTCCAATCTGCCCAATCGACCATCTAATCTGTCAAGTCTAGAGGTCAGCTCACGCCACGGTTGAGATGGGCCAGCGTCATCATCGGATTCAGATGGGCGAGCTCGCTTGTTGCGCACAATCCGAGTATAAAAACCAGGGCCAGAAGGGGCTGCCCTGTATTGGCCATTGGGTAATTTCTCCACCTCTCCCATCCTGTGCAAACAATCAATGTCCAATGGACCAACCTCACAAGCAATATGCATATTAGTATTGTTGAGATCCAAAACAGCTAAACGCATAGCAATAAAAGTGACCAAAGAACCCAAACAAAGATGCCCTCTCTTCTTTTTAGCCATTGCTAACAATTGTCTACCATAAAATGCTGCAAAATTAATTCTCATCTTTGACTCCAAACAAAACAAGAAAAATAATTCTGTCTTACTCAGTTTGCTTGAGTCTTCATTAGTTCCAGAATAATTGTAGGCAATTAATTTGTGAACATACCGAAGCTCCATTTTCCTAAGATAAGTGGCCCGAGATAGGCTGGAATTGTAAGGGGCTGGGTCTGTGGAAACCTCACTCCAATAGGTGGTCGGGTCCCACTCAACTGGTACATCACAGGGACAGTCTGCATATTGTGGGCTAGCAACAAAAGATTCATCCATAAAGCCACAACGAATGTTAAACTCAGTCAAGGAAAAAGTGTAAGTGATACCCAATAACCGAAATTTAATAACCCCTGGAGTGTTTGTGGTCAAAGTGGCATCATTATGAAACTCAAAGGTAGCAAATAACTCCCTGGTCAGCTCATAAAAAATGGGGTAGTCATTAGAGAGAATAGGCTCCCAACCAGAATCCTCAACCAAAGTAGGATAAAAAAGCATGGGCAAGCTATCAATAACTTTATTATCCTGACATTTGCTAGGCACAATTTTTCTATTCATCAACACAGAATACCTATCCTTATGTGCCTTTCTATTGAATTTGACATTCCCACCCATTTGTTGGTCAGAAGGAGGAAGAAAAGATTTTCCTTTCCCAAGCCTAGTTCTAGGGATAGGTGGTTCTTCCTTTTTTTTCAGCTTTCTTTTGGTTCTAGCAACAGACTTCTTCACCATTTTTAAATTCTACCCAACAAATATTTCCAAAAATGAGACCCAGAGAATGCAAAACAGAGTAAGGTGTGGCTTGGGCAGCTAGCACTCACAATATAAAATTCCACCAATCAATTTCAACCCAGCATTTGTGATTCAATTTTCTTAAATCCCGAAATTACCCAATAATTTTCAGCAGAATTGTCATTAGCAAAAATGCACTAAACGCCCAAAATACCCAATCATGCCAACAATCTGAATCGGTTCACAATCATAACCAAGATAATAGCTCAATTGAAGAAGCAATTCCAATTTCAAACCAAAATCAACCACAACTGAACATGAAAATCAATTCCTAGATAACCACAAATTAACCACAAATTAATCCAAATCTACCAAATCAAACACAAAACTAACCAAACCCATGTGCAAGCTCCGGTGGAGATAGTGATCGCTGAAGAGAACAGTGGAGAAGCTTGGGCTTTCTGAATTCCGTTGAAGCTGAGCAGAGCAGAGAAGGGAGCACTTGCTGCTGTCGGTGGAGGAGAGATGGCAAGGAGGTAGGCTGCTGATCGTGCTCTGGTCCAGTGGTTGTGCGACGGCGCACGGTGGGTCGCTGGTGGTGAAAAACGGAGAAGAAGGTGGGCTGCTGGTCTCTCCTATGGCGGCAAGAAGAAAAAATAGAAATAAGAATGGTGAAACAGGGGAGTCGACTTCGGTGAAGAGAAGAAGAGAAGTGACAAAAGTAAAAAGTAAACAAGTAAAAAAAAAAATATATGTAATCAAAAGAAACCAAATAATAAAATAGAATAGTAAAAGTAAAAGTCAAGGAGAGAGGAAAGTATCAAAAATAAAAGAGAATAAAACAAAATAAAACTCAACTCAAAGACTTACCTTATATTAACCATTAAAACTCAACCTCTTACCCAGACTTGAAGAAAACACACCAGCTTTTCTCTTTTTCTTCTTTTTTTTTTTTTTTTATTATTATTATTTTTTTTTATTTTTTTGGAAGGTGAAAATAAAATAAAATAAAATAGAAAAATTAAAAATAAAGATGTTTGAAAAGAAGAAATTGTGAGGAAAGGGAAATAATAAAAACAAAGAATAAAATAAACAAGTAAAAATAATCATTAAAAGAAAAAGTAAGAAGGAAAGATGAAGAGTGAAAGAAAGAACAAAAAAAATCGTGAACAAATAGAAGTAAGAACAAACAACAAAAAGGCAAAGTAGAAAAACAATTATGAAAAAGTAACAAAGAAAGGTGAAGAGAGGAGAATGAAAAATCGTGAAACAAAGGAACAAACAATAAAAAGACAAAGTACAATTGTTAAAAAGCAACAAAGAAAGAGAAATGAAAAAGCAAAAAATTTAACATAACAAAGAGAATAAAAATAAAAGAAAACGTAAACATTTAGCACATTAACCATTAAAACCAAGCTTCTACCCAGAATTTAAAAAGAACACTCCAGCTTTTTCTTTTTTTTTTTTTTAAAACGAAAATAAAAATAAAATAAAAATAAAAAATTTAGAAATTAAAATTAAAGATAAAGATGTTGGGTTGCCTCCCAACCAGCGCCCTTATTTTCTGTCTGAAGGCTAGACATAATGTAGCATCATTCTTCATAGTTTGGAACTTCCAATTGAATTGTTTCAATATTTGTCACTTGAAATCCCTCAAAAAAAGTTTTAAAACGATGCCCATTGACCTTAAACGTTTTGGCAGTGCTGGGGCTTTGAATTTCTACTGCACCATGAGGAAATATATTAGTAACAATAAAAGGTCCAGTCCAACGTGACCTTAATTTTCCTGGAAAAAGCTTAAGTCTAGAATGAAACAAGAGAACTTTCTGACCAATTTGAAAATTTTTTCTAGAAATATTTTTATCATGAAAAAGTTTAATTTTCTCTTTGTAAATTCTAGAATTCTCATAAGCATCAAGTCTGAGTTCCTCAAGTTCTTGGAGTTGTAACTTCCTTTGTTCACCTGCTTCTTCCATGTTCATGTTACACTGTTTTATTGCCCAATACGCTTTATGCTCTAGTTCAACAGGAAGGTGGCAAGACTTACCAAACAAGAAGCGATATGGAGACATACCAATTGGATTTTTATATGCAGTTCTGTATGCCCATAAAGCATCTTCTAGACGTATACTCCAATCTTTGCGAGTGGGATTGACAGTCTTTTCCAGAATAGACTTGATTTCTCTATTGGATACCTCTGCTTGACCACTTGTCTGTGGATGGTAGGCCGTCGAAATTCTGTGAGTCACACCATATTTTCTTAACAAACTTTCAAACGTACGATTGCAAAAATGAGTGCCTCTGTCACTGATGATTGCCCTTGGTACTCCATATCTGCTGATAATATGACTCTTGACAAAACCTACGACAATCTTAGAATCATTAGTCCTGGTGGCTTTTGCTTCCACCCACTTAGAAATGTAGTCCACAGCTAAAAGAATGTAACAATTACCAAAAGAAGATGGGAATGGACCCATGAAGTCAATTCCCCATATATCAAAAATTTCACAAGCTAAAATAGGAGTAAGAGGCATCTGATCTCTATGTCCTAAATTACCAGTCCGTTGGCAATTGCTACAGGATTTACAAAATAAATAGGCATCACGGAATAAAGTAGGCCAGAACAACCCACACTCCAGCACTTTACGTGCTGTCCTTTTTGGACCAAAATGTCCACCACAGGCATAAGAATGGCAGAATGCTAGAATGGATGAAATTTCACACTCGGAAACACACCTGCGAATTAATTGATCAGAACAATGCTTCCACAAATAAGGGTCATCCCAGATATAATATTTAGACTCACTCTTAATTTTATCTTTTTGTGCTCTAGTCAACTCACTGGGCAATGTTCTAGTTACCAAATAATTTACTATATCAGCATACCATGGTATTGAAGATTTAATCTCAAAGAGATGTTCATCTGGAAATGTATCTTGAAGTGGTTGAGGTTCCTCATTCATGATCAATCTGCTCAAGTTATCTGCCACTGAATTTTCTGTTCCTTTCTTATCACGAATCTCCAAATCAAATTCTTGTAAGAGCAGTATCCATCTTATTAATCTTGGTTTGGACTCTTTTTTGGCAAGCAGGTATTTTAAAGCTGCATGATCAGAATAAATTATAACTTTAGTACCAAATAAATATGATCTAAATTTTTCTAAAGCAAAAACTACTGCAAGCAACTCCTTTTCTGTAGTAGAGTAGTTTCTCTGAGCATTATCAAGAGTTCTTGAAGCGTAGTAAATAGCGTGTGCACTCTTGCCAATTCTTTGACCAAGTACAGCTCCAACGGCATAGTTGCTGGCATCACACATAATTTCAAAGGGTAGTTCCCAATTTGGGGGCTGGATAATTGGTGCAGATGTCAGCTTGTCTTTTAACTGATCAAATATATCCTTGCATTCAGTGCTAAAGTCAAATGGAGTATCTTTTTGTAACAGCTTGCAAAGAGGTTGGGTAATCTTCGAAAAATCTTTAATAAACCTTCGGTAAAATCCTGCATGACCAAGAAAAGAGCGTACTTCCCTCACCGAAGTGGGGTAAGGTAAGCATTTAATCAGATCAACCTTAGATTTATCAACTTCTATTCCTCGGGAAGATACTATATGTCCTAATATCAAACCTTGATCGACCATGAAATGACATTTTTCATAATTGAGCACAAGATTAGTTTCAATGCAACGGTTAAGCACTTTAGTCAAATTTTCCAAACAGTCATCAAATGAATTACCATGTACAGTAAAATCGTCCATAAACACTTCAATAATTCTTTCCACATAATCTGAGAAAATACTGACCATACATCGTTGAAACGTTGCTGGGGCATTGCATAAACCAAATGGCATGCGTCGGTAAGCGAATGTTCCAAAGGGACAGGTGAAGGTAGTTTTTTCCTGATCTTCAGGTGCCACAGGGATCTGATTAAAACCTGAAAATCCATCAAGACAACAATAGTGAGAATGCCCAGCCAGCCTTTCAAGCATTTGATCAATAAAAGGTAATGGAAAATGGTCTTTTCTGGTGGAGGCGTTTAATTTTCTATAATCTATGCAAACTCGCCAACCATTTTGCATTCGAACTGGAACTAACTCACCATTATCATTCTCTGTAACTGTAAAACCAGTCTTTTTAGGTACTACCTGAACTGGACTTACCCATTTGCTGTCAGAAATTGGAAAGATCATACCTGCATCAAGTAATTTAAGGATGTCCTTCTTGACTACTTCCATCATGGGGGGATTAAGTCTGCGTTGAGCCTCTCTAAATGGTTTGTAGTCTTCTTCCAACAGTATGCGATGCATACAAGTGGAGGGGCTGATTCCTCTTATGTCTGCGATAGTCCATCCTATGGCCTCTTTGTAATCTTTGAGAATGCGAATTAACTTCTCTTCTTCAAGGGGAGTTAATTTGTTGGAAATTATTACTGGTAAAGTCTGATTTTCTCCTAGATAAATATACTTCAAATGACTTGGTAAAATCTTTAATTCCAATGTAGGGGCCTGCAAAATAGATGGAAGAAGTTTGTTGTGAGATATTGGTAAATCAATGTAGGAAGAATTATACCTGATTGGTCGTAATGATTCCAGCTCAAAGATGGAGTCTTTCAACTCTTCTTGTATAACGAATTTTTCCTCCAAATTGTCTAATTCCTTAGGATCAAAACTCTTAGTTATTGCCAACTCCAACTCATCCTCTCCAGTTAAATCAAAAACCTGCTGTGTCAATGAATCAATTGTATCAATTCCATAAACACAATCAACATCAGAAGGATACCTCATGGCAGCATAAATATCAAATTTTATTTTCTCTCCATCAAACTCCATGGATAACGTTCCTTCTGCAACATCTATCTTTGTTCTGGCTGTTTTCAAAAAAGGTCTTCCTAACAAAATAGGAACTGATTTTGAGGAACGTTCTTCCTCCATATTTAATACATAAAAATCAGCCGGAAATACTAGCTTATCAACCTGCACTAAAATATCTTCCAAAATTCCTTCCGGATAAACAATGGACCTGTCTGCTAACTGAATAATAACATTAGTTCCTTTAAGTGGTCCCATATTTAAAGAATGATAAATAGAGCTAGGCATGACATTTATAGATGCTCCTAAGTCAATCAATGATTTTTCAAATTTTGAGTTACCTATTGTACAAGGAATGGTGAACATACCTGGGTCTTTGCACTTGGGAGGTAGTTTCTTTTGAAAGACAGCAGACACATTTTCTCCCATATGAATTTTTTCATCCCCTTTCAGCCTTCTTTTGTTGGTGCATAATTCTTTAAGGAACTTTGCATACCTTGGCACTTGTTTAATGGCATCAAGAAGAGGAATGTTGATCTCTATTTTTCGAAACATATCAAAAATTTCTTTTTCTTGTTGTTCCTTCTTGGATTTGGCCAGTCTACTCGGGAAGGGAGGTGGTATGATCATAGGTGATTTAATTTGAGATGTTTCTGAGGTATTTGGTGGAGGCAGCTCCATCTCTTTCTCCATGTCATTTTCACCTACGAATTTTGTGGCCCTTTTTGCTGGTTCTTTTAATTCTTTTCCACTCCTTAACGTCATGGCACTCACATTCTGTTTAGGATTGACTTCGGGTTGAGATGGCAAGTGACCAGAATTTTGGTTCTCTAATTTGCCCACTGTGGTAGCGAGTTGGCTCATTTGATTTTCCAAATTCAGCATGCTAGCCTTGGTCTCCTGTTGAAATTGTTGCATATTAGTAGCTAAAGTAGCAACTATATTTTCCAAAGACATACCTGATTTTGATGGTGGAGGGGCATCAGATTTAAATCCTTGGAATCCCTGTGGAGGTGGAGCAGGAGCTGGTTGTCTCGGTTGATACCCGTATTGATGGTAGTTGTTGGGTCTTGATCCATAGCTCAGATTTGGGTGGTCTCTCCATCAGGGATTGTAAGTGGCAGAAAAGGGATCGTATTTCCTTTGGTATTGTTGTCCTTGTTGTCCTTGTATGGCATTTAAATGTTCTTCATCTTGACGAGTTGGACACATATCCGTAGGATGATCAGAATTTGAACAAATGCCACACGACTTCACTTGTTGCTGATTTCCCACCATAAATTTCTGCATAAGAGAAGTTAAATTGTCAAGTCTCTGTTCAATGGAATTTATACTCACCTCATTAACCCTCTTAATTGGATGATCTTGTCTAGAGCCAAATTGCTGAGAATTTGCAGCTACTTTGGTAATTAATTCCTTAGCTTGATTGAGAGTTTTGTCTACCAAAGCTCCACCACTTGCAGCATCAATCATGTTGCGATCTGACAACAATAATCCTTCATAAAAATATTGTATTAGAAGCTGGTCTGAAATTTGGTGGTGAGGACAGCTTGCACACAATTGATTGAACCTCTCCCAATATTCATAGAGAGTTTCTCCATTTTGTTGACGAATTCCACAAATCTCTTTTCTAATGGATGTGGCTCGAGAAGCAGGGAAAAATTTTTCTAAGAATTGCCTTTTCAATTCATTCCATGTCGTTATTGATCCAGGGGGAAGATAATACAGCCAATCTTTAGCTTTTTCTGTCAAAGAAAAAGGAAAGGCTCGCATTTTGATTTGATCAACTGTTACTCCTTGTGGTTTCATGCTGGAACATACTACATGGAATTCCTTGAGATGTTTATGAGGGTCTTCTCCTGCAAGGCCACGAAAAGTTGGTAATAAGTGGATCAAACCAGATTTTAATTCAAAATTTACCTCTACATTAGGGAGCTCAATGCACAAGGGCTGTTGGTTGACATCTGGATTAGCCATTCTTCTCAAAGTTTGTTCTGGTTCAGCCATGATTTCATGTTCTTTGAAAAATTCTGATAAATCAACAATTGTCTCTGTTTGTGTTGAACAAGAAGAGGAAGCTTTTTGTTGTTTAGTTGTCTTTCTCAATCTTCGGGCTGTCTTCTCTATTTCTGAATCAAAATTTAATTCACTTCCACGAGAAGTACAAGTCATAAAGAAATTGCAAAATAAAGTAAAATAAAATTCAGATCAATAATAACACCAATCCCCGGCAACGGCGCCAAAATTTGATGGGTGTCGAATCCAACAAAAATAAAATTCTACTCTATAAATATTTATAGCAAAGTATGAGTAGAGTTGTCTCCCAAGAGATTGGTCAAATTATTAAATCTGAATTTATGAAGCAAGAAAAAGAAGAAGGGGGGTTTTTGTTTATGAAAAATAAGATTAAAACAAATAAATTGTGCAGCAGAAAATTAAAAAGATTGAATCAAATATTTGAAAACTTCTAGTCAAAGGAATATCTTGGTTATGATTCATTCAAATTGATCATTGAATACAATTGGATAAATTCTTACTTCTTCAAATAAATTGGTTATGAACACTAACAAGCTCTAGTATTCTGCTCTTCCTTAATATTAATTTAAAAGTGATAAGATCAGCTGGTAAATCTTATTTCTCAACAACCACTAAATAAGCTCTTAGGATTTAATTGAGAAATAGCATTAAGAATTAGAAAAGCTACCAATTCCAATCAATAATACACAAGCTCGATTATTTAAATTGGACCAAATAAATTCACCCACACTAAACTCAAAGATTTAATTCAATGAGTGCACAGATTTGCCACTTTGCCAAATTAAATAAACAATTACGGATTTATCAATCTGACTAGCAATATTTATTCCTTCAAAATCAGACGTCAATAATTTTAATGGAACAAAATATCATTAAGTATAGAAAATATTCAGATATTTTAGAAGAGAAAACAATGAAAACGAATTCTCACAATTTATTCATGAATCATACCTTAATATCCTTGACTAGAAAAGAAAATTCAGCCACTCATGGCTGTAAAACAATCAACTAGAAAATAAAGAAAGCAGCAATTTAAAAGTTTATTTCAAGGTTCAAGATGTGATTTCCTTCATCACAAAGATCCTATTTATAGAAAACTTAGACTAGGAATTTGATCATTTTTCTCAAGGACTTTTCAAAGGTCCAATTTTTGCTGCCAAAAGTCGGGTAAAAGATCTGGCTAAATTGATTTCCAATAGCAGCAATTCTTGAAAAATCTGCACTGCATAATTTCTGCGCAAGGGACCGTGGGCACGCTTAAGTGTGATTTCATGTTGAAAATGTAGACCTGATACTTTCAGCTTCCATTCTTGACTTCCAATTTTGATTTCTTTGATTCTCAGCTCCATTTCTTGACTTCCAATTAGCTCCAGATTTTATTTGACTTTAAATTCCTACTTTTTGATTTCTTTTTCCCATTGAGCATGAATTCCTACTAAAGGATTAAATAGAAATTAAATCAAATATTTATCTTATTAAATAAGCACAAAATAGAAGTTTTTCATGGAAAATAAATAGGAATATTTTTGCTTCATCAGAGTAAAAGTAGTATCCCTTTGTTTCTTTGGGATAACCCACAAATAAGCAGACAGTGGATTTGGACTCTAGTTTGTCAGATGTTAATTTCTTAACATGTGCTTCACAGCCCCAAATCCTAAGAAATGACATATTGGGTTCTTTCCCAGTCCATACCTCGTATGGTGTCTTCTCAACTGCTTTAGTTGGAGTACGGTTTAGTAGAAACGCAGCAGTTTCTAATGCATAGCCCCAAAAAGAGATAGGAAGATTTGCTTGACTCATCATAGATCGAACCATGTCTAATAGAGTTCGATTTCTCCTTTCGGACACACCATTCCATTGTGGTGTTCCAGGAGGAGTGAGCTGTGAAATAATACCACACTCTTTTAGATGACCGTCAAAATCTTGGCTTAAGTATTCGCCACCTCTATCAGATCGAATGGCTTTTATACTTTTGCCAAGTTGTTTTTCTACTTCGTTCTTAAACACTTTGAATTTCTCAAAAGTTTCAGATTTATACTTCATTAGATAGACATAGCCATATCTACTGAAGTCATCTGTGAACGTTACGAAGTAGCTAAAACCACCTCTAGCTTGTGTACTTAATGGTCCACATACATCGGTATGTATTAGTTCCAATAAGCCATTAGTCCTCTCACTTTTCTTATTAAAAGGACTTTTTGTCATTTTTCCATGCAAACATGGCTCGCATGTATCATAAGACTCTAAGTCGAATGACACAAGTACTCCAGTTTTGTGGAGTCTTGAAATGCGTTTTTCGTTTGTATGTCCCAAACGACAATGCCAGAAGTAAGTAGGGTTCAATTCGTTTGATTTAACCCTCTTTGTATTAATGTTGTATATGGACTCTTTGTTTTGTAAATCAAGGATATAAAGGCCATTTTGCAACATGGCATTGCCATATGAAATGCCTTGGCGACGAATATGAGCATTGCCATTTTTAATAACAAAATCAAATTCATCCAAATCCAACAATGAAACTGAAATAATGTTTCTGCTCATAGCAGGTACATAATAACAATTTTTCAAAACTAAACAAAGTCCGGAAGGTAAAGTGAGTTGATAGTCGCCTATCTCCATGGCAGCAACTCGTGCTCCATTCCCCACACGGAGGTCCACTTCATTCTTCCCAAGTAACCTCCTATTTCTTAGCCCCTGCACATTTGAACAAATGTGAGAACCACAACCGGTATCTAGTACCCAAGTGGTAGAAATAGAAAGGTTAATTTCAACAACAAAAATACCTGAACTGGACGCCTTGGCTCCATTCTTTTTTTGTTCTTCCTTGAAGAGAGCACAGTTCTTCCTCCAATGCCCTATTTTGTTGCAGTGGAAGCAAGTGCTCTCGCTCTCCTTGAGCTTTTGTACCTTGGGCTTGGATTGGGCCTGAGGTGTACTCCCATTTGACTTGAGCCGAGTCAGGTCATTCTTGGGTTTTGCCTTTCCCTTTCCTTTTCCCTTAGCGGGTCCCTTCTTGATGCCCCCTTGAACCATCAGTACGGGATTGGTCTTTCGAATGTTTTCTTCAGCATTCTTAAGCATCCCATGAAGCTCAGTAACTGACTTGTTCATCGCATGCATGTTATAATTCATTACAAATGGATCATAATCATCAGCCAATGATCCTAAAATCAAGTCAGTGGCCAATTCCTTTGGTACTTGTACCTCAAGCTTCTCAAGAGTATCAAAATACCCTTTCATCTTGAGTACATGCGTACTAACAGGAGTACCTGCTGCCATCTTACAGGAAATTAAGGCCTTAGTTGTCACAAACCTCTCGTGACGAGCTTGCTCTTGGAACATCTCCTTTAAGTGCACCATGATCGCATAAGCCTCTTGGTCCATAAATTGTTTTTGCAAGTCAGGCACCATAGTGGCTAGCATCAAACAGGTCACATCATTGGAGTCGCTCTTCTTGGTCTCAAAAGTTTCCCTTTGAACCGCAGAGGCGTTCCTACCAAGTTCTTGAGGCAAGGGAGCATCCAAAACATACGACTTTTTCTCTTGCTTAAGAACTATCCTTAAGTTTCGAGACCAGTCTATGAAATTGGTGCAATTCAATTTGTCCTTTTCAAGGACCGATCGCAATGAGAAATTGTTGTTTGAAGATGCCATTTTTCAATCTACAATAAAATTTAGCAAGATTAAATGAGGTCTTATTAATAATCCCACAAACCGAATTAATATCCCTTTAAATAATTCGCGTTAGTGATTTAATGTGGGCCAAGATCCACTTTTCACAACAACCTTATTAGTCAAGCTGAGCTTGTACACCTAACAAGTTAAGTTACTTAGGTAGGATAACTCCAATCATGACTCGTACATGACTCTTGGATCAAATGGGCTAACATCTTAAGATGTTATAGCACAAACCCATTTATTAGTTGCCTAGGTCCGGGCATCCCTTTCCATGTTAAGTCCAACCTACATTCACAACTCATGCCTCACAAAGATAATCGGGCGCATCTAGGACTCCTAGTCTACGTTACCGATGATCGATGCCTTGACATGTTTCGAATTAGGAAGGCAACTTTGTGACTTACTATTTTAGGGATTCATTTTATTACGGCTTACATGGCATACGCTTTGTCATCCATTCATAGCATGCATATATAAATAATTGCATAAAGTAAAGCGTGACAAACATGGGCCCATAAAACCTACAACTAAGATTCTATACTATTACATAAGAATCTTCGAGTTGGGCTTCTTTACTCCGGTGGGCTTCATCTTGACTTACAAAGTCTTCAAGTAAATTCTATTCTAAGAAATAAATGAAACTTTTACAATAATACATAATGGCTCGCAGGCCATAATTAATTACAAAAACCCAGGGCCCATGAATGCACCATGCATATCCTTTCATCACACCAAACAAGCAAATTAATATACATAACATTCATGGATCAAACAAAGTCCAATTTTAATTAAATTAGCCAAGCCCATTAATGGAAATTGTGTACTTGAACCTTTAAGAGATGACCCTATGATGGGCCTAGGCCGAGGCCCAATGGACTAAATCCTCTTATTGAATAAGTTCTCTTAAAAGCCCAAAACACAAACTAGTTAGATTTGTGCTATAAATCAACTCTAGTATAATTTCCAATTTTGCCATTTTTAATATTATGTCATACTGCCCATAAACATTAAAAATACATATAATATGTACTGACATGAATTAAAAATAAAAAATCATGAAGAACATATATATGATACACGGCATACATATAAAAACAAACAAACAACAAAACTAGTTGTTTAATTCTTATGTGATGCCACAAAAATGCACAAATACTTAAATCAATTTTATGAGTCATTTAATAATTCAAATAAGGTCATAAAAATGATTTAATATATTGTACCAATCTGATCTAAATGTGTTTTTACCATTTTAATCAAATCAAAACAAACAATGTTGATTAAACATGTAACAAACACAAACTAGTCATTGTTTTAAGTGATATTAAAATTAATCAATTAAATTGTCATGGACCAGAATTAAAACCAAATTTTAAAAATGTCCAGACCTGATATTTAATCTTTAAAATCACTTACAAACATGCCAAAAACATTTTTACATTTAATATTCAAAACTAGTTGTTAAACTAACAATTAACATGCCGAAAGCACCTAGTTTTAATATTAACATATACCATCAGGTATTATCAATTAAATATGACCAATAAAAGTTCCTAGAACATTTTAGGACATTATATTAACATGTCATATTAATTATAATACCTATCTAATCAATTAAAATCGTTTTTACACCAAAACAATGCAAAAAACTCAAAACAGAAAATTTCAGCATTGCATGTATTAAAAGTAACGATTTTTAATTAATTATTTCATGCATCTAAAGCACTAAAATAAGCATGTTTAGGCTCTGATACCACTGATGAAATATGTCATGGTATGTGTATGTAGATAACGCAGCGGAAAAATATTGAAAAACGATCATACACATCAAACAAATCCACGACAAGAATCAAAACATGCACTTTTAGGGTTTTAAAACTTACAACTTTAGATGCCTATTCCGAAATGAATTTGATGATGACCAGCAACTAAGATGATATTGTCCACCTTTGATCTTCACCACCAATGCCAAGGAATAGCCTTTGCGCCAATCCTCTCTATGCTCACACACACACTTTCAAGCAAGGCTTAAAACCGAGAATGCTAGCTCTCAATATAAGTATTGTGTAATGGCAAGGGTTAAAGCTACAAGATTTTTGATCTTGCACTTTCTTTTGGTGCTATTAATACCTAATCACACAAGAAAGCAAGCAAGAATACTTCTCCTTGTGTATTTCGGCCAAGAAAAGATTTTTGAGAGAGAGAGAGAAGTTCACGCCCACTATCATTTTCCACTAGGGTTTTTCTTTTTTTAATCTTTATCCTCATCTTATGGCAAGTGTTTATTCCGAATTTTACCACCTAAAAGTAGTTTATTCAACCTTAAACACTTCCTATAGATAAGTAACAAACATTAATTTAAACCCTTTTGAATTTAAAATTCAATTAGGATTTAATACTCAATTAACTTAATCAATATTATTAAATTAATTGACATTAAACCATGTGGGCCGAAATCTTCCTCTCTCATGGACCAAGGTCCAATAGCAATTTAATACCCATTACATACATTAGCTTGACTTTTATTAAAAGCCCAAATTAATGCTCAATGCCTTATTTAAATATTTTAAGCCCAATGCTTTGTGTGCGATCCTATAGGTCCATTTAATATTGGCAATTGAATTAATGAATTAATTCAAAGGCTATATATATTCTCTAGCAAGATATTTATAGCATTCCAAATTAAATGAAAATGCAAATGGCATTTGATGACCTAATGCAATTTTGTATAGTCCCTTACCCATAAATATCAGAATTAACATAAGGCATGGAACAAGTCATCCTCATGTGTAAGTTAATTCCTTTCTTGATATATTCCAGTGACACTGAACTCTCAGATAAATAATGATTGCACATTATTACATCTCGGTATGGCCATACACTTCTCAGTTCACTGATCAAGTGGCCGATGATATTTTTTTCTCTTATAGAGAGGGGTAATCCCTTCACTTCTCTCATGCTCTCTAATATGAATCAATGCATACCCAAGCATACCCATACTTGTCACTCAGTTACGAGCACGTTAGGTGTATGTCAAAGTACACAGTAATTCATAAAGAGTTTCATAGAGATTTTAGGTCTAAGAACTCCGATACAAAACTTGCATATGAGGAACACTTATGACTTGTACCATGTAGTGTTCTCATGTGTGGATCGTATCCAAATACCATGTTATAAACATGTATCTATGATCTCTGATTGACACTTTTATCCTTATGATCCGTAAGACAGAACTCAACTAATCAGAGAGAGCATACTAGTCTTAATTCATTTGTTATTCCCATAACAATGACTGACTAGGGATATTTAGAATGAAGTCTCATTTGTTTCAAGGTCTTACAACTATGTGCCTCACACATGATAACTTAAACTGAAACAACATTCTTGGATAGTTCTATCAATTGACATGCACAGGAATACAATGGATAAAACAAATGCCTCATTTATTAACTAAAGTGTTTTATTACAATGTATTGGGGCTAGGGCTTACACTAACATAACCAACCAGTGGTTGACCCACCTATTATTGAGCAAAGAGTACCTGCACCCATTGAGCGCAGAGAAGGCCCCAGGTCTGAAGTTAAGTTTGGGGGAGATGAGCATGAGGAGCATGCAGTAGCTAAAGAAAAGTTGCCAAAACTGGATGAGGCAATGTGGAGGAAAATGGAAGAGAGATTTGAGGTCATGGCAAGGATGATGACCGTGGGAAAAGGAATGAACCCGGAAGATCGAGAGCTGGATGGGGATGACCTAATTCCCCAGAATTTTAAGATGCCGGACATCCCCAAATTTGATGGAACCTCTGACCCTGCCGCACACATCAAGCAATACTCGCTGGTCATGAAGGGAACGACCTTAACAAGAAAGCAGAAGATAGAATATTTCTGCTTGAGTCTCACAGGAGCTGCTATTGATTGGTACCATGGGCTTGACAGGAGATCCAAGGAGGACTGGGACTTGTTGACTGAAGAGTTCCTTAAGCAGTACGATTGCAGTACCCGGATGGAGGTCACTTTGAAAGATCTCGAGTTGTTACAGCAGAAGGCTGGGGATTCCTTCCACGAGTACCTTACTCGGTGGAGAAACCGGGTTATGGAGATGAAACGCAAACCGGACACTTCTGATCAGATCCGGCTATTCATTCGAAATGCCAGTCCTTACTTGAGAGAGGGACTGAAAATGAAGGGACTGAAAGACTGGGAATCTTTGAAGGACATTGCCATAGAAGCGGAAGGAGAATATTTATCCAAGAGGGCAAATAGTGAGTCCTATGCCCGGAGGGGATACAGCAATCAGGGGACGGCCAAACCAGTAGGTTCAACCAGTGGTAACAGAGTTGGGAAGACTGCCGAGGTGTCTGCAACCGGCGTAAGTCAGAGGTATTTCTCCAACTTGGGTAGGCCTTTATCATGGGTGCTGAAGAGGCTAATAAAAGAAGGAAAACTGCGGCCCCTATCACCTAAACCGGCCAAGGCCCAAGGACAGCCAGGGCACAAAGAGAATGAATACTGCGCATTCCACCAACATACCGGGCATTTGACGGATGAGTGTATAACGCTAAGACATCGGGTCCAAGATCTAATTGACAACAAGCAGATCACCGATCCTGAGCAGAGAGAAAGCAAGAAGAAGTCTGGTTATAACACAGTGCCACCTCCAGTCTTTATGATCGGATCGAGCCTACCAGAGTGGTACGTAATGCAAGATCTATATGGAAATGAGTATGTCGCTATTACTCGCCCTGCAGTGGATGGAAAAGGGGTTTCCGTGGCAGCGATAGACTGTTGGTCCACTAGTGAGAGTGGAGATGACGAAGATGAGAAAAATGGAGAGTTTACGGATCCGTGGGATTCAGAGGGAGAAGAAAGAGTAGAAGCAGTAACAAGAAGTGGGAGGGTCATTCCAGAAGTTGAGAAGCAGCAAGACCCAGCACAAGCAATCGCAGAGAAAGAGCCAGAAGAAAATTCAATAGTGAAGCAACTGAAAAAGACCACGGCTCAGATATCTATTTGGGATCTCTTGAGACAGTCTCCCTCTCACAGACAGAAGTTAGTTGAAGCATTGAGCGTATCCACCGTAGCAACTACAATCTCTCCATCCGAGCTTTTAGACCTTGTAAAGGGGGGATCCGGGGAGAAGTTGGTTTTTTCTGATGCAGACCTACCAACAGAGGGTCGCAACCACAACCGACCTTTGTACATCAAGGCACAGATCAATGGTAAACACACCGCTTGTGTCATGGTTGATGACGGGTCATCGATAAATGTCTGCCCTTTGGTGGCACTTCAGGCCTTTGGGATGGATGAGAGTATGTTAAGCAAATCTGACCTGACCATCACTGCCTACGACAACTCCAAGAGGCAAGCATCGGGAATTTTCAAAGCTTTGGTAAAGACAGGGCCCATTGAGACAGAAACAGATTTTGTGGTCTTGCCGATTCCAGCAAACTTCTCAGCTCTGCTTGGTAGACCGTGGTTCCACAAGTTAGGGGGAGTACCATCCACATTACACCAGATAATTAAAATACCCCATGAAGGAGAAGTAGCGACCATTAAAGCAGCAAGAGAGAACCAAGTGTCTGCCTTGGAGATCTCTAATCAGCCATTCAGTGGCTTTCATGTATCGATGATCGGAGAAGAGCAAAACCTAGAAGGTAGCCCTCAAGTGGTGAATATGCTGAAGAAGATGCACTTCCTCCCAGGGGCTGGTTTGGGAAAAGAGTCACAAGGGCTGCAGAATGCTATCACTACACGTGGTCAGAAAGATCGAAAGGGGTTGGGCTACAAAGGAGAATATGGTAAGAAGAAAGGGTCAGGGAAGATTCCCCATATTTCGGAGAGCTTTGTGCCATCATCATCGGTTTGTGCCTACACTGGAGAAGAAGAACCGCATTGGGTAGATGGGAAGATTATCCCTGGATTTGAAATTTTTAACGACGTCTTTGATTGGGAGATCGGAGTTGTTAAAGCTGTAGAGAACTTTTGGGATGAGGAGATTATGACCCAATGCAGCATCTGGGACAGAGATGAGCCCGAAGAGATTGTAACTGATAAACTGTTAGCCACCAGACTTAAGGGGAAGGAGAAGATAGTGGAGCCAGAGCCGAAGATTGAAGATCTCAAGATTTCACCAAATCAAGAAGCCAAAGCACAGTCAGCTGCAGCATCGGCGTTGACTGAAGTTGATAGTCATTTAGATTCTCTTTTTATACCAGAACACTTTGAGGACAATGTTAATGTTTCTGATTATGTTAATGAGATGAACAACTTTGCTTACTTGTGTGATGTTTCTGATGATTTCATATCGCATGATCATAAGCATGATGCATTCATTTTTGATATTAATTCAACTGGCACAACTGCATTTAATCTCGGAACTTTGGAAAATCCAAAGGAAATTTTGCTAGCATCAGACATAACTCCTGAAGAGAGAATAAAATTTGAGAGAATATTAAAAAAATATGAAAAAGTCTTTGCCTGGACCTATGAGGATATGCCGGGAATAGATTGAGATGTTGCCGAACATGCCATCCCAACTTACCCAGAGTTTAAACCAGTCAAGCAAAAGCTTCGGAGGCTTAGGCCAGAATGGGCACAGAAAGTGAAAGAGGAGATCCATAAACAGATTGACGCTAAGTTCCTGATAGAGGTTCAATACCCAACATGGTTAGCTAATGTGGTTCCTGTAGCTAAGAAGGACGGTAAGGTTCGAGTATGCGTTGACTATCGAGACCTGAACAAGGCCTGTCCGAAAGATGATTTCCCTCTTCCTCATATTGATGTGCTAGTAGATAGTGCTGCTGCTTGCATGATGTATAGCTTTGTGGATGGATACGCAGGGTACAATCAAATTCTTAACAAGATAGTGGACCGGATCAAGACAGCTTTTATCACCGAGTGGGGGACATATGCCTATCGGGTCATGCCTTTTGGGTTGAAGAATGCAGGAGCAACCTATCAGAGGATGGCGACCAAGGTTCTCAATGACTTAATCCACAAAGAAGTGGAGGTGTACGTCGATGACATGATGATTAAGTCAGCTACCAGGGAAGGTCATTTTGAAGCTTTAGAAAAGTTCTTTCAAAGGATTAGCAAGTATGATTTGCGCCTCAATCCCAAGAAGTGCATTTTTGGAGTTACATCAGGAAAGTTGTTAGGACATGTAGTAAGCCAGAGGGGAATCGAGGTAGATCCCGATAAAGTCAAAGCCATAAGAGAGATGCCAGTGCCCTAGAAGGAGAAGGACGTCAGAAGTTTCCTAGGAAAGCTTCAGTACATCAGCCGATTTATTGCCAAGCTAGCTTCAGTATGTGAGCCTATTTTCAAGCTTCTTAGGAAGAATCAGCCGGTGATATGGAGCAATGACTGTCAATTGGCCTTTGACGCCATTAAGGAGTATTTGTTAAATCCTCCGGTGTTAAGACCACCACGCCATGCCAAACCACTAATCCTGTACCTAGCTGTGGAAGATAACTCAGTGGGTGCTATGATGTCTCAGGAAGATGATTTTGGTATAGAGTTTGCCGTTTACTATCTTAGCAAGAAATTTCTGCCTTACGAAGCCAAATATGTGGAGGTGGAAAAGATTTGTTTAGCAGTTATCTGGGCTTCTAAGAAGTAGCGACACTACTTTCATTCCTTCAAGGTACAAACGGTTGCAAAACATAATCCGCTCAGATACCTCCAAGAAGCACCCTCTTTACTAGGGAAGATGGGAAGATGGTTACTGCTGTTGCAGGAATTTGACATTGAGTACATAACCAAGAAAACTATTAAGGGAAGAGCCATAGCGGAATTCTTAGCCGAGCACCCTATTGAAGGGGATCAATTTGAATACAACTTCCCAGATGAAGACGTCACGGCCATAGCAGTGCAAGGGTGGTAGTTATTCTTTGATGGAGTAGTCAATAATAAGGGGGCAGGCGTAGGAGTTATTCTTACGACCCCATATGGTGAAAGGTTACCATTGGCTAAGAAGCTGAGGTATAAGGCTACCAATAATGAAGCAGAATACGAAGCTTGCATCTTTGGATTGGAAGCATTACTTGCTCTGGGGGCAAAGACCGCAGAAGTATTCGGAGATTCTTCTTTGGTAATTCATCAGATCAGAAGGGAGTGGTCAGTCAAGGAAGAAAGGCTGCTGCCTTATGTAAAGCACTTGAGAACGTTGAGCAGCCAGTTTGAGTTTTGCACTTTTCACTTCATCCCCAGAGACGAAAATCAGTTAGCTGATGCTCTAGCAACTTTAGTGTCTATGTGGGACAACCCAACAGGAGTTGCGATGAAACCCGTACTGATATATAGTTCGGAAAGACCTGGTTTTGAAGCTGAACAGGTGATGGACGTTGAGGCCACTGATGGAAATCCATGGTATTATGACATTCAGAATTATTTAGAGAGATCAGTCTTTCCAGAGGAAGCCACTGAGAAGGACCAAAAAATGATCAGGAAGTTATCCACTCAATTCATCAGTGTTAATAGCACTTTATACAAAAGGCAAGCTGATGGTATCCAGTTAAGATGTCTGGCAGAGAAAGAAGCTAAAAGAGTTATGGAAGAAGTTCATGCCGGGGTTTGTGGAGCTCACATGAATGGCTTAGTCTTAGCAAAGAAGATCATGCGCCAAGGGTTTTATTGGCTCACAATGGATACAGATTGTTCAAAATTTGTGAAGCAATGCCAGTTATGCCAACAGTACGCGAATTTGAGGCATGTGCCAGTTTCAGAGTTACATAACTTAACATCTCCATGGCCATTTGCAGCATGGGGAATAGACATCATAGGCGAAATCCGTCCTACGGCTTCTAATGGGCATAGATTCATCATAGTTGCCATTGACTACTTCACTAAGTGGGTTGAAGCTGAGTCTTTCAAGAAGGTTGATGCAAGGGATATGGCTAAGTTCATTGAGCGGAATTTGATATGCAGATATGGCCTCCCTCATCACATAGTGTCTGATAATGGGGTACAATTCCTTACAGAGACTAAACAGATGCTCCAGAAATATGGGATCAAACATCATAAGTCTTCTCCTTACCGTCCTCAAGCAAACGGTGCAGTTGAAGCGGCAAATAAGAATGTGAAGAGAATTTTGGCCAAGATGGTTCAGAACTACAAGGATTGGGCAGAAAAGTTACCCTTCGCACTTTGGGGATATAGAACAACAGTCAGAACCTCTATAGGGGCAACACCATTCTCTCTGGTATACGGAACTGAAGCAGTCCTGCCGGTTGAAATTGAGCTGAAATCATTAAGAGTAGTCCTGGAAGCCGAGATTCCGGAGACAGAATGGGCACAACAGCGATTGTTGCAGTTGAATCTATTGGATGAAGATAGGTTGAGAGCCTATTACCACAATCAGGTTTATCATAAAAGACTAGCTCGGTCCTTTGGCAAGAAGGTACGAAAGCACCCGTTGAAAGAAGGGGATTTGGTCTTTAAGATGATGAGGCCGGGAGTGCCAGACATACGAGGAAAATTCAGACCAACCTGGAAAGGTCCATTCATTTTGAAAAAGTTGCTAACAAAAGGAGCAGCAATTTTAGCAGACAGCGATGGGAATGAGTTCAAGGACCCGATCAATGTCGATAGACTTAAAAGGTTCCATGGCTAAAGATAAAAAATAAAAAGAAGAGAATAAATGCCCCGCGGGTCGAAAACCGAAAAAAGGCGGCCTTGCTAAAATTGGGCGCCCTGTCAGGGTGAAAACCGAAAAAAAGGCATCCTGGGCAAAAATTAAGGGCCAAGAGAAAATATTCAATCGAGAAAACCCGAGAGGGCCGATTGATAACAGGAGTTTGATGCTGACAAAACCCACTCCGAGATTAGGTGTAGTCACATGCTTTTGAATTCTTGTCAAATGAAAAATCATGCATGATGAAATCATATAGAAATGTACACAATTTTGCAAGGAATAACAGAATATATTTTCATTGATCTTTCAGTTCTGTCTCAAAAAGAGTTATATCAATTTTTCATCTAATGATTATCGCTCATCAGATATGTCCTATTTGCTCTTAACAGAAGTTTTGGTGATAACCTTCTCTAAAATAAAAAAAAAAAAAAAAAAAAAAAAAAAAAAAAAACAAAGAAGGCCGTTAGAGATAAAAACCGTAACTGGCTCTCTAAGCAAAAGTTAGGCCAAAGGGCAGGGTGAAAACCTGGAAACAGGCAGTCTGCCCTACAAAAAAATAAAATAAACAAAAGCCGCTGGATTGGGTTGGGTCCATTCCAGGCAAAAGTTAGGCAAAGGGTTGTGTGAAAATCCCATAAGGGACGCATTTCCCGCAAAGAAAAGCTAGTGCGAAAATCCACAAGGGACGTACTACCTTTAAAACAATGACATTCAATGCCTGGAGCGATAAGGCGGCATTATTTCAAGATGATCTTCTGTCAGTCAGACAACACACAACACAGAACATGAAATAGAATCCCAAGTAAATGATCATTGACCAGGGGGCAAGGGATATACACCGGACGTCTCTTTCAAAAAGCTTGTCGACGATCCTCAGGATTCAGGGGGCATGGTACAGCAGACAAGCTATAAGTTCAGCAAACCATGGATCACCTAGGGCGCGATCTATACATTTTTGCAAGCATTTGCATTCCATGACATACACACATGATTTCTTGTATACTCCTATGCATACAATCTTGCAGGAGAAATCGGCGGGAAACACCCACAAAAGCCAAGTGATGACACTAGTCCAAACATCTAAAGGAGCAAAAAAAAAAAAAAAATATATATATATATAAAATAAAAAAATAAAAAATAAATCCACAGCGGTTAGCATTATGGCGGCATTACCCACAAGAGGTTAGCACGACCACAACATATATCCACAGCGGTTAGCATGATGGCGGCATTACCCACAAGAGGTTAGCACGACCACGGCACTACCAATGCACAGCGGTTAGCACGATGGCGGCACTACCCACAAGAGGTTAGCACGACCACGGCACTACCAATTCACAGCGGTTAGCACGATGGCGGCATTACCCACAAGAGGTTAGCACGACCACGGCACTACCAATTCACAGCGGTTAGCACGATGGCGGCATTACCCACAAGAGGTTAGCACGACCACGGCACTACCAATTCACAGCGGTTAGCACGATGGCGGCACTACCCACAAGAGGTTAGCACGACCACGGCACTACCAATCCACAGCGGTTAGCACGATGGCGGCACTACCTACAAGAGGTTAGCACGACCACGGCACTACCTATTCACAGCGGTTAGCACGATGGCGGCACTACCCACAAGAGGTTAGCACGACCACGGCACTACCAATTCACAGCGGTTAGCACGATGGCGGCACTACCTACAAGAGTTAGCACGACCACGGCACTACCAATTCACAGCGGTTAGCACGATGGCGGCATTACCCACAAGAGGTTAGCACGACCACGGCACTACCAATTCACAGCGGTTAGCATGATGGCGGCACTACCCACAAGAGGTTAGCACGACCACGGCACTACCAATTCACAGCGGTTAGCACGATGGCGGCACTACCTACAAGAGGTTAGCACGACCACGGCACTACCTATTCACAGCGGTTAGCACGATGGCGGCACTACCCACAAGAGGTTAGCACGACCACGGCATTACCAACTCACAATGTTTAGCACGATAGCGGTGCCACCCACAAGAGGTTAGCGCACCTACGGTATTACCAGCTACAACCAAAAGACAGCAGCAGCTATCATCATAATTCCATCAAGCAGGAAGATCGCCGCTTCAGGTACGCGTTTCTTTCCTTTTCCTGAATTTTGGCTCACCTAGGCACCCATGCACTAGTCTCTTCAAAATTGGGGGCAACTGTAGATACCGGGTCCCGAGTAGCCTTGATCAGGATTACCCGATGATGAAATTTAGCTATGCCGGCTTATAGGCAAAAAGATTGGAGCTCAGAAGTGATTTTCCTTGTCTTTTCGGTGAGTAAAAAGGGTATTTTAAAAATATTTTAAAAATATTTTTTAAATTATTTTGAAGAAGAAAAAGTGTGTTTTAGATTGGTGGTATTTAAAAAAAAAAAAAAAAAAAAAAAAGTGAAAAATGATGGAAAAATGTTGAAAATAAAATAGGAAAAAATAATCGCGACGAAAAGGCGACGGCCAAGGGTCGTCGCGAATTTCCGTGCGCTCCGCGCGTCCGACGCCCTTGGCGTCGCTCGCCCCGCGCACGTCGTGCGCGAAAACTCCGCGCAAATCGCGCGGAAACGTGCGCGACGCGCACGATCTCTCGCCCCTAACGCCGATTTCTCGCCCCACTTCGCCCATTTCGCCCATTTTTCGACCCAAACACGATTTTTAGCGGTTTTTGGACGGTTTTGGGTGGTTTTTGGGTAGTTTTTGAGGGTTAAAACACGGGAAAAAATTCAGAACAGGGGGAGGACGAAAAAAGAACATTTTTGGAGAGAAAAAACTGAATTTTGGAGCTTTGAGTTGAGAGAAAAAAATCCATCTTACACACTTGTTTCCAAGAGCTTTTCTTCAAGTTTTCAAGCTATTTTCTAAGGATTTTCACAAGAGAAGACAAGGAATTCAACACTTCTATCTTCAATTCTTCAAAACTGAATTTGAGGGTAATTATTCTTGGCTTTACTCATTAATTCTCTTGTTAATTTCATTTATTTTGGCTTCCAATTAACATATCAAACATGTAAATTCTCTTAATCTCCATATTCTTCTTCTTATTTTTTTATCTTCAATTATTCATATAACAAATAAGCTTTTTAAATTCTATTAATTTTTTTTCATGTCAAATTATTCTTTGTTCATGTAATTATGCATGTTTTAGGTTGTAAATACCTTTACTTTCTTAATGCTATATCATGTTTATTATTATGCTTTCTTCCGCATGTATGAGTGTTATAGTCATTATTTTATGCTAGTTATGCATGTCAAGTGGAATTATTCTCATGTTACACATTTATTCATGTCTTAACTATAATAAAATTGATTGTCACTAATCTTCCATGTATGTTAATAACTATTATTAATAAGTTGCATATGCCATGATACTTCATCACCTTATGCATGTTAAATTGCATCTTAATCACTTTATGCATGTTAAATTGCATCATAATTATTTTTTATGCATGTTATAGTATCTTATGCATGTTATATGGTCATTGTACATATTACCTTTTATGTTGTATTATTTCGTTGGCCTAATCACTAACATGAATTTCTTTTTGATTTTTGGTTGCAAATCATTGTTTTATTCTCATTTGAGCATCCATGCACATGAAGGAGGAGTTGCAGGGTTTGGTATTTCCTTTATACATTTTTAATTCTCATTTTGTTCATATTTTTAATTTCCTTGTATATATTCATTGAGTGAAATGTTTCTTATGCGCACCTAAATAAAAATCACAAAAATAGTTTTACTAAATTAGTTTAGATTTTTCATAATAAAATGGGACCAATGTCCTAGTTTTCATCCCAAATAAAATTACCACATCCAAAATATTTTCTTTAATTGAGCATGCGGGGACCAAAGTCCTCATAGTTAATAAATTCCCCGGTTATGTATGTTCGCACTTTTAAATGGGAGTTGTATTCCGCTCCTTGTATTGTTGTAATTTATCGCTTTGACATTTATTTTGCTCATTTATTGCTTTCAAAATGTGAATAAATGCGCCTTTTAATTAAACTGCATAGTGTGGAGAGAGAGCGAATTAATGATATTAAAATTTGATCATAAACTAATTGAGGTAGAAATAGATGAGAAATCCCGGACCCAGCTCTGGTCTTTGGGCTCGAGAGGTTAGAGGTTATCCTCCAAAAGACTTCTTGGGTCACGAGGCTTTAGCGCTAATCCTAGGCCTCATGGCCCAATATGGATAAAATGCGCAAGTCTTAGGCTCTCCGAGGCGAGAGAAACTTTCCCAATGTTCTATTGGGTGGCGACTCCATGATACCTCCTTGTTGCCCAACATAGACGCACTTGCGATTTATCGCAAGATGTCAACGGACCCGCAAATGCCCCGATCGCCCACGTGCGGGCGGTCGAACGGGCGGCGCATCGGGATCCGGCGCGCGTCACACACATGTTTAGGGCAAAGAAAAGAAAAGAAAAAGAAAGAAAAAAAGGAAAAGGCAGAATGTGTTCTTCTTCACGTTTTTCCCTTTCCTCACCTTCTTCTTCCTTTTCTTTTCTCCAAGAGCCCTAGTGTGGATTCAAATCTTTATTGGTGGAATTAATCATCTCTTTGTATCCTTTTTGGTAAGTGAATGTATTCTTTTCATTTTGTTTTCATCTCCTTCTTCTTCTTTGGGTTAGATTTAACTTAGGGTTTATATTTTTGGTTGTTCTTGGTGTGTTGATTGTTAGTTAATCCTCCTCGCGATCCTAAGGGCAAGGAAATTGCTGGGACTAGCGGAGCTAAGTGATTTGAAGCTTAGAATTTTAGGTTTGGGACTTGTTTTAGAAATCTTGTTTGAGAATTTAAGTTACTGTAATTTTTAGGGTTTATGTTCTTGAGGGAATTGATTATGTTTATGCATGATTTGCTGGTGTTATTTTGATATTATAATTATGGGTTTTGATTTATAATGATTTGTAATGCATGATATTTGAGTTTGAAGTAAGATTTGAGGATGAGTTGCTATGTTTTTGGATTTCTGGGTTTGAATTTATCTGACAGTAAGAAAATTGTGTTTTCTGTTCTTCTTGGTGGCCGTCCGACTCATGCTCCTCAGCACGAGTCGTGCTATTGCGAGCTCCCATCCGTGCCGTGGAGCACGACTGAAGAAGAGGAACAACATGGACATGAGTTGTGTCCCTCAGCACGACTCGTGCTCATGTAGTTCCTCCTCTGCATGTCGTGCTGGAGAGCACGAGCAGGATGCCATAGACACGAGTCGTATCCCTCAGCACGACTCGTGTCCATGGCTTTGTGAAACCATTTTTCTCTAAATGTGTTTTTAAGATATTTTTCTTGGTTTTTCCGTATTTTTCATGGTTTTTCCGTACTGTATGTTATACGAACTTGTGTATACGACTGTTATTGTATTTATTACGTATGGTAAATTATATACTGTGATTTGAAACAGAATTTGGGTTATGCATGTTTTATTTATGATTCATTGATATGAATGTGAGTATTATCATGAGATTGCACTTGAAATCATAATTTGAATGATGCATAACCTGCTAGAGTCAAGTAAGTGGATAGTTAGGCATGCCTCATAGAGTCTTTTAGCTGCAGCCCTCAGTTTAGTTCGGACCTCGATCAGGTCCCCGTTAGGTTCCTCGCGAACCCCTCAGTATTTGGATCTTGTTTAAGATCCCCTCAGTAAAAATATTGTGTTATTGATAAAAATGAAATGACTTTTGATTTGTACCTGTGAGGTACTCTCATTAATCGATTTGTACTCGTAAGGTACCCTCAATTCACTCGTTATCCACTACCTCGAGTCAGCAGGTGTTCGATTGGTTTGCTCTGCTCTGATTTGACTATATAAATGTGATATCTGAATGAGAATGATGATGAGATGTATGTTTGATTATTTTGGAATGGACATGAATTTCAGATGCGGAATGTATGGCTTTAAATTGTGAGCATGCTTATGGATTATGTTGTAAACTATTGCATTTGCCATTGCGAATGTGTTATGCCTTGACGACCATTGTGAATGGCCGTCCATATTTTATGTGTGTTTCCCCACTAAGCGTTTATCGCTTAGCACGGTATTTTTACCCAATCAGGTGCGAAAGGAGTTTTGCTTTGAGAGAGTCGCCGCCGTCAAGCCAACACAGAAGGTTTTAGTGTAGGGCTTAGCTTTTGTAATCGTTGACGATTCTTTTTGTATAGAACTCTCTTGTATCAGTTTTATTATAGTTTCCGCTTTTATACTTATATTTGGTTATGTAATATCTTTTGTTTCAGCTGGTTTGATCAGAACATTATTGTAATGTCTTATTATATTAATGTATGATCAGCTATTGCTTTCTTTCCCCTTAAAGTTTTTAATTGTTCCGTATTTTGGTATATATGTTATGTATGAATGTATGATTTGCTTTGTATATGTTTGGTGGCACCTTGACTCATACAGTATCTCACTCCTTACCGGATGGGATCGCCTACGTATGGGTAGGGGGTGTTACAGTTTTTGGTATCAGAGCCACGGTTTAGGCATTTCTGGGTGTTGTTGTTGTTTTGTTGAGTTGCTTAGATGTGTATGTGTCTAGATCTGTGTTGGCTTATGCAGTTGTTTCTTATTTGTTTAGATGGCTTCTAACTCTGCTCGTAGATCACTTGAGGAGTCCACCGAGAGTGTGAACCCTCAAGCTGTAGATCCATCAATTTCTATGTCGGCTCAGCATGCTAGGGTCCAGCCCGAGGCCGCAGCCATGCCTTTTGAGGCTATGTTCAGATTGCATCAGGACATGGCTAGGGTCTTAGAGAGAGTGACTGCTCCTAGAGCCCCTATGGAGAACTTGAGAAGGGTAGGTGTTGAAGACTTCTACAGCACAGGTTTGGATGAGTCTGAGTTGACTGAGAAATGGGTAGACAAAGTGAAGCATGCTTTGAGAGAAGTCCTGTCACACCCCATTTGCCCCCTAGTAGAATGAGCCTGTCTGTCTGTATGTGTAAGCATTCGCATGTGTTCGGCATTTCATAAGGGTATTTTAGTAAAGTGTATGCTTTTGGGGTTTTGTTAGTATGTGGGTGCATATATGACATTAGTGTGTGAATTAGTTAGGAATTAATTGTGTACATTGGAGCATACCATTGTAGGGTGTTTTAATTAAGAATACATTATGTGTGTGTGATGTTTGTTGAGTTAGGGTGTGAGTAGTTAGCTTCATCAATAGGATTTGGACACATACTTAGGGAAAAGAAAAGAAAAAGAAAGAAGTGAAGATAACAGATTCACGTTATCTTCTTTCTCTGACGTTTCTTCTCTTCTTTTCTCCATTTTCTTTACCCTAAGCATTGTGGTGTGGATTCTAGCTTGAATTGGTGAAGTTAATATCTCTTGGCATTTCCCTAGCTTGGTAAGTGTATATCTTGTCTTTGTTTTACTGTAACTTTACATCTTCATCTTCTTCTTTAGGTTGAGTTTTAATTTAGGGTTGCATGTTGATGGTCATTACTGTGTTTGTGTTCTAGCTGAGGCTCCACGCGATCCCAAAGGCAAAGAGGTTGCTGGGAGCAGTGGGACTAAGTGTTAGAAGCTTAGAATCAAGGTTTGGGAATGTTTATTTGTGAAATTGTGTGATTTTGAATTTACTGTAAAATTCTAGGGTTTATGTTCTTGTAAGTTTGAATGCATATGTTCTTGATTTGATTGGATTGATTATTGGATGAATTATGTTGTATAATTGTTGCCTATGTTGTTTGAGATGATTTCTGGAAGGTAAGAACAGGTTTGTATGGTTTTAAAATCAAATTGGGATTGAATTCCTTGTTCTGGAAATTCTGGAAAATCGATTTACTGTTCAGGTTCTTCTTTATCGCGTGACTCGCTACGGAAGAAGGCAAGTCACGAGACGTGACCCTTGGTCACGCCGTGACCTGCCTGCTGAGAAGCCAGTCGCGTGACCAGCTGAAGAACAAGCAAGTCACGCGACGTGATCCTCGGTCACGTCGTGCGACCTGCGAAGAAGAGGCTTTGCGTGATCTGCGAGATCACGCAACGTGATCTGCGAGGAGAGTAGCACGTCACGAGACGTGACGTTCAGTCACGCCGTGACCTGCGTGAGCGTTGCGTGATTTGTGAAGATCACGCAACGTGACCGGCGAGGAACAAGCAAGTCACGTCGCGTGACCCTCGGTCACGCCGTGACCTGCCTGTTGGGAAGGCCAGTCACGCCTAGTGACCAGCCAATCTCGCCCTTTTCTCCGTTCAGCCCGTTTTTCTGAAATTTCCTGGTTTTTAACTCAGAAATGAATTTGGTATTTCTTCTGAATGGACTTTACTGTTGTATGATGCATGTCTTACTGTTTAATGCTTTGATATGCGTGATACCATGATTTTCTGATGAATTATACTCCGTACTCTGAAATGTGATTTTAATGTCGCATAACCTGCTAGAGTCGAGTAAGTGGATAGTTAGGCATGCCTAATAGAGTCTTTAGCTGCAGCCCTCAGTTCAGTTTGGACCCCAATCAGGTCCCCGTTTGGTTCCTCGCGAACCCCTCAGTATAAAATCTTGTTTAAGATTCCCTCAGTATATAAATAACATGTTTTGATAAATGATATAATATTTGATTTGTACCTGTGAGGTACCCTCAGTATTCGATTCGTACCCGTAAGGTACCCTCAGTACACTCGTTATCCACTGTCTAGAGTCAGCAGGTGTTCTTTAAATGTTAATGGAATTGTTCTGATCTGATCTGGCTATGAAATGGATTAACTGAATGAGTTTAATGATGAAATGCATGTTGGATTATTCTGTAATGGATATGGTTATTGAGATACTGAATGTTTGGCTTTTAAATATGAATATGCTTATAGCAACTATGTTATAGCCTTTGCATAATGCCATTGTGAATGTGATCTGCTTTGACGACCATTGTGAATGGCTGTCCATAATTTATGTGTGTTTCCCCACTAAGCGTATATCGCTTAGCACGGTGTGTTTACCCGTGCAGGTGCGGAAGGAGTTTTTGCTTTGAGAGAGTCGCCGTCATCAAGCCAACACAGAAGAGTTTTTAGTGTAGGGCTATTTTTGTACCAGTGATGATTCTTTTTGTATAGAACTCTCAGTATCAGTTTTGTATCAGCTTCCGCTTTTGTAACTATATTTTGTATATGTAATATTATTTTGTTTCCGCTTGTTGATCAGAACATTATTGTAATAGTTTATTATAGTAATGCATGATCAGCCTGTGCTTTCTTTTTCTATAAAGTTTTTAATTACTCTGTATTTCTGAATGTATGTTATGAATGAATGTATGTTTTACTTTGTATTTGCTTGGTGGCACCTTTACTCATACGGCTTCTCACTCCTTCTCGGATGGGATCGCCTACGTATGGGAAGGGGGTGTTACAGTTAGTGGTATCAGAGCATAGGTTTAGGCGTTTCTGGGTGTTGTTGTGATTGTTTTGAGTTTCTTAGATGTGTATGAGTCTAGATCTGTGTTGGCTGATACGGTTGTTTCCTGTTTGTTTAGATGGCTTCTAATTCTGCTCATGGTGCGCGTGAGGAATCCGCCGAGAGTGTGAATCCTCCAGCTGTAGATCAGTCTGTTTCTGTTACTGTGTCAGCTCAGCATGCTAGGGTCCAGCCCGAGGCCGCAGCCATGCCCTTTAAGGCTATGTTCAGGTTGCATCAGGACATGGCTAGGGTTTTGGAGAGAGTGACTGCTCCTAGAGCACCTATGGAGAATTTGAGAAGGGCAGGAGTAGAAGATTTTTATGGTACTGGTTTGAATGAATCTGAGATGGCAGAGAGATGGTTAGACAAGGTAAAGCGTGCTTTGAGAGAGATTCGGTGTCCTCCCGATCAGCAGGCAGAGTGTGCATTAGCTCTTCTTCAGGGGTCTGCTTTTGAATGGTGGGAATTGGTTTATAGGCATCCTCAGCTACCGGATCCGATTACTTGGGAGTTCTTTGAGGGTGAGTTCACAAAGAAGTACATTACTCAGACTTATAGAGATTTGAGATGGGCGCAGTTTTTGAGTTTGAGGCAGAGGGCTATGTCTGTAGCTGATTATGAGAAGGAGTTTAACAGGTTATCCCGATATGCCCCTCGTGGAGTTATGACTGATGACTTTAGATGCAAGCATTTTGAGGCTGGGTTAAATGAGTCTTTGAAGATTGCTTTGATTTCTCTGATGTGCATACCTGGGGTTAGCTACTATCAGATTGTAGAGGCCGCTGTGAGAGCTGAGTTATCTGAGACTATGATGAGAGAGAGAGCTCAGAGGAGGAGTGCTTCTCGTGGAGGATCTTCTTCGAGTAAGAGATCTAGGAACCCACAGGATGAGTCAGCATCTGGTCCGGCTTCTAGAGGTAGACGTCAGGGTTCTACAGCTGTGTCAGGTTCTGGTAGGGGTGGTAGAGCTGAGACTACACCAGTTTGTCCTCACTGTAGTAAGTCACATCGGGGTGAGTGTAGGTGGCTCTCCGGTGCATGCTTCAGGTGTGGGAGTTCTGAGCATCAGTTGGCTGGTTGTCCGAGATTGCAGGAGGATTCGGGTTCCCAGAGAGAGGGCAGTAGGGTCGGTTCGAATGCTTCCCAGGCTACCCGTGGCAGAGGCCGAGGTCGAGGTAGAGGTGGTCGGCATAGAGATGGTGCTGCTTCTGAGACTGTTGAGCATCCTCCTCAGGGTGCCATTAGAGCATATGCTATGAGAGCCAGAGATGAGCAGGATGCGCCTGATGTTATTGCTGGTAAGTTCCTACTCCATGACACTGAGTTATATGCCCTAATTGATCCTGGTTCCACACACTCATACTTGTGCACAGATAAAATTGTTGATAAATTGCATTCAGTTGATCAGTTAGATTATGAGATTTGTGTGACCAGTCCATTAGGGCATAGTGTCAGTGTGAGTAGAGTTTTTAGAAGTTGTCCTCTGATTGTTGATGGAGCTGTGCTTCCAGCGGATTTGATTGAGTTACCCTTTAGAGAGTTTGATTTGATTCTGGGTATGGACTGGTTGGGTAAGCATCGGGCTGTAGTTGATTGCCATAGGAAGACAGTTGTACTTCGGGATAGAAGTCAGTCTCTTGTGTTTCTGAAAGGTTTGGGTGCTAGTTCGTTGAATAACGTGATTTCTGCGATGCAAGCTAAGAGATTCATCAGGAAAGGATGTGAGGCTTTTCTAGCAGTTGTGTTAGATTCCAAGAGGGATCAGGTTCAGATTGAGGATATTCCAGTAGTGCGGGAGTTTAGTGATGTGTTCCCGAGCGAGTTGCCTGGTTTGCCTCCTGAGAGAGAGGTTGAGTTGTCCATTGAGATTATGCCAGGTACTACACCTATTTCGAGAGCACCTTATCGGATGGCTCCTGTAGAGTTGAGGGAACTTAAATCTCAGCTACAAGAGTTATTGGATAAGGGGTTTATTCGACCTAGCATATCTCCTTGGGGAGCTCCAGTGCTGTTTGTCAAGAAGAAAGATGGATCCCTGCGGATGTGTATTGACTACCGCCAGATTAATAAAGTTACAGTGAAGAACAAGTATCCTTTGCCTAGGATTGAGGATTTATTTGATCAGCTTCGAGGTGCGGGTGTCTTTTCCAAGATAGATCTTCGATCAGGGTACTACCAGCTTCGTGTTCAGGATGCAGATGTGGTGAAGACTGCATTTCGGACTAGGTATGGCCACTATGAGTTTCTTGTGATGCCGTTTGGTTTGACTAATGCTCCAGCGGCTTTTATGGATCTGATGAATCGTGTGTTTAGGCCATACTTAGATCGATTTGTAGTAGTGTTCATTGATGACATCTTGGTGTATTCCAAGGATGAGAGTGAGCATGAGGAGCATCTCCGATTAGTTCTTCAGATGTTGAGAGAGCATCAGTTGTTTGCTAAGCTTAGCAAGTGTGATTTCTGGCTTCGAGAAGTGTCATTCTTGGGTCACATTGTTTCAGCTAGAGGTATTCAGGTAGATCCAGCTAAGATTGAGGCGATAGTTGATTGGAAAGCGCCTCGCAATGTTCAGGAAGTGAGGAGTTTCCTCGGTTTAGCGGGTTACTACCATCGGTTCGTTAAAGGATTTTCTGTGATTGCTGCTCCTATGACTAGATTGTTGAGGAAAGGAGTCAGATTTGAGTGGTCAGACAGGTGTCAGTCTTGTTTTGATCGGTTAAAGCAGTTGCTTGTTGAGGCTCCTATCCTTACTCAACCCATTTCGGGTAAGGAGTTTGTCATTTATAGTGATGCTTCTGGAGTTGGTCTTGGTTGTGTGCTGATGCAGGAAGGTAAAGTAGTGGCTTATGCTTCTCGTCAGTTGAAGCCACATGAGAAGAACTATCCGACGCATGATTTAGAGTTGGCAGCTGTGATCTTTGCTTTGAAGATTTGGCGTCACTACCTGTATGGGGAAAAGTGTAGGATCTTCTCGGACTACAAGAGTTTGAAGTACTTCCTGTCACAGAAAGAGTTGAACATGAGACAGCGGCGTTGGCTTGAGTTATTTAAGGACTACGACTGCATTGTGGATTACCATCCTGGTAAGGCCAATGTAGTCGCCGATGCTTTGAGTCGGAAATCAGTTTCAGCTTTGTTCTTGAGGCGATTCAGATGGAGATTTGGTTCTGATGGGGCTTTGCTCGCCCATTTGCGTGTGAGACCTACCTTGAGACAGAAGATTGTGGATGCTCAGAGTGATGACCAGAGGCTTCAGCAGATTGTGCATGAGGTTAGATTGGGTAAGCAATCAGAGTTCTCAGTTCAGGATGAGGTACTTATGTTCAGAGATCGCTTGTGTGTGCCAGAATCTGAGGATTTGAGGAGACAGCTCATGAGTGAGGCGCATAGTTCAGTCTTTACTATGCATCCGGGCAGTGAGAAGATGTATAGAGACATGAAGCAATTCTATTGGTGGTCCGGTATGAAGCGTGATATAGTGGATTTTGTTTCCAAGTGCTTGACTTGTCAGCAGGTAAAGGCCGAGCATCAGGTTCCTTCAGGTTTGCTTATGCCTTTATCCATTCCTGAGTGGAAATGGGATGATATCGCCATGGACTTTGTTTCTGGCTTGCCTTTGACTCAGAGGAAGCATGATTCGGTTTGGGTTATTGTGGATCGGCTTACGAAATCAGCTCACTTCTTGCCAGTTAGAGTGGACTACTCCATGGACAGATTAGCCAGTATCTATGTGGATGAGATAGTTCGGTTGCATGGTGTGCCTTTGTCCATAGTATCAGATCGGGATCCGAGGTTTACTTCCAAGTTTTGGAAGGAGTTACAGAGAGCTTTGGGCACTAGGTTGAACTTCAGTACAGCGTTTCATCCTCAGACCGATGGTCAGTCAGAGCGAGTTATTCAGATTCTGGAGGATATGATGAGGGCTTGTGCTTTGGATTTTCTGGGCACTTGGGACAGATATGTATCGTTGATGGAGTTTGCCTACAATAACAGTTTCCAGTCGAGTATTGGTATGGCACCATATGAGGCTTTGTATGGTCGTCAGTGTAGGACTCCGATTTGTTGGACCGAGCTATCCGAGAGATCTATGATTGGACCATATTTGGTTAGAGATACTGAAGAGAAAATCAGAGTAGTGCAGCGGAATTTGAAGGCAGCCAAGGATCGACAGAAGTCTTATGCCAATTTGAAAAGAAAAGATGTGCATTTTGAGATCGGGGACAAAGTTTTCCTTAAAGTTTCTCCTTGGAGGAGAGTACTTCGATTTGGAAAGAAGGGTAAGCTGAGTCCTCGTTTCATTGGACCTTATGAGATTTTGGCTAAGGTAGGACCTGTAGCCTACAGATTGGCGCTACCGATGGAGTTAGCAAAGTTACACGATGTATTTCACGTTTCGATGCTTCGTCGGTACAGATCAGATCCTTCACATGTTCTGTCAGTTCAGGATATCCAGGTTCAGCCAGACTTCTCTTATGATGAGGAACCGCGAGCTATTCTAGCCCGAGAGGTGAGGCAGTTGAGGAATAAGCAGATTCCGTTGGTTAAAGTATTGTGGATCCATCATGGAGTCGAAGAAGCGACTTGGGAACCAGAGGAGTCCATGAGAGCTCAGTATCCACAGTTATTCAGTTCAGGTGAGAATTTCGAGGACGAAATTCTTATTAGTGGGGGAGAGTTGTCACACCCCATTTGCCCCCTAGTAGAATGAGCCTGTCTGTCTGTCTATCTGTCTGTCTGTATGTGTAAGCATTCGCATGTGTTCGGCATTTCATAAGGGTATTTTAGTAAAGTGTATGCTTTTGGGGTTTTGTTAGTATGTGGGTGCATATATGACATTAGTGTGTGAATTAGTTAGGAATTAATTGTGTACATTAGAGCATACCATTGTAGGGTGTTTTAATTAAGAATACATTATGTGTGTGTGATGTTTGTTGAGTTAGGGTGTGAGTAGTTAGCTTCATCAATAGGATTTGGACACATACTTAGGGGAAAGAAAAAAAAAAGAAAGAAGTGAAGATAACAGATTCACGTTATCTTCTTTCTCTGACGTTTCTTCTCTTCTTTTCTCCATTTTCTTTACCCTAAGCATTGTGGTGTGGATTCTAGCTTGAATTGGTGAAGTTAATATCTCTTGGCATTTCCCTAGCTTGGTAAGTGTATATCTTGTCTTTGTTTTACTGTAACTTTACATCTTCATCTTCTTCTTCAGGTTGAGTTTTAATTTAGGGTTGCATGTTGATGGTCATTACTGTGTTTGTGTTCTAGCTGAGGCTCCACGCGATCCCAAAGGCAAAGAGGTTGCTGGGAGCAGTGGGACTAAGTGTTAGAAGCTTAGAATCCAGGTTTGGGAATGTTTATTTGTGAAATTGTGTGATTTTGAATTTACTGTAAAATTCTAGGGTTTATGTTCTTGTAAGTTTGAATGCATATGTTCTTGATTTGATTGGATGAATTATGTTGTATAATTGTTGCCTATGTTGTTTGAGATGATTTCTGGAAGGTAAGAACAGGTTTGTATGGTTTTAAAATCAAATTGGGATTGAATTCCTTGTTCTGGAAATTCTGGAAAATCGATTTACTGTTCAGGTTCTTCTTTATCGCGTGACTCGCTACGGAAGAAGGCAAGTCACGAGACGTGACCCTTGGTCACGCCGTGACCTGCCTGCTGAGAAGCCAGTCGCGTGACCAGCTGAAGAACAAGCAAGTCACGCGACGTGATCCTCGGTCACGTCGTGCGACCTGCGAAGAAGAGGCGTTGCGTGATCTGCGAGATCACGCAACGTGATCTGCGAGGAGAGTAGCACGTCACGAGACGTGACGTTCAGTCACGCCGTGACCTGCGTGAGCGTTGCGTGATTTGTGAAGATCACGCAACGTGACCGGCGAGGAACAAGCAAGTCACGTCGCGTGACCAATGACCTGCCTGTTGGGAAGGCCAGTCACGCCTAGTGACTAGCCAATCTCGCCCGTTTCTCCGTTCAGCCCGTTTTTCTGAAATTTCCTGGTTTTTAACTCAGAAAGGAATTTGGTATTTCTTCTGAATGGACTTTACTGTTGTATGATGCATGTCTTACTGTTTAATGCTTTGATATGCGTGATACCATGATTTTCTGATGAATTATACTCCGTACTCTGAAATGTGATTTGAATGTCGCATAACCTGCTAGAGTTGAGTAAGTGGATAGTTAGGCATGCCTAATAGAGTCTTTAGCTGCAGCCCTCAGTTCAGTTTGGACCCCGATCAGGTCCACGTTTGGTTCCTCGCGAACCCCTCAGTATAGAATCTTGTTTAAGATTCCCTCAGTATATAAATAACATGTTTTGATAAATGATATAATATTTGATTTGTACCTGTGAGGTACCCTCAGTATTCGATTCGTACCCGTAAGGTACCCTCAGTACACTCGTTATCCACTGTCTAGAGTCAGCAGGTGTTCTTTAAATGTTAATGGAATTGTTCTGATCTGATCTGGCTATGAAATGGATTAACTGAATGAGTTTAATGATGAAATGCATGTTGGATTATTCTGTAATGGATATGGTTATTGAGATACTGAATGTTTGGCTTTTAAATATGAATATGCTTATAGCAACTATGTTATAACCTTTGCATAATGCCATTGTGAATGTGATCTGCTTTGACGACCATTGTGAATGGCCGTCCATAATTTATGTGTGTTTCCCCACTAAGCGTATATCGCTTAGCACGGTGTGTTTACCCGTGCAGGTGCGGAAGGAGTTTTTGCTTTGAGAGAGTCGCCGTCATGAAGCCAACACATAAGAGTTTTTAGTGTAGGGCTATTTTTGTACCAGTGATGATTCTTTTTGTATAGAACTCTCAGTATCAGTTTTGTATCAGCTTTCGCTTTTGTAACTATATTTTGTATATGTAATATTATTTTGTTTCAGCTTGTTGATCAGAACATTATTGTAATAGTTTATTATAGTAATGCATGATTAGCCTGTGCTTTCTTTTTCTATAAAGTTTTTAATTACTCTGTATTTCTGAATGTATGTTATGAATGAATGTATGTTTTACTTTGTATTTGCTTGGTGGCACCTTTACTCATACGGCTTCTCACTCCTTCTCGGATGGGATCGCCTACGTATGGGAAGGGGGTGTTACAAGTCCGGTGTCCTCCCGATCAGTAGGCAGAGTGTGCATTGGCTTTACTGCAAGGGTCCACTTATGAATGGTGGGAATTGGTTTGCAGGCATCCTCAGCTACCGGATCCGATTACTTGGGATTTCTTTGAGGGAGAGTTCATGAAGAAGTATGTAACTCAGACTTATAGGGATGCTAGATGGGCACAGTTTTTGAGTTTAAGGCAGAGGGCCATGTCAGTTTTAGGCTATAAGAAAGAGTTTAATCGGTTATCTCGCTATGCTCCGCGTGGGGTTATGACGGATGATTTCAGATGCAAGCATTTTGAAGTGGGGTTGAACGAGTCTTTGAAGATTGCTTTGATTTCTTTGATGTGTATGCCCGGGGTGAGTTACTACCAGATAGTAGAGGCTGCTATGAGGGCTGAGAGATCAGAAACTGTGCTGAGAGAGAGGGCTCAGAGGAGGAACCCTTCTCGCGGAGGATCTTCTTCTTCATCCTCGGGTAAGAGATTAAGGAACTAGCAGGATGAGTCATCATCTGGCCCGGCTACTAGACATAGAAGATAGGGTTCTGCAGCTGTGTCAGGTTCTGGTAGAGGTGGTAGACCTGAGACTACATCGGTATGTCCTCATTGCAGTAAAACTCATTGGGGTGAGTGTAGGTGGCTTACTGGTGCGTGCTTCAAGTGTGGGAGCACTGAGCATCTTTTGGCTAGTTATCCGAGATTGTATGAGGATTCAGGTTCCCAGAGAGAGACCAGTAGGGTGGGTTCGAATGCTACACAGGCTACCCGTGGTAGAGGCCGTGGTAGGGGTCGAGGTGGTTGACCTAGAGAGAGTGCTGCATCAGAGTCATTGGAGCGTCAGTTACCAGTCGCAGCTAGAGCCTATGCTGTGAGAGCCAGAGAGGAGCAGGATGCGCCTGATGTTATTGCTGGTAAGTTCCTACTCCATGACACTGAATTGTATGCTCTAATTGACCCTGGTTCCACACACTCATACTTGTGCACAAATAAAATTATTGATAAGTTGCATGTGGTTGATCAGTTAGATTATGAGATATGTGTGACCAGTCCATTTGGGCATAGTGTCAGTGTGAGTAGAGTCTTTAGGAGTTATCCTCTGATGGTTGAGGGAGTTGTGCTTCCAGCCGATTTGATTGAGTTGCCTTTCAGAGAGTTTGATCTGATTCTGGGTATGGATTGGTTGGGTAAGCATCGGGCTGTAGTTGATTGCCATAGGAAGACAGTTGTGCTTCGGGATAGAGGTCAGTCTCCTGTGTTTATGAAAGGTTTGGGTGCTAGTTCTTTGAATAATGTGATTTCCGCGATGCAAGCCAAGAGGTTTATCAGGAAAGGTTGTGAGGCTTTTCTAGCGGTCGTGTTGGATTCCAAGAGAGATCAAGTTCAAATTGAGGATATTCCTATAGTGCGGGAGTTTAGTGATGTGTTCCCGAGCGAGTTGTCTGGTTTGCCTCCTGAGAGAGAGGTCGAGTTGTCCATTGAGATTATGCCGGGTACCACACCTATATCGAAAGCACCTTATCGGATGGCTCTTATAGAGTTGAGGGAACTTAAGACTCAACTACAAGAGCTATTGGATAAGGGGTTTATTCGACCTAGCATATCTCCTTGGGGAGCTCCAGTTCTGTTTGTCAAAAAGAAAGATGAATCTCTGCGGATGTGTATTGACTATAGGCAGATCAATAAGGTCACAGTGAAGAATAAGTATCCGTTGCCTAGGATTGAGGATTTGTTTAATCAGCTTCGTGGTGCGGGTGTTTTCTCCAAGATAGATCTTCGATTAGGGTACTATCAGCTGCGAGTTCAGGATGCGGATGTGGTTAAGACTGCATTTCGGACTAGGTGTGGCCACTATGAGTTCCTTGTGATGCCGTTTGGTTTGACCAATGCTCTAGCGGCTTTTATGGATTTGATGAATCGAGTATTTAGGCCATACTTAGACCGGTTTGTAGTTGTGTTCATTGATGATATCTTGGTGTATTCCAAGGATGAGAGTGAGCATGAGGAGCATCTCCGATTGGTTTTGCAGATGTTGAGAGAGCATCGGTTGTTTGCCAAGCTTAGCAAGTGTGATTTTTGGCTTCGGGAAGTGTCGTTTTTGGGCCACATTGTTTTAGCTAGGGGTATTCAGGTGGATCCGGCCAAGATTGAGGCGATAGTTGATTGGAAAGCGCCTAGAAATGTTCAGGAAGTGAGGAGTTTCCTTGGTTTGGCAGGTTACTACCGCCGGTTTGTTAAGGGTTTTTCTGTGATTGCCGCTCCGATGACTAGATTGTTGAGGAAAGGGGTCAGATTTGAGTGGTCAGATAGATGCCAGGCTTATTTTGATCAGTTAAAGTAGTTGCTGGTTGAGGCTCCTATACTTACTCAACCCATCTCGGGTAAAGAGTTTGTCATTTATAGTGATGCTTCGGGTGTTGGTCATTGATGTGTTTTGATGCAAGAAGGTAAGGTCGTGGCTTATGCTTCTCGAAAGTTAAAGCCACATGAGAGGAACTATCCGATGCATGACCTAGAGTTGGCGGCTGTGATCTTTGCTTTGAAGATTTGGCGTCATTATTTGTATGGGGAAAAGTGTAGGATCTTTACGGACCATAAGAGCTTGAAGTACTTCCTCACACAGAAAGAGTTGAACATGAGACAGCGCCGTTGGCTTGAGTTGTTTAAGGACTACGACTGCATTGTGGATTACCATCCTGGTAAGGCCAATGTAGTCGCTGATGCTTTGAGTCGAAAGTCAGTTTCAGCTTTGTTCCTGAGACAGTTTAAATAGAGGTTTGGTTCAGATGGGGCTTTGATTGCTCAGTTGCGTGTGAAGCCTACCTTGAGACAGAGGATTATGGATGCTCAGAGGGATGATGAGAGGCTACAGCGGTTTGCGCAAGAGGTCAGATCGGGTAAGCAGTCAGAGTTCTCAGTTCAGGATGAGGTGCTTATGTACAGAAATCGCTTGTGTGTGCCAGAGTCTGAGGATTTGAGGAGACAGCTTATGAGTGAGGCGCATAGTACAGTTTTTACTATGCATCCTGGCAGTGAGAAGATGTATCGGGACATGAAATAGTTTTACTGGTTGTCCGGTATGAAGAGAGACATCATGGATTTTGTGTCCAAGTGCTTGACGTGTCAGCAGGTAAAGGCCGAGCATCAAGTTCCTTCGGGATTGCTTACGCCTTCATCCGTTCCTGAGTGAAAGTGGGATGATATAGCCATGGACTTTATGTCTAGTTTGCCTTTGACTCTGAGGAAGCATAACTCAGTTTGGGTAATAGTGGATCGGCTTACGAAGTCAGCTCACTTTCTGCCAGTTGGAGTGGACTACTCGATGGATAGATTGGCCAGTATCTATGTGGATGAGATAGTCCAGTTGCATGGTGTGCCATTATCCATAGTGTCATATCGGGATCCGAGGTTTACTTCCAAGTTTTGGAAAGAGTTGCAGAGAGCTTTGGGCACTAAGTTGAACTTCAGTACAGCGTTTCATCCTCAGACAGATGGTCAGTCAGAGCGGGTCATTCAGATTTTGGAGGATATGATGAGGGCTTGTGCTTTGGATTTTTCGGGTAGTTGGGACAGATATGTGTCGCTTATGGAGTTTGCCTACAATAATAGCTTTCAGTCGAGCATCGGTATGGCACCATATGAGGCTTTATATGGTCGGCAGTGTAGGACTCCGGTTTGTTGGACCGAGCTATCCGAGAGATCAGTGATTGGGCCAGAGTTAGTTAGAGATACCGAAGAAAAGATCAGAGTGGTGCAGCGGAATTTGAAGGCGGCCAAGGATCGACAAAAGTCTTATGCCAACTTGAAGAGGAAAGACGTGCAATTTGAGATCAGGGACAAAGTTTTTCTTAAAGTTTCACCTTGGAGGAAAGTGTTTTAATTTGGAAAGAAAGGTAAACTTAGTCCTCGCTTCATCGGTCCTTATGAGATTTTGGCTAAGGTTGGACCGGTAGCCTATAGATTGGCATTACCGATGGAGTTGGCAAAGTTGCACGATGTGTTCCATGTTTCGATGCTTCGTCGGTACAGATCAGATCCTTCACATGTTCTTTCAGTTCAGGATGTGCAGGTTCAGCCAAATTTTTCCTACGACGAGGAACCGAGAGCCATTCTAGCCCGAGAGGTGAAGCAGTTGAGAAGTAAGTAGATCCCATTGGTAAAAGCGTTATGGATCCATTATGGAGTCGAAGAAGCGACTTGGGAACCGGAAGTGTCGATGAGAGCTTAGTATCCACAGTTGTTCAGTTCAGGTGAGAATTTTGGGGACGAAATTCTTGTTAGTAAGGGAGAGTTGTCACACCCCGTTTGCCCCCTAGTAGTATGAACCTGTCTATGTGAGCATGCATTTGCAGGTGTTCGGCATATCATAAGGGTATTTTAGTAAAAGTACATGTTTTTAGGGTTTTATTAGCATATTGATGTATGTTTGGCATTAGAGTGTGAATTAATTGGGAAATGATTGTGTGCATTTGAGCATATCATATTAGGGTGTTTTAAGTTGGGAGTGCATAGTGTGTGTGTTCATACCATTGTAGGGTGTGCATTAGTTGGGAGTGCATTGGGTGTGTGTAGTGCATGCATGTTGGGTGTGAGTGGTTAGTTTTCACCAATAGGAAATTGACACATGTTTAGGGCAAAGAAAAGAAAAGAAAAAGAAAGAAAAAAAGGAAAAGGTAGAATGTGTTCTTCTTCACGTTTTTCCCTTTCCTCACCTTCTTCTTCCTTTTCTTTTCTCCAAGAACCCTAGTGTGGATTCAAATCTTTATTGGTGGAATTAATCATCTCTTTGTATCCTTTTTGGTAAGTGAATGTATTATTTTCATTTTGTTTTCATCTCCTTCTTCTTCTTTGGGTTTAGATTTAACTTGGGGTTTATATTTTTGGTTGTTCTTGGTGTGTTGATTGTTAGTTGATCCTCCTCGCGATCCTAAGGGAAAGGAATTTCCTGGGACTAGTGGAGCTAAGTGATTTGAAGCTTAGAATTTCAGGTTTGGTACTTGTTTTAGAAATCTTGTTTGAGAATTTAAGTTACTGTAATTTTTAGGGTTTATGTTCTTGAGGGAATTGATTATGTTTATGCATGATTTGCTGGTGTTATTTTGATATTATAATTATGGGTTTTGATTTATAATGATTTGTAATGCATGATATTTGAGTTTGAAGTAAGATTTGAGGATGAGTTGCTGTGTTTTTGGATTTCTAGGTTTGAATTTATCTGGCAGTAAGAAAATCGTGTTTTCTGTTCTTCTTGGTGGCCGTCCGACTCGTGCTCCTCAGCACGAGTCGTGCTACTGCGAGCTCCCATCCGTGCCGTGCTGTGGAGCACGACTGAAGAAGAGGAACAGCAAGGACACGAGTCGTGTCCCTCAGCACGACTCGTGCTCATGTAGTTCCTTCTCTGCATATCGTGCTGGAGAGCACGAGCAGGATGCCAGAGACACGAGTCGTGTCCCTCAGCACAACTCGTGTCCGTGGCTTTGTGAAACCAGTTTTCTCTAAATGTGTTTTTAAGGTATTTTTCATGGTTTTTCTATATTTTTCATGGTTTTTCCGTACTATATGTTATACAAACTTGTGTATACTACTGTTATTGTATTTATTACGTATGGTAAATTATATACTGTGATTTAAAACAAAATTTGCGTTATGCATGTTTTATTTATGATTCATTGATATGAATGTGAGTATTATCATGAGATTACACTTGAAATCATAATTTGAATGATGCATAACCTGCTAGAGTCAAGTAAGTGGATAGTTAGGCATGCCTAATAGAGTCTTTTAGCTGCAGCCCTTAGTTCAGTTCGGACCCCGATCAGGTCCCCGTTAGGTTCCTCGCGAACCCCTCAGTATTTGGATCTTGTTTAAGATCCCCTCAGTAAAAATATTGTGTTATTGATAAAAATGAAATAACTTTTGATTTGTACCTGTGAGGTAACCTTAGTAATCGATTCTTACCAGTAAGGTACCCTCAGTTCACTCGTTATCCACTACCTCGAGTCAGCAGGTGTTCATTAGGTGTTCGATTGGTTTGCTCTGCTCTGATTTGACTATATAAATGTGATATCTGAATGAGAATGATAATGAGATGTATGTTTGATTATTTTGGAATGGACATGAATTTGAGATGCGGAATGTATGGCTTTAAATTGTGAGCATGCTTATAGATTATGTTGTAAACTATTGCATTGCCATTGCGAATGTGTTATGCCTTGACGACCATTGTGAATGGCCGTCCATATTTTATGTGTGTTTCCCCACTAAGCGTTTATCGCTTAGCACGGTATTTTTACCCATGCAGGTGCGAAAGGAGTTTTGCTTTGAGAGAGTCGCCGCCGTCAAGCCAACACAGAAGGTTTTAGTGTAGGGCTTAGCTTTTGTAATCGTTGACAATTCTTTTTGTATAGAACTCTCTTGTATCAGTTTTAATATAGTTTCCGCTTTTATACTTATATTTTGGTTATGTAATATCTTTTGTTTCAGCTGGTTTGATCAGAACATTATTGTAATGTCTTATTATATTAATGTATGATCAGTTATAGCTTTCTTTTCCCTTAAAGTTTTAATTGTTCCGTATTTCGGTATATATGTTATGTGTGAATGTATGATTTGCTTTGTATATGTTTGGTGGCACCTTGACTCATACGGCATCTCACTCCTTGCCGGATGGGATCGCCTACGTATGGGTAGGGGGTGTTATACTCTGAGCCCTTTAAAGCTGAGCAAGTCCCTTAAGTAAGGCTAGGAGTTGCTGATGAATTGCCTGATCTGATCAGCAGTGTCAGGTTTTCATTTCATCTCTATTAGCCTGTTTTTCCACCTAGTGAGGTATTCGTTGAATGACTCATCACTCTTTTGCTGTAGAAGCTCGAGGTCCTTCAGAGTGACCTCCATTCTAGTGTTACAGTCATACTGCTTCATGAATTCATCAGTCAGAAGGTCCCAGTCCTCTTTGGATCTCCTATCCAGCCCATGATACCAGTCTACTACCGAGCCCACGAGACTGAGGCAGAAATATTCCACCTTTTGCTTCTTGGTCAGCCCTATACCCTTCGTCACCAGGGTTTATTGCATAATGTACGCAGAAGGGTCCAACATACCATCGAACTTTGGTAGCTAAGGCATCTTAAACCTTAGGGGTAATAACTCTTCATCCCCCAGATCTCTATCCTCAGGGTTGATTCCCTTACCAGCTAATAATAGGTGAGTGATCGCCTTAATTTGCTGCCTATTCCTCTCATGGCCTCATCTTCTACCCTGGGTGTGCTACCCCTCATAGCTTGATGGGCTGCTATCTCCTCAACCTCTTATTCCATCATGAAATCCTCATCAAGATTTGGGACCCTTGCCCTCCTTGGCTCAACGGGCACAACAATGACTTTAGGCTCATTGATGAGTTGGTGAGCAGCATTACCTATAATGGGGGCCTCTTCACCCACAAGCAGCTCAACTTACCCCCGAGGAGGGATTACTGTGGTTATTGAGCGACAGGTGCTTGTGTAGCGGGAGGAGAAGCGATTCTTTTTGCCATTATGCCCATCATTTCTAACATCCTCCGCTCAAAATCCTCTAATCTCCTAGCCAGGTCTTGAGAGGTTAGAGCTCCGATTTTCTCTACCATGGAAGATGATTCACTAGTTGTAGAGAGTGACTCAGAATCCCAAATAAGCACTAATTCTAGCAATCCAAAGGGCAGGTCCATCCTCACTAGCTGACCGTCAGAGCCTCTAGTCCACTTGGATGAATCTATGATGGCTGAAACACTAAGATTGTTAGAATGATGCATAGATGACATGTACAATGCATGATCGTGAAGTGTGCAGCATTTTGCAACCACATATGAGCAAGTAGATCCTTCCAACCTTTTAACTCCCGCACATGAGGTCAAATAGTCTCTTCCTAGGTGGGCTTTGCCCATGGGTCAACAGGGGACCCTATGAACATGCATAGTGCACGGTGAAAAACCGGCAGCATAACACTCTTAATTTAAAACACATGCGTATGGGTTTTGGCCATTACGTATTTGGACATTTCAATTAAATTAAGGTGAACCTATCGGGGCATGAAAGCCTTTGATAAAGGATCACCTAATTTGGTTGATTTTGTTTAATACGCAATAGCCCACATCATAGGCACCTTATTAAGGAGCATTTCACCTAATGGAAGTTTCTATTTGCCATTACATGAGCTTTGGTCAAGGTGGTGATACTTTAGGTCTACCCAAGCATGGTCCCTGCCAATGGGTCTAACTCATCAAGAGCATAGCGATCGATCGGGTCTTTATTTGATATACTATTAATAGTACGAGACTTAGGCTGGTGGTTATCCCTAACACTTCCCTATAATGAGTGAAAGTAGCATCGTGCTTTAGAAATGCACCGGGGTGAGATAGGGAACCAACTAGCATAATGCTAAGGCTCTAAAATGATGCAATTTTCAAAAAGAAATAGAATTTTAAGTTTTAAAAACTCAATTATATAATTTAACCAAAACACTTTCAGAGCAAAGTCACAAACAGTCCCCAGCGGAGTCGCCACTGTGAGGCACGCCGAACCTAGCAAAGGCCCTCGTTGAACCCGCTTTTAGGATTCGAAGGATTGGTTTGCGTCTTTTGATCTTGGGAGCCATGAGACATCTTGGATGCCTCCTTCCTAATAGGACATTAGAAAGGATCATCTAGCCTCATGATGCCTTTAGGCACCTTTGAGGTATTTTGGAGTCGCCACCCAATTTACAAGAAATTGAGAAAGGTCTCTAACCTCTTATTTGTCTAGACCAGAGATTGGTGTTCGGAACTTCACTCTTATTTATGTTTTGGTTAATTATAAATGAGTTTTTAATTTCCTGAAATTCTACCTCTTATTTTACATGATCGATGCATTTAATTAAAAGCGCATTGCAAACATTAAAAATAAATAAATAAAAGCTATAAAGAAAAGCGATAAATAAAGCGATAAAGGAAAGCAATAAACACGCAAGCATACAATTACATGGAAATTGGGGCGGAATATAACCCCATTAAAAGAAGATAAAAGGGTAAATTGGGACGGAGTACAATCCCTAATTAAATAATATTGCCCTATAATTAATTACATGGCCCAAAGGAAAATACTTGAACAAAAATTTAAAATAAACAAAACTGAACATAAAGAAGGACATACATAAATTGGGGCATTCGTTTGATTTAGGAACATTGGTTCCTTCGCACTTATTTGAAGGTTTTGAAACATTGGTTCCTTCGCGCTTATTTAAAAGGGAGTCAAAAAGTTGTTTGATTGATGGATTAAAAATCGGGATGAGTGATCCCATTTTTGGTGAAAATTAACTCTTCATATACATTTTTACATTCCTTGGATAAAATGTGGGACATTGGTCCCAATTTTATTAGTGAAAATTCCAATTTAATTATAGAAATATTTTTGTGATTTTTTATCTCACTTGGGCATAAATAAAATAGTTATTTACAAATAAGCACAACAAAAGGGAGAGAAATAGGAAAGGTCTCACCAAACCGATGTGACCCTCTATTCGTCATGACCTATCCGGAAAGTCACGGGAATACTCAATCAACGTGACTCAAATTAAAATCTCAGACAGAAAATAACATAAAAGAAATATTAGTAATAATTCTAAAAAATAATCAAGTAAGGACAAAATAAACATAGGACATATTAATTTAACGAATAAACAATTTACATGCCAAAGGGATAAAAAATAAATCAAGCCAAAGACAAGGATAATAATAAAAACGATGACAAAATAAAATAGTGGCAATAATAATAATAATAGCAATAATAATAAAATGAAGACAATTGGAACATAATAATAATAATAATAATAATAATAATAATAATAATAATAATAATAATAATAATAATAATAATAATAATAATAATAATAATAATTGAAGGGAATATAATAAAAGAAGTAAAGTATAGATACATACTTGTTGTAGCGCAGATATCACGTTGCGGAAGCGGTACAAGGATCTTCTTTTATTGGTCACCGGTCTGGCTTTTACCCACTCCGGATAATAGCAGCTAGATCACAATCTAGAAGTCCCTGAAAGATTAACACAAAATAAAGTGAGTGGGAACGAGCAGCCTTGCGGCGTATATATTTTCTCGTTACCAAATTATGAGGACCTCACCTCTATTTATAGAGGTCCTAAAAGCTAGAGTCTTAACCCTAGTCTAACTCAGAATCCTTTATGAGATAGGATTTGGTAATTTAATTTAAATTAAATAACTTAATTTAATCTGGATAGGAACTCAATCCTTTATAGAGTCATGGGCATATCCCAACTCTATCATCTCCCAGTCGCACATGACAGAACACATTCCATACATATAATCTTCAGTTATACATACTAATAGATTGTGTGACCAGCATACCTCGAGAGCACTATTGCTATGCACCTGTTAGGGATATATAGCTTCTCGAAAAAGATGATCCTTTTATTCCACGTATGCCTAACCCTAGACCACCTTCTCACAATCACCGTTTTAACTCATGATCGCATAAAACATCATTCGTGTTCACTATTATGTTTCAACTCATAGAAACAATAATAGACATGTCGGTGAACCATGAATTCTTATGAATGTAATCAAAAGGTTATCTTCCCCTCTTACTATATGCCATCTATCATGATTCAACTCGCTTTTCTAGTTAGATCCGCCAGGCCTAAATTTTTCCCAGACCTCTTGGAGACTAACCAAGCTAGCCACATTGAACCATACTTCAGTGATAAGTTAAGGGTTCTAAGGGTCGATAATATAAATAGGGTCTCACAATAGGGAAAGTTGAGATCAATTGTATTTAATTCCCATCCCTTTGGTCACTTAAGCACACACGGTATAAAACATGTGTTATGGTGTTCCTTCCTTCCCTTAAAGGAGCGCATGTCACACATTTAAATAATGTGTATATAATAAACACCATATAGAAGCGTAAGGCTGCGATGCACCGAAGCACCCAACTTTAGTTCACTTACTTAAGAACTACTTCTGGCTTTTAAGACGAAACATGGTAGTTACACATAACTAACCATCGGATTCCATACGATCCTTATTTTGGATATCAATCCAAAGCATACAACCTCATGTATGACTTTATCTTGCGCCTTAACAAGACATATCTTGTAATTTCTGCAAGACGGCACTTTCATTTTGAACAGGCTCTCGAGCATACTCATTTGTTCAAAAATCGCCTCATCTTAGTCTTTGCCAACTCATCGACAAAACTAAGGTAAACACCCTTGTGAGTGGGCGACTTCTCTATCTGACATGCTCAAACTCAAACAATTAATAGTAAATGTTCACATATTAAACACTCACACTCATGTATTGCCAACAATGAACTTTATTATTATTCACAAATAATAATGTTAAGGGATTACAAAAATAAAGTCAGTACACATCAAATTCTACGCAAACCCTGAATTCTAATGTGTCTCTCAAACACATCTTTAGTTACAAGTTTAGTCAATGGATCTGCAATCATATCATGCATAGATAAGTACTGTAAGTTCACATCTCCCCGTGCAACTACATCTCTTATATAATGATACTTAATGTTGATATGCTTAGTCCTACTATGAAATTTCTGATCTTTTGTGTAAGCTATCGATGATTGACTGTCACTATAGACTGTCACTTATCCCTCCGAGGTAGTTACTCTTAAATGGTCCATCAATCGTTTTAGCCAAACTGCCTCTTGTACTGCAGCTGCGGAAGCTACGAATTCAGCTTCCATCGTTGATAAGGCTACACAGGTTTGTTTCTTGCTACTCCATGAGATGGCACCCTTGCCAAGCCACATCTCTAGCCCAATCAGCATCAGTGTATCCTCTCAATTGCAGATCCTTGCCTTCATAACAGAGAGAATAATCTGTTGTACCTTTGAGGTATCTAAGTATCCTCTTAATTGCTTTCCAATCTGCTTCGCCCGGGTTAGATTGATATCTACTTGCCATGCCCGATGTATAGCAAATATCAGGTCTCGTACACAACATAGCATACATAAGACTACCCACGGCACTGGCATAAGGAACGTCTCTTATACGCTTCACTTCATCTGGCGTGTTAGGACACATCTCTTTGCTAAGAAACTGATTCTTGGCAATGGGGCAGTTTATGGGTTTGCAGTTCTGCATATTGAATCGTTCAAGGACTTTATTGATATATATCTCTTGAGAAAGGGACAACAACCTTCTCGAACGATCTCTTGAAATCTTAACTCCAAGAATGTAGTCTGCATTACCCATATTTGTCATTTCAAAGTTGGACGATAACCAATCTTTGATTTGATTTACATACGCTTTGTCATTTCCAGCTATTAGTATGTCGTCTACATACAATGTTAAAATGGCAAAGTTATTTTTAGAGCTTTTATTATACACGTAATGGTCTTCATCAATCATGTTGAACCCATTCGACATGATTGTATCATGAAATCTCAAATACCATTGTCGTGAAGACTGTTTAAGGCCATAAATTGATCTTTTCAATTAGCAAACCTTATGTTCGCTGCCTTTTTTGATGAAACCTACAGGTTGTTCCATGTAGATCTCTTCATTCAATTCTCCATTGAGAAAAGCAGTCTTTACATCCATTTGATGTAGCTCTAGGTCTAAACATGCCACCAAGGCAAGAATTAACCTTATAGACGTAAATCTCACAACAGGGGAGAAAGTCTCCTCATAGTCAATCCCTTCCTATTGTGTAAACCCCTTAGCGACTAGCCGAGCTTTATATCTTTCGATACTACCATCAGCTTTTCGCTTTACCTTGAGAATCCATTTATTCCCAATTGGTTTGCGTCCTTTGGGTAGATCAACCAGTTCCCAGACACGGTTTGATCTCATAGATGCTATTTCTTCTTCCATCGCATTAATCCATTTTTCTTTAGCTGGGCTTGAGAAGGCCTCTTTTATATTTTTAGGCTCTTCCTCGTCTTGTGGGATGACTAAAAGGGCTTCGTTCAAGCCGTCGATCTCAAATCGTCGGCGAGGAACGCTTATCCTTTAGATTTACGCAGTTCCGAATCTTGATAAACATGTCTCATATATTCATCATAATTCGGAATACTCCCACTGGAGTCAGGAATACTCCCACTCAAATCAGGGTCTCGAACATCCGGATCATATAGAGGAGAAAGATCTTGACCTTCTTCCTCTAATTCCCTTCCACTCGGATGGAGTGATCCTGATGGTTCATCTTCCTGAGTTTCATAGAAAGTGAAATCTTGATTCACTTCGCCCAACTTCGAAAACTCATTTTCAAAGAATATGACATCTCGTGATTCAAATTAAGTCACAGAACCATTCTCTTGCTCACCCATGAATACGTATCCTTTTGATACTTCAGAATATCTCACAAAGATACTCTTTTTACCTCTTCGTCCCAATTTAGCAAATTTACTTGAGGTATCATGGATGTAAGCAGCACAACCCCAAGGTCGTAGATGGCTTAGGTCAGGCTGTCGACCAGTCCACAACTCGTAAGGTGTGGATGCGACTGATTTTGAGGGCACTCGGTTTAGAACATATATGGCAGTAAGTAAAGCATCTCCCCAATAGGAGATGGGCAAATTTGCTTTTGCCATCATAGATCTAACCATATCAAGGAGAGTGTTATTTCTCCTTTCTGCAAAATCGTTTTGTTGTGGAGTTCTGGGAATGGACAACTGATGTTCAATCCCTTTTTCATCACACAAAGCTTTAAATTCATCTGAAAGATATTCCCGACCTTGGTTAGTTCTTAAAGCTTTGATCTTTTTATCTAATTGATTCTCAACTAAGTTCATAAAAGTTTTGAAGCAACTCAATGCTTCTGACTTGTGAGAAATCAAGTAGACATGACCATACCTTGTATAGTCATCTATAAATGTGATGAAGTAGTAGGCTCCATGCCTTGCCCTCACATTCATTGGACCACAAACGTCAGAATGAATTAATTGCAATGGAAATTCAGCTCTAGTTCCTTTTCCGAATGGTTTTCTTACTAGTTTTCCTTTTAAATAATGCTCGCAGGTAGGTAATTCGACCTCATTCAAATCACCTAGTAAACCAGCTTTGGCTAACCGACTCATTTGACTTTGTCCAATATGGTTTAATCTAGCATGCCACAATTTCACATGATTCTCATTATTATGTGAAGTAGAAGAGATTAAAGAAAAACTATTATTATTCATAAAGTTAGGATCGATATCCAAAACAATGAAATTGTTCGAAATAAAAAAAACCATAATAGACATCATCCAAACATAAGCGCACATTGTCATCTTTAAAGTGTAAATCAAAACCAAGTTTTAATAACACAAGAACAGAAACTAAATTCCTACGAATATCTGGAGCATAAAGTACATTATGTAGGAGTAAGGTTCAGCCTTTGCGTAAGACTAATCTACACGCGCCAATCCCTCAAACCGGCACTCTTGTGTCGTTTCCCACATATACATATTTTGCTCCATATGGTATTCGTCGGAATTCTACAAAAGCATCTCGATCCTTTACTACATGGTCCGTTGCTCCTGAATTAACCACCCACAAAGGATGAAATTCAGTTAGTAATACAGAACTAGATACACAAATTTCACTCACTCTTAAGTTAGAATAGTGTACCTGATTGGTCACAGTGCAGTCTCTTACATAGTGTCCTTTCTGTTGGCAGTTAAAACATTTCACTTTTGAAATGTTTATCTTTTTCTTGCCTTTGGACCTTTTAGAAATCTGCTCCTTTTTCTGCCTTTTATTCTTTTTGGCAGGTTCCTTATCCCGACCTTTGAAGCCCTTCCTTTTGTTCTGGTTGGAACTCATTCCACCAGAACGAGACTGTGCCACATGCACTTCAGCATTGACCTTAATCGATGTCAGTCTGTCCTCTTCAAGCTCCAAATGTCTTGCGATATCCTCAAATGTCTTCACACTGTCCAAATGAGTTAGTTGCATTTTCATATGCTCCCAACTCTTGGGTAAGTAGCGGATGACAGCTTGCACCTGCTGCTCGTCGGTCAACTTATGACCATATTCACTAAGCTCGCTCATCATATTTTCCATCTCCCTGAGATATTTTCGCATCGAATGATCAGCCTTCTTATGATAAGTATCAAACTTGATCGTCAAAGATCGGAGCTTAGTTAGAGTCACTCCTCCTAACTTCTCCCACAAAGCGATCCACAGATCCATTGCGTTCTGATACTTGCGAAATTGCTTAGTTATATCATCCTCCATAGCACTCAGGAGAATGATACGAGTAGTGGAATTCTTTTTCTTCCATGCCAGGTATACATCTTGGTCCCGCCTATGCTGGGCCGTGTTGCCATCCTCGGGCTCAGCCATAACCGAACTCAAGGTTTCGAGAGCCTCTTGCTCCTCTAGCATATACTGGATCTTCATACTCCAGATTTCATAATTGTCGCCATTTAATTTCAAGTCTTTGTTTAATATAGCGATAATTGATTTGGAAGCAGATGCCATTTGTATCCTTTGATTCAAATAGAACAAAGTTGCACGTTATTAGTGGGAGATTAGGCAATACATGCAATTTACTATACACCTGAAATAATAACCTAATAAAGTTTTCTATTATACTTAAATTCGAAAAGAATACTTAGAGTACCAATTACCTTCTAAGTTCTAATGTCCAACTTTATAGGTTAAGATTTCATGTATAGTAAATCAGAATTATTGAATTTTTTAAGTTCTTAAACTTTTGAGGGATATTTTATTGGTTTTTATTTTATTAATCCTCTACTTAATAAACATGCAAACATTTTACTCATAAAATATTGCAAGGGCAATTAACATTTTAAAATAAACACATTTATTAAAAAATAATTAAAAGCCATAAAGAATAAACTCATTCATTCAACCAATAAATAAATCCAATAATTCTCAAATAAGACACACATGTCAAATAATAATAATAGGAAACATAAATCCTATAAAATCAAACGTTAACTATAATTGACACTCATGTCAACTAATCTAGAAAACTAGATCTCCTCAAGACCTTCACAGACACAGGGACTGATTCTTTGACCAACTTCATCAATTCATAAGGGAACTCATAAGTTCGTTGATGAAGTCATGGACGATTCACTTTACGTCCACTTCTTAAGTTCATCACAGATGGAATGTTGCTCCTCAACACTCCTCTTTTGGCGACTCTAGCCAAAAAATGGATGATAGATTTCTTATAAACTCTATCTCCTATGTACCAAGTTGTTTCCAAAAGCTCTCTTAGGACTGGATGATATTCAAAAGATTAACCAATGCATTGATTTTATCTCTATCATCCCTTCCTAAGCATAAACCTCCAATCCAAATGCACTCCTGCATTTGTTCATGCATAGTCAATATATGACGCACTATAGCATCAATATCATCAGCTCGAATGTTCCTCCGCATTCTCATTTTGCTTAGTGAATGCACTCTTGCATTTCTTAAAGCAATCCCATGCGGGGTTTTAGGAATCGTAGGTGTCCTTATCAACATTTTTGAAACACATTACAGAAATTCAAATGGTTAATACACTCATGTATAAACACATATGATGGAAACACATTTCAATCAAGAAATAAGGACAAAAAATCATATAAAAAATTTTTCAAAATAATTTAAAAATAGAAAACTCATTTTCCATAATTATTTTATAATATTTATTTGAAAAATAAACAAAAATAATTTATGGTCATCAAAAAATTTTGAAAAATAGACCAAAAAATCAGAAATATTATGAAAAATATTTTCGCAAAAAAATAGAGCTGATTTGGAGGCCGAGGAAGCTCCCACTCGGCGACGAGAGGGAGGGGGACACGCTCACGCGCCCCCACGTGCCACACGCGCGACTTCCCTGGCTGGACACGTGTCAACACCACAGTGTGACACGTGTCCGACTATTATTGGTCCACGTGGTGCCCGCGTGGCGCCATGTGGACACGTGTCATGCCACGTGGCAGTGATATGGCTTGACACATGGCAGACGTTGATTGGTACATGTGGACGGTGATGACAGGTCATCATGATACGTGGCAGGCCACGTGGCACCAGGGGACACGTCGGAGCCACGAGGCATGACCTCAGTCTGCCACGTGGCTCACAATGATTGGGCCACGTGTCAAGGACGCGTCATTCCTTGACACGTGTTTGCACGCGTGTGGGCCACCGCCCACGCGCCCAACGTGTAGTGGCGCGTGCAAGCCATGCACCACCTTCCCGGCTAATTCAGCTCTCCGAATTTCGGCCGGCCGGGGGTTTTCGGGGTCTGTGAACATAGTGGAATGGTCAAAACAAAAAATCCCAATTTATAGACTGGCGTTTCGAATATTCAATTTTATCCCTCGGGTTTCGGTGTACACATACACGAAATTGAGCCAAAATATACACGCATATATATTTTTCACACAAAAAAAAAATTATTGCGTTTCATGCTTCCTAGATCTATAAATTTTACTCATAAAATTTTAGATCAAATTTGAAGCCGCATGCCAGGACAAAATAAAACGTGGCTCTGATACCAATGAAGGGAATATAATAAAAGAAGTAAAGTATAGATACATACTTGTTGTAGCGCAGAATATCACGTTGCGGAAGCGGTACAAGGATCTTCTTTTATTGGTCACCGGTTTGGCTTTTACCCACTCGGGATAATAGCAGCTAGATCATAATCTAGAAGTCCCTGAAAGATTAACACAAAATAAAGTGAGTGGGAACGAGCAGCCTTGCGGCGTATACGTTTTCTCGTTACCAAATTATGAGGACCTCTCCTCTATTTATAGAGGTCCTAAAAGCTAGAGTCTTAACTCTAGTCTAACTCAGAATCCTTTCTGAGATAGGATTTGGTAATTTAATTTAGATTAAATAACTTAATTTAATCTGGATAGGAACTCAATCCTTTATAGAGTCATGGGCGTATCCCAACTCTATCAATAATAATAATAATACTAATACCTATGACAACAGAAGCATATCCATGATAATAACAATAATAACAATAATAATAATAATATTAATAATAATAATAATAATAATAATAATAATAATAATAATTGCAACAGGATAATAATAATAATAATAATAATAATAATAATAATAATAATAATAATAATAATAATAATAATAATAATAGCAACAACAACAGTAGCATAATAATAGTAATAATAATAATAATAATAATAATAATAATAAAGTGATAATAATAGAATGGAAAAAGTCAATAGTGATGGAATAATAATAATAATGATAATAATAATAATAATAATAATAATAATAATAATGATGATGATGATGATGATGATGATGATGATGATGATGATGATGATGATAATGATGATGATGATAACGGGAATCACAAAGAAATTAAATTAAAACAACAAATAACACATCAACAGTAAACACTAATCACATTAAACATCCTAGAAATAAACGATAGACATGATAATAATGGCAAAAATAACAATATTAATAACAATAAATGAAAAACAAAATTAAATGAGGGTGGATCCAAGAATATTTACCCTCAGAAATTATAGGTATGAGAAAAATAGTGTTTTAATCCGCTCCCCTTGTCGGTTTTCCAGTAGTAAACACAAAAAATGTTTGGGAAAAATCCAAGTTTAAATAGATAAAACTTGAAAGAATATTTTGGCGGGGATGGTGTAAAACAAAGGAAATTAATTTTCTTTTGTTTGAAAGAAAACCCCCGACTGGAAAAATATTTTTGAAGAAAATAAAGAAGAAGAAAGGTTTGATGTTAAGAGATTTGAATACATTTTTTTTTTCTTGGAAACCCTCGGCTGCTCCTTGGTTGAGAGAAAATGAAGTTCTTTCTTTTTTTTTACCTAAATCTAATTTTCCTTTCTTTTTTTTGTCTAATTAAATATTTTTTTCCTTTTTCTTAATATTAAACATTTTTTGAACATTTGTCGTTAATTAATTAAATTAATTCCCTTTCTTAATGTAAGCATTTTTAATCAAAATTTTGATATATAAAAAAATAATACTTCCTATTTATTTATTTATTTATTTTTAATTTAATTTATATTTATTTATTTATATATTTTTATTCAAAAATAACAAGGGTCTAGACAAGGGAAACATCATTTTCGACACCATTACCTATGAGCCGGTATCATTTTTATCATCAGGTAATTCTGATCTTGGACCGACTCGGGACCCGGTATCTACAGGTGCCCCCAATTTTGGAGAACTTAGACCTTAGGTGCCTAAGTGAGCCAAAATTCAGAAATGAAGGGGAGAGACATGTACCTGAGGCGGTCGCTTCCCTAGAGTGGATGATATTGTTGGCGTGTTGTCCTTTCTGAGGTGGTGCCCCCTGAGAGGTCTTCGGTTGATCGGTTGCCCCCTGAGAGGTCTTTGGTTCACCGCCCCCTGAGAGGTCTTCAGTTCATCGCTGCTTGAGAGGTCTTAGGTTTGCCACCCCCTGAGAGGTCTTTGGTTGATCGCCCCCCGAGAGGTCTTCAGTTCGCTGCCCCCTGAGAGGTCTCCGGTTAATCGGCTACCCCCTAAGAGGACTTCGGTTGATTGCCCCCCTGAGAGGTCTTTGGTTCGCTGCCCCCTGGGAGGTCTTCCGATGGTTGGCTACCCCCTAAGAGGTCTTCGGTTGATTGCCCCTTGAGAGGTCTTCGGTTCGCCGGCCCCGAGAGATCTTCGGATAGTTGGCTGCCTCCTGAGACGTCTTCAATTAGCTGCCTCCGAAAATGTCTTCGGTTGATCACCCCCCTGAGAGGTCTTTGATTAGCTGCCCCTTGAGAGGACTTCGATTGACTGCCCCTTGAGAGGTCTTCGGTTGATCGGCCCTTGAGAGGTTTTCGATTAGCTGCCCCTTGAGAGGTCTTCGGTTGATTGCCCCCCAAGAGGTCTTCGATTGATCGCCCCCTAAGAGGCCTTCGATTAGTTGCCCCCTGAGAGGTCTTCGGTTGACTGCCCCCTGAGAGGTCTTCGGTTTATCGCCCCCTGAGAGGTCTTCGATTAGCTGCCCCCTGAGAGGTCTTCTATTGATCGCCCCCAGAGAGGTCTTCGATTAGCTGCCCCCTGAGAGGTCTTCAATTGATCGCCCCCTGAAAGGTCTTCGATTAGCTGCCCCCTGAGATGTCTTTGGTTTATCGCCACTTGAGAGGTCTTTGGCTGGCTGGATTGGTTTTTTGATCGATGCCGTCACTCACCTTTTGTCAGCATTCGCATTGATTCTCTCTTTCTGCAAGACTTAGAAAGCCAAATATGCAGGAAAAATAGTGAGCATGCATGTGAGATGCATATGTATGCAACAATGCAGGACAAGAGTTCACCTAAGTGGATTCAGAAGCGAAAGCCGGTTTGGTCATAATTTGTAGCAGGATCGGTGACCCCTGAATTTGCTTTTGAATTTCATGCCTTTGGAGATTATGAGGTTCTCATCTGAAACCTATAATCATTTTTTGAAGGTAGTGCGTCCCTTGTGAATTTTCACACTAGCTTTTTTTAGCGGGAAATACGTCCTTTTTGAATTTTCACATAACCATGTGCATTATTTTTTCCTGGAATGGACCCAACCCAATCCAGTGGCTTTTATTCATTTCATTTTTCTTGTAGGACAGACTGCCTGTTTACAGGTTTTCACCCTACCCTTTGGCCTAACTTTTGCTTAGAGCGCCAATTATGGTTTTCATCTCTAACGGCCTCTTTTTTTTTTATATAAGGGAGGCTGAAGTTATTGCGAAAGATCCTTCAGGTATGATTGGCATGTATTTATGTTTCAGATTATGGTTGTATGAGTTTGATCTTTACCATGAAGCTGCTGTAGAATTGGCCTCACAATTGATAGCAGGATGAGTCGATTGAAGTGCTCGAGTGGACAGAGTATCGGAGGGTAGATAGCACCAATGCGCCGATTCTATGCCGAAACGAGACGACTTTGAGTATGCAAGATGAACTGCCCTGGTCACATTAATATATTATTGCATAAATGTATATGTTTCAGCTTGATTTCATAACACATGATCACTATTTGGCATTAACTCAAAAAATATGAGACTTCATCTAATCTCGGAATAGAACCTGAAAGTATCAAATTCCTGTTTTCAATCAACTTTCTTGGGTTTTCATGATTGAATATTTTTTCTCCTTTTCATTATTATTTTTTTAGCCTTTGCCAGAACCCTCCTTCGGTCCGTCGGTATTAATTGAATTTGGTTTCATCTTCGTTAGCCGGGGAGGCTGCTTCTTATGACAGTGTTCCTTTTTTGGCCTCAAAGTCTTGTTCTTGGACCTCGTAGTGAGTTCCTTATTTGGGGCTTGAATGTGAAACCCCACACCTTACTTTTGCCGGCTTTGGTTGTGCAATTTCTGAAGTGGTTTTTGTCGGATTTGGTGGTGCAAATCCCACACCTTATGTTTGCATTTTTTTTTTCTAAATCTAATTTTCGTTTCTTTTTTTTTTCTAATTAAATATTTTTTTATTTTTCTTAATATTAAACATTTTTTGAACCTTTATCTTTAATTAATTAAATTAATTCCCTTTCTTAAATGTAAACATTTTTTAATCAAAATTTTGATATATAAAAAAATAATACTTCCTATTTATTTATTTATTTTTAATTTAATTTATATATATTTATTTGTCTATTTTTATTCAAAAATAATAAGGGTCTCGACAAGGAAAACATCATTTTTGACACCTTTACCTATGAGCCGATATCATTTTCATCATCGGGTAATTCTCATCTTGGACCGACTCGGGTCCCGGTATCTACAGGTCTTGTACCTAACATTCTATTTCTAACTTTATCTCTACTGATTCCTTATCTCCCTCCTATAGAGCCTTTGCCTTGTCTCTTTTCTCTATGTCTACTCCACAGGATTGGAGGGAAGCTATCATAGATCCAAAGTGGAAAGAAGAGATGGTAGAAGAAATGAAAGCTCTCGCAAAAAATGAAACTTGGGAACAAGTTGCTTCTCTACGCAAGAAGCTAGTTAGTTGTAAGTGGTGTTCATGATAAAACACAAAGCAATGGTTTTATTGAAAGATTCAAAGAAAGATTAGTGGCAAAGGGATTCACACAATCTTATGGAGTTGATTTTCAGGAGACATTTGCACCTGTTGCCAAAATGAACACAATTAGAATCTTGCTATCTTGTACAACTAACTCAGATTAGGATTTGCAGCAATTTGATGTGAAAAATGCATTCCTACATAAAGACTTGGAAGAAGAGGTTTACATGGAGATTCCTCCTGGTTTTGGAAATGAGACAACTCAAGGAAAGGTGTGCAAATTGGAAAAAGCTGTGTATGGGTTGAAACAATCTCCAAGAGCATGGTTTGACAGATTTAGCAAAGCCATTATCTGTTTTAGGTATCAATAGAGTAATGCTGATCATACCCTCTTTATGAAACACTTCAAGCATAAAATCACTCTTCTTATTATTTATGTTGATGACATAGTGATGACAGGAGATGACAAAGAAGAAATGACTCGGCTGAAGAAGCTCTTGGCCCAAGAGTTTGAGATCAAGGATCTTGGAAAGTTAAATACTTTTTAGGAATTGCAGTTGCCAGATCAACAAAAGGAATCTTCATTTCTCGGATGAAGTACATCCTGGATCTTTTGGATGAAATTGGTATGTTAGGATGTGAACCAGCAGAATCGCCCATTAAAAGCAACCATAAGCTGCAAGCAGGAATTGGAGAATCAGTTGATAGAGGCAGGTATAAGAGAATTATTGGAAGGCTCATCTATTTATTTCACACTACACCAGACATTGCTTATGCAGTCAGCTTGGTAAGCCAATTTATGCATGATACTAGAGAATCTCATTTGCATACAGTTTTTCGCATTTTGCAGTATCGAAAGTTAGCTCCAAGGAAATGTTTTCTTTTCTCCAAACATGGCCATCTTCGAATTGAAGCCTTTATAGATGTAGATTGGGCTGGATCTCTAGATGATAGAAGATCCACCTCTGGTTATTGCACACATGTGAGAGGTAACCTGGTCACTTGGAGAAGCAAGAAACAAAGTGTGGTTGCTAGATCTAGCGAAGAAGCAGAATACAGAGCCATGGCTCTAGGTGTCTGTGAACTTTTATGGCTATAGAAGTTGCTAGCAGAGCTAAAGTTGGCTAGAAAAGACAAACCATCCTTGTATTGTGATAACTAAGCTGCAATCAGTATTGTGCATAATCTTGTTTAGCATGACCGGACGAAACACATTGAAATTGATCGACACTTCATCAAAGAAAAGCTAATTGATGGTGTCTTGAGTTTATTCCATGTGACGTTAGAAAGACAACTAGCTGATGTTTTCACAAAAGGACTTAACAGTCGATCCTTTTATATATTAGTTTTCAAGTTGGGCATGGGAAATATTTTGGCACCAACTTGAGGGGGAGTGATGATAACAGTTGTATATTCCTAGTTAAATTAGGATTTTGTATATTCCTAATTTAGTTTATGTAACACCCCGTTACCCCCTGGGGGGATATCGAGGCACAACGCACGTAAAAGCATATAAACATACACATAACTATAGTGGGAAAAAAATAAACAATAAACATTCAATGAATAAACTTAATTACATAAACCGAAAATATGCATTAATTACAAATTACAAAAGGATCCTTATCAAATACAAATACATATAACTATATACAAAATACATATTCTATACAAATCATATACAAAATATAGGAGCTAAAATACAAAAAGAAAACCATCCTAACTCCTAGTGGCCGGCCTGCAGATGCTCCAGCACGACGAACGAACCTGTTACCTACACGGGAAAACACCCGTGCTAAGCGATAATGCTTAGTGGGGAAAAACAGAGACATATATATATATTCATTCACGAATACACATACAGAGAGAATGCAAAGTTCACATGCAATAACATATTTTAGTCACTCCAGTAATAAAGCAAGTAATGATCTGAACACACTCACTAAAATACATAGATTAACAGAGATCATGAACATCGGTGAAACACTACTATAAACAATTATCATGTACATATACACATCTCTGAACATCAGACCAAGTACGATCCAAACACTAGCCTGAATTTACATGGGTGGTGGATACGGGTACACTAGATACTGCGAACAGTATCGAACACTAGAGACCAAGGGAGATTTTCGCACATGTAGTGCATAATGTAGAACTCGAGTCAGAGTCCTGGGGGCAAGACGTTGTATAACTCAGGGCAAAAAGGGTATGCTCGTTGACCGAGGGGCAAAGATGCACACGGGATAGTTTTCTCTAAAAGGATTATGGGTCGAAATTCCTAAGCCAAGGTGATACTCTTGTAGATCATAGGGGGCATCAGACAATACGAGCAGTACCCTCAATGAATCCCTTAACCACCTAGGATGTGGTCTATCCTTTTTTGCATCTCACATGCATAAATCTTTTGCATATCCCCCTGCATAACTTTACACGTACATAGCCTTTCATGATGCCCAACATACATTCCCACATGCTTGAACTTTGTATATATTTTGTATATGCAATTCTTCATGCACATTCCGTGTACATAATCTTTGCATACATGTAATGCATAATTCTTTGCACATGTTTAGCATGCATATCATAAGCATATCACATGGATTCAATCCTTTACACGTATAGTTGCGTACACATAATTTTTGTACATTAATCCTTTGAATGTGTTTCCTAAATATAGTTTATATGTATATTTCACACATAAGATTCCATATGCACACGCAATATTTTGTATATGTTAATGTGTACATTACTGAGGGGGGAAAGGTCCGAATAGACCTCATGCGCAAAGATGATCAAAGTGATGGGCTCAGCTCAACGTTGTCGGACATTATATTCGGCATAAAATCAGGTGTGTCTGTATAGAAGGGGAACACCCAGGAAAATAAGCCTATTTATGCATACCATGTCAGGGGCACTCAGGAGCCTCAACATCAAAGTCTCTCAGTGAGCATCAAAGTCTCTCATCTCCCTGCGAGCACAAAGCCCTCTCAAGAGGCACATAGGTCTTTTCAACAAGGAGGCTCCAGTTGGAGATGATAGAGGGATCGGTATCTAGTATGTCACAGTCGGTAAGGGATCTCTAACAGGATTATATCTGAACTTTGCAAGAAGATGATATCCGCACTTTTGAAGTGTAGAAAATGACTCGATGCAATCAAGGGGAAGATGTTCATATTCCACAAATTCGACTCCAGGGAACAACCAATCGTCCTTTAAGGGGCACTCGTATGACATCAACCCCAACAGGTATGTACTGCCATAGGTACGCATCTCTTTTACATACTCCAAACATTTGTTTTCCCCTTTTTTTATAGGAAAAGAGGTTGAAGATAAGTGTCCACAAAGACGACAATGAACGAGTCACTATGCAGATTGGATAGTGAGTGGTAGGGAGATACCGTGCAAGCTAAGACGAGGCCAGCGGGACACATGCGATAAAACAAATTGCAACAGGGTTGTAGTTAAAGACCACTACATCTCTCAGACATCGTTCAAGCCGAGACAAGGCCAGTGGGATACACGTGATCGAAAAAATCACAATGGGGTTGTAGTTGGAGAACAATGCATCTCATAGACATGGTATAAGCCGACACAAGGCCAGCGGGACACATGCGATAGAAAAAATTGCATTGAAGTTGTAGTTAGAAAACATTGCATCTCACATCACTCAGACACCATACAAGCCGAGACGAGCCCATTGGGACACATGCGATAGAACAAATCACAACAAGGTCATAGTTAGAGAACACTGTATCTCACAGACATCGCACAAGCCGAGATGAGGCCAGCGGGACAACTACGATAGAACAAATTGCAACAGGGTTGTAGTTAGAGAACACTGCACCTCACAGACACCGTGCAAGCCGAGATGAGGCCAACGGAACACACACTATACAAAAAATCGCAACAGGATTGTAGTTAGAGAACACTGCATCTCACAGACACCGTGCAAGCCAAGACAAGGCCAGCGGGACACATGCGATAGAACAAATCACAACAAGGTTGTAGTTAGAGAACAGTACTTCTCACATCACTCAAACACCGTGCAAGCCGAGACGAGCCCAGCAGGACACGTGCGATAGAACAAATCGCAATTGGGTTGTAGTTAGAGAATACTACTTCTCACAATATTCAAACACTGTACGAGCCAAGATGAGGCCAGCAGGGGATATGCAATAGAACAAATTGCATTTGGGTTGTCGTTGGATAACATTGTATCTGGCGACAGTCAGATATCATGCAGGTCGAGAGGAGGCCAGTAAGATGAATGTGGCAAAACGAATCGTCAAAGGGTAGCGGTAAAATACACTACAACTCGGCAGCGAGGGGTCATTAGCTTGAACACACCACAGAAGGTATAAGGCTGCCTCAGGTACGCATCTCTTTACTTTTTCTTCTTTGATAACATTGTCAGACATTATATTAGGCACAAAATCAGGTGCGTCTGTATAAATGGGGAACATGCAGGAAAATAAGCCTATTCATGCATACCAAGTTGGGGGCAATCAGGAGGCTCAACAACAAAGTCTCTCATCTCCCGGTGAGCACAAAGCCCTTGAAAGAGGCACATAGGTCTTTTCAACAAGGAGGCTCCAGTTGGAGATGATAGAGGGATCGGTATCTAGCATGTCACAGTTGGTAAGGGATCTCTAAGAGGATGATATTTGAACTTTGCAAGAATATGATATCCGCACTTTTGAAGTCTGGAAAATGACTCGATGCAATCAAGGGGAAGATGTTCATATTCCACAAATCCTACTCCAGGGAATAACCCACCGTCCTTCAGGGGGCACTCGTATGACATCAACCCCAACAGGTATGTACGGCCATAGGTACACATCTCTTTTACATACTCCGCACATTTGTTTTCCCCTTTTTTTTTAGGAAAAGAGGTTCAAGATATGTGTCAACAAAGACGATGATGAACGAGTCACCATGAAGATTGGATAGTGGTTGGTAGGGAGATACCATGCAAGCCAAGACGAGGACAGCCGGACATGTACGATAGAACAAATTGCAATCATCTCTCAGAAACCGTTCAAGCCGAGACAAGGACAATGGGATACATGCGATAGAACAAATCGCAACAAGGTTGTAGTTAGAGACCACTGCATCTCATAGACATGGTGCAAGCCGAGATGAAGCCAGCAGGACATATGCGATAGAACAAATCACAATTGGGTTGTAGTTAGAGAATACTACTTCTCACAATATTCAAACACTGTACGAGCCGAGACAAGGCCAGCAGGGGACATGCAATAGAACAAACTGCATTTTGGTTGTCGTTGGATAACATTGTATCTGGCGAAAGTCAGATATCATGCAGGCTGAGAGGAGGCCAGTAAGATGAACATAGCAAAATGAGTCATCAAAGGGTAGCGGTAAAATACACTACAACTCGGCAGTGAGGGGTCATCAGCTTGAACACACCACAGAAGGTATAAGGCTACCTCAGGTACGCATCTCTTTCCTTCTTCTTCTTTGATAACGTTGTCAGACATTATATGAGGCATAATATCAGGTGCGTCTATATAAATGGGGAACACGCAGGAAAACAAGCCTATTCATGCATACCATGTCGGGTGCAATCAGGAGGCTCAACATCAAAGTCTCTCAGTGAGCATCAAAGTCTCTCATTTCTCGGCGAGCACAAAGCCATCTTAAGAGGCACATAGGTCTTTTCAACAAGGAGGCTCCAATTGGAGATGATAGAGGTATTGGTATCTAGTATGTCACAGGTTGTAAGGGATCTCTAAGAGGATGATATTTGAACTTTGCAAGAATATAATATCCGCACTTTTAATGTCTTGAAAATGACTCGAAGCAATCAAGGGGAAGATGTTCATATTCCACAAATCCTACTCCAGGGAATAACCAACCGTCCTTCAGGGGGCACTCGTTTGACATCAACCCCAACAGGTATGTACTGCTATAGGTACACATCTCTTTTACATGCAGATTGGATAGTGGTTGGTAGGGAGATACCATGCAAGCCAAGACGAGGCCAGCGGGACACGTGCGATAGAACGAATCGCAACGGGGTTGTAGTTAGAGAACATTGCATCTCTCAGAAACCGTTCAAGCCGAGACAAGGATAGCGGGATACATGAGATAGAACAAATCGCAACAGGGTTGTAGTTAGAGAACACTGCATCTCATAGACATAGTGCAAGCCGAGATGAAGCCAGCAGGACACATGCGATAGAACAAATCGTAATTGGGTTGTAGTTAGAGAATACTAATTCTCACAATATTCAAACACTGTACGAGCCGAGACGAGGCCAGCTGGGGACATGCAATAGAACAAATTGCATTTGGGTTTTCATTGGATAACATTATATCTGGCGATAGTCAGATATCATGCAGGCTGAGAGGAGGCCAGTAAGATGAACGTGGCAAAATGAATCGTCAAAGGGTAGCGGTAAAATACACTACAACTCGGCAGCGAGGGGTCATAAGCTTAAACACACCACAGAAGGTATAAGGCTGCCTCAAGTACGCATTTCTTTCCTTCTTCTTCTTTAATAATGTTTTCAGACATTATATTAGGCATAATATCAGGTGCGTCTATATAAGTGGGGAACACGCAGGAAAATAAGCCTATTCATGCATACCATGTCGGGGGCAATCAGGAGGCTCAACATCAAAGTCTCTCAGTGAGCATCAAAGTCTCTCATCTCTCGGTGAGCTCAAAGCCCTCTCAAGAGGCACATAGGTCTTTTCAATAAGGAGGCTCCAGTTGGAGATGATAGAGGGATCGGTATCTAGTATTTCACAGTTGGTAAGGGATCTCTAAGAAGATGATATTTGAACTTTACAAGAATATGATATCCGCACTTTTGAAGTCTGGAAAATGACTCGATGCAATCAAGTGGATGCTGTTCATATTCCACAAATCCTACTCCAGGGAATAACCAACCGTCCTTCAGGGGGCACTCGTTTGACATCAACCCCAACAGGTATGTACTGCCATAGGTACACATCTCTTTTACATACTCTGCACATTTGTTTTCCCCTTTTTTTGTAGGAAAAGAGGTTCAAGATAAGTGTCAACCAAGACGAAGATGAACGAGTCACCATGCAGATTGGATAGTGGTGTGTAGGGAGATACCATGCAAGCCAAGACGAGGCCAGCGGGACACGTGCGATAGAACAAATCTTAACAGGGTTGTACTTAGAGAACATTGCATCTCTCAAAAATCGTTCAAGCCGAGACAAGGACAGCGGGATACATGCGATAGAACAAATCGCAACAGGGTTGTAGATAGAGAATACTGCATCTCATAGACATGGTGCAAACCGAGATGAAGCCAGCAGGACACGTGCGATAGAACAAATCGTAATTGGGTTGTAGTTAGAAAATACTACTTCCCACAATATTCAAACACTGTACGAGCCGAGACGAGGCCAGCGGGGGACATGCAATAGAAGAAATTGCATTTGGGTTTTCATTGGATAACATTATATCTGGCGACAGTCAGATATCATGCAGGCTGAGACGAGGCCAGTAAGATGAACGTGGCAAAACGAATCGTCAAAGGGTAGCGGTAAAATACACTACAACTCGGCAGCGAGGGGTCATCAGCTTGAACACATCACAGAAGGTATAAGGCTTCCTCAGGTACGCATCTCTTTCCTTCTTCTTCTTTGGTAACGTTGTCAGACATTATATTAGCCATAATATCAGGTGCGTCTGTTTAAATGGGGAACACGCAGGAAAACAAGCCTATTCATGCATACCATGTCGGGGGCAATCAGGAGGCTCAACATCAAAGTCTCTCAGTGAGCATCAAAGTCTCTCATCTGTCGGTGAGCACAAAGCCCTCTCAAGAGGCACATAGGTCTTTTCAACAAGGACGCTCCAGTTGGAGATGATAGAGGGATCGGTATCTAGTATGTCACAGTCGGTAAGGGATCTCTAAGAGGGTGATATTTGAACTTTACAAGAATATGATATCTACACTTTTGATGTCTAGAAAATGACTCAATGCAATCAACGGGAAGTTGTTCACCTTCCACAAATCCTACTCCAGGGAATATCCAACCGTCCTTCAGGGGGCACTCGTTTGACATTAACCCCAACAAGTATGTACTGCCATAGGTACACATCCCTTTTACATACTCTGCACATTTATTTTCCACTTTTTTTGTAGGAAAAGAGGTTCAAGATGAGTGTCAACAAAGACGAAGATGAACGAGTCACCATACAGATTAGATAGTGGTGTGTAGGGAGATACCATGCAAGCCAAGACGACCCCAGCGGGACACGTGCGATAGAACAAATCGTAACAGGGTTGTAGTTAGAGAACATTGCATCTCTCAAAAACCGTTCAATCCGAGACATGGACAGCGAGATACATGCGATAGAACAAATCGCAACAGGGTTGTAGTTAGAGAACACTACATCTCATAGACATGGTGCAAGCTGAGATGAAGCCAGCAGGACACGTGCGATAGAACAAATCGCAATTGGGTTGTAGTTAGGGAATACTACTTCTCACAATATTCAAACACTGTACGAGCCGAGACGAGGCCAGCTGGGGACATGCAATAGAACAAATTGCATTTGGGTTGTCGTTGGATAACATTGTATCTGGCGACAGTCAGATATCATGCAGGCTGAGAGGAGGCCAGTAAGATGAACGTGGCAAAACGAATCGTCAAAGGGTAGCGGTAAAATACACTACAACTCGGCAGCGAGGGGTCATCAGCTTGAACACACCACATAAGGTATAAGGATGCCTCAGGTACGCATCTCTTTCCTTCTTCTACTTTGAGAACGTTGCCAGACATTATATTAGGCATAATATCACATGCGTATGTATAAATGGGGAACACGCAGGAAAGCATGCCTATTCATGCATACCATGTCGGGGGCAATCAGGAAGCTCAATAACAAAGTCTCTCAGTGAGCATCAAAGTCTCTCATCTCTCGGCGAGCACAAGGCCCTCCCAAGAGGCACATAGGTCTTTTCAACAAGGAGGCTCCAGTTGGATATGATAGAGGGATCGGTATCTAGTATGTCACAGTTGGTAAGGGATCTCTAAGACGATGATATTTGAACTTTGCAAAAATATGATATCCGCACTTTTGAAGTTTGGAAAATGACTCGATGCAATCAAGGGGAAGATGTTCATATTCCACAAATCCTACTCCAGGGAATAACCAACCGTCCTTCAAGGGGCACTCGTTTGACATCAACCCCAATAGGTATGTACTGCCATAGGTACACATCTCTTTTACATACTCCGCACATTTGTTTTCCCCTTTTTTTTGTAGGAAAAGAGGTTCAAGATAAGTGTCAACAAAGATGGTGATGAACGAGTCACCATGCAGATTGGATAGTGGTTGGTAGGGAGATACCATGCAAGCCAAGACGAGGCCAACGGTGTGATAGAACAAATCGCAATGGGGTTATAGTTAGAAAACATTGCATCTCTCAGAAACCGTTCAAGCCGAGACAAGGAAAGCGGGATACATGCGATAGAACAAATCGCAACAGGGTTGTAGTTAGAGAACACTGCTTCTCATAGACATGGTGCAAGCCGAGATGAAGCCAGCACGACACGTGCAATTGAACAAATCGCAATTGGGTTGTAGTTAGAGAATACTAGTTCTCACAATATTCAAACACTGTACGAGCTGAGACGAGGCCAGCGGGGGACATGCAATAGAACAAATTGCATTTGGGTTGTCATTGGATAACATTGTATCTGGTGACAGTCAGATATCAAGCAGGCTGAGAAGAGGCCAGTAAGATGAACGTGGCAAAACGAATCGTCAAAGGGTAGCGGTAAAATACACTACAACTCGGCAGCGAGGGGCCATCAGCTTGAATACACCACAGAAGGTATAAGGCTGCCTCATGTATGCATCTCTTTCCTCCTTCTTCTTTGATAACATTGTCAGACATTATATTAGGCATAATATCAGGTGCGTCTGTATAAATGGGGAACACGGAGGAAAACAAGCCTATTCATGCATACCATGTCGGAGGCAATCAGGAGGCTCAACATCAAAGTCTCTCAGTGAGCATCAAAGTCTCTCATCTCTCGGCGAGCACAAAGCCTTCTCAAGAGGCACATAGGTCTTTTCAACAAGGAGGCTCCAGTTGGAGATGATAGAGGGATCGGTATCTAGTATGTCACAGTTGGTAAGGGATCTCTAAGAGGATGATATTTGAACTTTGCAAGAATATGATATCTGCACTTTTGAAGTCTTGAAAATGACTCGATGCAATCAAGGAGAAGATGTTCATATTCCACAAATCCTACTCCAGGGAATAACCAACCGTCCTTCAGGGGGCACTTGTTTGACATCAACCCCAATAGGTATGTACTGCCATAGGTACACATCTCTTTTACATACTCCGCACATTTGTTTTCCCCTTTTTTGTAGGAAAAGAGGTTCAAGATAAGTGTCAACAAAGACGATGATGAACGAGTCACCATACAGATTGGATAGTGGTTGGTAGGGAGATACCATGCAAGCCAAGACGAGGCCACCGGGACACGTGCGATATAACAAATCGCAATGGGGTTGTAGTTAGAGAACATTGCATCTCTCAGAAATCGTGCAAGCCGAGACAAGGATAGTGGGATACATGCGATAGAACAAATCGCAACAGGGTTATAGTTAGAGAACATTGCATCTCATAGATATGGTGCAAGCCGAGATGAAGCCAGCAGGACACGTGCGATAGAACAAATCGCAATTAGGTTGTAGTTAGAGAATACTACTTCTCACAATATTCAAACACTGTACGAGCCGAGATGAGGGCAGCGGGGGACATGTAATAGAACAAATTGCATTTGGGTTATCGTTGGATAACATTGTATCTAGCGGCAGTTAGATATCATGCAGGATGAGAGGAGGCCAGTAAGATGAACGTGGCAAAATGAATCGTCAAAGGGTAGCGGTAAAATACACTACAACTCGGCAGTGAGGGGTCATCAGCTTGAACACACCACAGAAGGTATAAGGCTGCCTCAGGTACACGTCTCTTTCCTTCTTCTTCTTTAATAACGTTTTCAGACATTATATTAGGCATAAAATCAGGTGCGTCTGTATAAATGGGGAACACGCAGGAAAACAAGCCTATTCATGCATACCATGTCGGGGGCAATCTGGAGGCACAACATCAAAGTCTCTCAGTGAGCATCAAAGTCTCTCATCTCCCGGCGAGCACAAAGCCCTCTCAAGAGGCACATAGGTCTTTTCAACAAGGAGGCTCCAGTTGGAGATGATAGAGGGATCGGTATCTAGTATGTCACAGTTGGTAAGGGATCTCTAAGAGGATGATATCTGAACTTTGCAAGAATATGATATCCGCACTTCTGAAGTCTGAAAAAATGACGCGATTCAATCAAGGGAAGATGTTCACATTCCACAAATCCTACTCCAGGGAATAACAAACCGTCCTTCAGGGGGCACTCGTATGACATCAACCCCAACAGGTATGTACTGCCATAGGTACACATCTCTTTTACATACTCCGCACATTTGTTTTCCCCTTTTTTTTATAGGAAAAGAGGTTCAAGATAAGTGTCAACAAAGACGACGATGAACGAGTCACCATGCAGATTGGATAGTGGTTGGTAGGGAGATACCATGCAAGCCAAGATGAGTCCAGCGGGACACGTGCGATAGAACAAATCGCAACGGGGTTGTAGTTAGAGAACATTGCATCTCTCAGAAACCGTTCAAGCCGAAGCAAGGACAGCGGGATACATGCGATAGAACAAATCGCAACAGGGTTGTAGTTAGAGAACACTGCATCTCATAGACACGATGCAAGCCGAGATGAAGCCAGCGGGACACATGCGATAGAACAAATCACAGTGGGGTTGTAGTTAGAGAACATTGCATCTCACATCACTCAGACACCGTGCAAGCCGAGACGAGACCAGTGGGACACATGCAATTGAATAAATCATAATAGGATTGTAGTTAGAGAACACTGCATCTCACAGACACTGTGCAAGCCGAGACGAGGCCAGCGGGACGCATGCGATAGAACAAATTGCAATAGGGTTGTAGTTAGAGAACATTGTATCTCACAGACACCGTACAAGCTGAGATGAGGCTAACGGGACATACGCTATAGAACAAATCGCAATGGGGTTATAGTTAGAGAACACTGCATCTCACAGACACCGAGCAAGGCAAGACGAGGCCAGCGAAACACATGCAATAAAACAAATCGCAACGGGGTTGTAGTTAGAGACACTACTTCTCACATCACTCAGACACCGTGCAAGCCGAGATGAGGCCAGCGGGACACGCGCGATAGAACATATCGCAATTGGGTTGTAGTTAGAGAACACTACTTGTAACGATATTCAAACACCGTGTGAGCTGAGACGAGGACAGCGGGGGACATGCAATAGAACAAATTGCAATTGGGTTACAGTTGGATAACATTGCATCTCACGACAGTCAGATATCATGCAGGCCGAGAGGAGGCTAGTAAAATGAAGGTGGCAAAACGAATCGTCAAAGGGTTGCGGTGAAATACACTACAACTCGGCAGCGAGGGGCACCAGCTTGAACACACCACAGAAGGTATAAGGCTGCCTCAGGTACGCATCTCTTTCCTTCTTCTTTGAATTTTAGCTCATCTAGGCACTAGTGTACTAGTTTCCCCCAAGTTGGGGGCAACTGTAGACACCGGGTGCTGAGACAACCCAGATCAGATTTACCCAATAATGATTAGATGCTTGTTCACAGCCAAAAATATTGAAAGTGATGATTTCCTTGTCAAATTTACATTTTAGAATAAAAAAAATAATAAAAAATGTATTAAAAATTAAATTTGAAATTAGAGTTTGAAAATTATAGTGTTTTTAGTTAAGTTTAAAATTTTAAAAAAACAGATTGGATGTCGGCCGCTACTAGCTAGCGTGCACCCGACGTCCGTTGTGCATATCGACGGGCGTCAGTCGCCCCAGTTCCGCCGAAAATGCTGATTTTGGCCCAAAATTGATTTTCTCGAGACTTTGTTCTTGAGATTCTTATTTAGTTTTTTTGAGCAATTATTTTCCTTGAGACAAAGAAATCCATTCTTTGTTCTTGAGAATTTTCATTTTTCTTTCATTATTATTTTTATTTCTTCTTCAAATAAAAATCATTTTTTTTAATCAATAATCATTTTTTAGGCAAAGAAAATCATTCTTTAATCTTAAGAATTTTTATTTTATTTCATTTTTTTTTTTGCAATTTATTTCTTGGAATAATATTCCAATTTCTATTATTTTTAATTCTAATTTGTAAAATGAAGCAAGTAAATCAATCACTTTTTTCCCTCCATCGAATCCGAATTCTGAGGGTAAACATTCTAGTCTCGATCTCTTTTTTTTATTTTCATTTATTTATTTATTCAATTGTTTATATATTTATTTTATTTATTATTATTATTATTATTATTATTATTATTATTATTATTATTATTATTATTATTATTGTTGTTGTTGTTGTTGTTGTTGTTTTGCTTTAATTTTTTTCTTTATTATTATTATTATTATTATTATTATTATTATTATTATTATTATTATTCCTTTAATTGTTATTATTATTATTATTATTATTATTATTATTATTCCTTTAATTGTTATTATTATTATTATTATTATTATTATTATTGATAGAGTTGGGATACGCCCATAACTCTATAATGGATTGAGTTCCAATCTAGATTAAATTGAGTTATTTAATCTGATTAAAATTACTAAATCCTATCTCAGAAAGAGTCTGAGTTAAACTATAGTTAGCACAAAAAAAAATGCATTTTACCGACGAAAAATGACCTTACCGACAGCTTTTTTTAATTTACCGACGGAATAAATCCGTCCCTAAAACGTGCGTAGGTACCAATTTACCGGCGGAAAACTCGGTCGGTAAGTTTACCGACGGAATAATTAATAAAATTTTGTCAGTAATTTTATATAAAAAACCGTCGTCTTCTTGGTCGCGTTGACCGTTTACGAACGGATTATTCTATCGGTAAATCGTCGGTAAATTAAATTAATAAATTATTAATTAATTTTAATATAAATAGCGACGGATTTGTTCCGTCGCTAAAGTTGTAGGCAAATATTATTTAGTGAAAATATTAATACAATTAAAATGACAGTGACGGATTTGTTCCGTTGGTAATATTAATTTTTTTGAATAATTTTTTTCATAATTTCTTGCAAAAATAATATATTTCCTGTTTGCAAATCCCAAATTAAACACAATAACTTCAATAAAAAAAGTCTAAAATTTAAAGTAAAAATATATATTAATTGATAATTTTAATATATAACAAAAATAATAGACATCATAACTATTGTGCAAATATATTTGTATAGTGCACAATATTTTACAGTTATACAAAAAATTATATACTTGTAACTGCAATTATATCCCTTGTCTTCCCTTGTCCAATTATATCCTGTAGTGTTTCCTTCAATTCTTTCTCCTCTTGTGGAGGCAGGGGCTGGCACAGGATTACAACCATTAATTCAGTATATAGGAGATTACTAGCTATGACAAGTTTAACTGCTATATATTGCTAAGAAAATCTTCATCTACAAGTATCAAAGAGATAATGAGTCATTAAATAATTGTCGTTTCTAGAAAGTTATAATGCCAATACATAAATTTAATCAAAGTAGGAGAAACAAAATAACAATTACTCCCTCTGGACTATCATAATAATGGAGTGCTTATAAAATAAAATAAAAAATTCTTTTCCAATGTCACTCTTAATTTTAGACTATTATAATAATGTTGTATTATATCATTTAATAAGACCACTATTATGCACAATTAAATTTGAAAGTGAAGTGTAAAACAGAGAAATGTTAATGACGTTATTGTGAAAATTGAAAAGGTCGATAACAATAATAAGGTCAAAGTTGGAATCTATGCGAGAAATTTTGTCTTGAGCTTTACAAAGTGACAATTTGGTGAAAAAAAAATTCATTAATAGTGGCAAATTGGTGGGACAGAGGGAGCACTATTTCTAGAAATTATGCTCTCAACATATTTCACAAGATGGAAATCCTAGCAAGCTAGGAGGTCATCCCAGCCACTTCAAATGGCATCTGTCTGCAACTTATACTAGGTGCTAGTGCATCAGATGATGTTTAGCACTTTCCTAAAGATTGTTGCAACTTCCAAAAAGCATTTTGATAGATAGTTTACATGCATGTTTCATAGCACCCTTCCTATCAAGCTTGTTCCAGTACAGGTATATTCAAAAGATACGCAGCAGATTCAAAGAATTAAACGTAACTCAACAAAACAAAATAAAATGTAATGAAATGTAAATGAATCAAGCAATAGCTGTCATTCTAAATTTTAAATATTCCCAGGCACACAAAAACTCAGAAAATAATGAGCTGCATTCCTACACTTCTGTTGGGATTTTTGAAAGGGCTATTTTCACTCCCACTATTGCGGCTAGCATACATAGAAATTATATTATTTATAGCCTAACATCAAGTCATAACTTAACAACATTCAATAAAAAAAAAAAAGTTTAGACAAAAACAGCTACATGCGAATGGGTAGTAGACACTAATGAATCAAGCTCTATGGTGAACCGAATGCCAAACTTACAATGACTGTTGTGACTATAGCTTTCAGTTCTCCCCTATCTGCCATGGTCAACTCCACAAATCTCTTTGCAATGGAATCTACATACCTTAACCTTCCATTTTCAGCTAGCACAGCTAGTACAAATGCAACAAAGAAATGTTCAGAGCAAAACATAATTGAACACAAATATGTACAAGCAGCAAGCAAAAACTACTGCACTAGGGTGCAGAAAGAGGTTGCCAACGGCACTATCAATGTAATCTGCGAAATTGATAAACTACCTGAGCCATGGATCTAAACTGGGGTAAGTTGAACAATATTACTCAGATACATTCTCATCAGCACATGGAAATGCAGGAAAATCTTTATGACAGGACTTGATGAAGCAATTAAAACCAAGTGGAAAAGTTGCTAGTTGTGCTACTAGTATTCGTTGCAGTGAAGTATTAAAATATAATTTCAGTGTTTGTGTCAACCACAAGTACATGAATTGTATAGATAAGCTACTGCAACAGGTCCACCAGAGAGATAAATAGACCTGGCAAAAACTTATATTAGGACCTAGGTTTCAGAAAGTGAGTAATTTATTTTCTTTTGTTCTTGCTAATTGGATTTTCTTTCAGATGAACTATCAATAAAAATAAACATGCTTCTATGTTCAAAAGAACAACCAGATGCTTGCAAATTTGAATTTATCTACAAAACCATCAATCCAACAGAGTTGAGACAGCAATTAGAAGAAAAGAAACTTATCTTATCATAATGAAGAGGTCAGATGATAGGATACAAATAAGTTTCACCAGAATGTAATAGTAGTCTGATTGAAGTAAATAGTGTTCCCAGTATGCAGTTTCTCAATAGGGTTAATCCTCAGCCCTCCATCATAACATACCACGTAACTAAATTTCCTTTTATCCAAGGAAACTAACTTCTAATGACTGAGAACTTATCCAACTAAGCTAAATCGAAATTTTTTTTTTAACTCCTATACTAAAGACAAAGTGGCACTCCAAATAGACACTAACTATAGTCCACGTAATTGAAGACAAATCAATGCAACTTCGATTTCTTTCTGACCAATACTTTCGATTTCTTTCTGACCAATACTGAACACTCATAGAATCTACTTGCGTTCATATTACAAAGAATTGTATCTTACCTAAGAAGTTCTTTGTAATATCTGAAAATTTAGCTTGGGCACAAATTTCGCTGACAGACTTAATTCTTGTAGTTATTTAAGCTTTGGTACAGGACATCAGAACATGAATTAGGTTTTTCCAATTTATTTATTTCAGTATGCTCAAAATTAACAATCCAAATAGACAATCGATGGAGTCTAATCACGAAAAATAGAAAGCTAAACTTTATAATTCCAATCACAACTCAAAGCAGGAAAAACAGAGCCAAGCAGAAGGTCCTCAAATGGGTATGATGGCAACCAGAGGCAAGTTTAGTTAAAGACTTCTCAGCATCAAACCTACTTAAATTTCTACCAAATCAACTCGACGAACAAATAAACATAACAAGTTCATTCGAAAGGAAAAAACACACAGAGAGAGAATAGATACAATAGCCCTAGATACTGAATAACTTAGTTTTCTTTACTAAATCACAACAAATTTAAAGAGAAAGGTAGACTACTTACCACACTTCTCACAGTGAAAAAAGTTATCCCGACCCCAAATTTTTGGAACACAGGCCGCAATCGAACTTAGGAATAGAAGAGCTTTGAAAAAAACTGTTAAAAAGTTACGGAGGGAGATTGCACGGATGGTGTTAGGGCAGCGGTGGTGATTGGCCGGTGGGTGTAACCTCGCCGTTGATATGGCGAGGATGGGTGTTGGCACGGCTCAGGAGAAAAGTTAAAGAGATGGATGTTTACGAAAGAAGGAACTCAGACAAATGGGGTTTTTTTGCCCTAAATTTGTTTATTGTATATTTTATTAATATTAAATATAAAATATTTTCTTAATCATTACCGACGGCTTACAGACGAACAAAACCCGTCGCTATAACTTAACCCCAAGATTTTTTTGTAGGTACTTACCGACGGACATCAAATTCGTCGCCACACTCGTCGGTAAACAAAAAAACTAGTATTACCGACAAAAATTCTGTCGGTATATGAATTAAATGAAAAAAAAATATTTACCGATGGAAATAACCATCGGTAAATCGGTCACTAACAATTGGCGCCAACATTTCCCGCCAATAATAGCGACGAAAAATTATTTTTGTCGGTAAAAATGTCGGCATTCATCAAATTGAATTTTTTACCTACACATTATAAATTTTGTCGATAATCCGTCGGTATTATGCTAATTTTACCGACGAAATATACGTCTGTCGGTAAAATCCGTCGGTAAAATCAATTTTTTTTTTAGTATAGGTCTCTAGCTTTTAGGATCTCTATAAATAGAGGTGAGGTCCTCATTATTTGGTAAGGAGAAAATGTACATGCCGCAAGGCTGCTCGTTCCCACTCACAAGTTTTCTGTCTTAATTTTCACGGGCATTTAGATTGTGATCTAGCTGCTCTTATCCCGAGAGGGTAAAAGCCGGACCAGTGACCAAAAACAAATGGGATCTTGGTAGACGCTTTCGCAACGAGTTTCTACGCTATAAGAGATAGGTATCATTATTTTATGTTACCTCCATGTAAATTATATTTGTTATAATTTTTTCCATATCCATCATTGCTATTAGAGCCGTTGTTTTTGCGTCCTAGCATGTGGCCAAAGAGATCTAAAATTTTATGTGTAAAATTATTAGATCTGGGATGCAATGAACACAACAAAAAATTTGTTTTTTGTGTGAAAAATATATATACGTGTATATTTCGGCTCGATTTCGTGTATGCGTACACCGAAACCCGAGGGGACGAACATGAGTGTTCTAAACGGCTAACTAGAAGTCGGGATTTTTGACCTCAACATTTGATTCACAGACCCTGAAAACCCCCCAACGGCCGGAATTGGAGGACAAAAATCGATCGGCAAGGTGGCGTGTGGACTACACGCGCCAAAATTCGTTCGACGCATGCGCGTGGGCAATGGCCCACACGCGCGTCGCCACGTGTCAGCAGTGATGTGTCACACTGACACGTGGCCCAATGTTCGAGTGCCACGTAGCACAACGTGGGGCTAACATGTGGGCAAATCAGAGGATGACACGTGGCTGACTGAGGTCATGCCATGTGTCATGATGACGTGTCAATAAGTTGACACATGGCCCAACCAAAAATTAACACGTGGATCACTAAAGTGCTGCCACATGTCATGTCGGGTGTTACTGATGACGTGGCAACACCGACACCTGGCCCAATAAATGTGAGACATATGGCAGACTGTGGTCATGCCACGTGGCTCCGGCGTGTCACAAGTGCCACGCTGGCGCCACGTGGTGCAATCAGATATTGATACGTGTCAGACTGAGGTCCACCACATGTCGTGTGTGACACATGGACCAATGAGATAATGACACGTGGCATCGACTGTGCTACATGGGCACGAGGTGGACCAATAGCATTCAGACACATGGCATGACTGGATGTGGACACGTGGCTTAATTGGATGCGGACATGTGGCATGCTGTGGTTGTGACATGTGTCTGGTCGAGTGGGAGGCCGCACGTGTGGCGCGTGAGCGCGTCTATCTCCCTCTGGTCTGCGCGTGTGAGCGCGTGCGGTGTCCTCTGACCACCATTTCAGTTCTGATTTTTGTCAAATAATTTTTTCATATTATTTCTGATTTTTTGGTCATATTTTCGAAATTTTTTAATGACCAGAAAATATATTGTGTAATTTTTGATATTTAAATGTGTTTAATTACAAAAATAAAATATTAAAAATTGTAGAAAAATTATTTTCTGCATTCGATTAAATTTTTAAAATATTTTGAAAAATTTTTGAGGTTATGTCCTTACTTGTTGATTGAAAAATATTTCATTCATGTGTATTTATACATGAGTGTATAAATTTTTTCCTATAATATGTTACAGAAATGTTACAAAAATCATTCATGTGTATTTCATTCAATCAGATATTGACACATGTCAGATTGAGGTCTTCCATATGTCGGTGCTGACGTATCGTGTGTGACACGTGGACAATTAAGATAATGACACGTGGCATCGACTGTGCCAGATTGGCACTAGGTGGACCAATAGCATTCAGACACATGGCATGACTGGATGTGGACACGTGGCTTGATTGGATGCGGACACGTGGCATGCTGTGGTTATGACACGTGTCTGGTCGAGTGGGAGGCCGCACGTGTGGCGCGTGAGCGCGTCTATCTCCCTCTGGTCTGCGCGTGCGGTGTCCTCTGACCACCATTTTAGTTCTGATTTTTGTCAAATAATTTTTTCAAATTATTTCTTATTTTTTAGTCATATTTTCGAAATTTTTTAATGACTAGAAAATATATTGTGTAATTTTTGATATTTAAATTTGTTTAATTTCAAAAATAAAATATTAAAAATTGTAGAAAAATTATTTTCTGCATTCGATTAAATTTTTAAAATATTTTGAAAATTTTTTGAGGTTCTGTCCTTACTTGTTGATTGAAAAATATTTCATTCATGTGTATTTATACATAAGTGTATAAATTTTTTCCTATAATATGTTACAGAAATGTTAAATAAGGGCACCTGTTCTTCCTTAAGAAACGTATAAGCTATATTAAGAATTGCTATAGTGCAATCAATAAGCAAAATGAGAATGCGAAGGAAGATTTGAACTGATGACAATGATGCAATAGTGCATCATAAAATACATGTGTGAGAACAAATGCAAGAGTGCATTTGAACTGGTGGTCCGAGTATGAAAATAAAATTTTGGTTCGAGTTACCAAAAGGGAAATGTTGAGAAGCGACACTAAAATTTTGTGATGTTATTAAAAAATGGACGGAGTGTGCATCGTCCATGACTTCATCAATGGACTTATGAGTCGCTTGATGAATTGATTAAATCGGTCAAAGATATAATCCTAATAACTAAAAAGATTTTATGAAATCTTGACTTCAGTAATAGTTGACATAAGTGTCAATTTAAGTTGGCATTTATTTTTATTAAATAGGATTTATGTTTCCTATTAATATTTGACATGAGTGTCTAATTTTGGGATTATTGGATTTTATTTATTGGTTAAATAAATTTGTTTATTTACTTATTATGTTGGCATTTAACTTTATAATAAATGAGTTTATTTTAATTGTTAATTGCCTTGCAATATTTTATGAGTAAAATAATTGCATGCTTATTAAGTAAATACTTAATAAAAGTCCCCTTATAAGTTTGAAAACTTGATAATCCAATTATTCATATTTATTATGCATGAAATTTTAACCTGTAAAGTTGGACATTAGGACTTAAAGAGTAATTGGATACTATAAGTAGCCTTTTTGAATTTGAACCTAATAGAAAATTTTACTAGGTTATTATTTCAGGTGCATAATAAATTGCATGTATTGTTTTATGTCCTTTAAATATGTGCAACATTGTTCCATTTGAGATCAGAGGATTTTAATGGATGCTGCTTCCAAGTTATAATTATGAAATCTGGAATACAAAGATCCAGTATGTGCATGAAGAGCAAGAGGCTCTTAAATCTTCAAGTTCGATTATGGCTGAACTTGAGGATGACATTATAACGCAGCATAAGCATGACTGGGATGCCTATGCTGCATCACATCACTAAGCAATTTCGCAAGTATCAAAATGCAATGGATTTGTGGATCGATTTGCAAGAGAAATTCAGAGATATGACTCTAAATAAGCTTCGATCATTGAAGATCAAATTTGATACATATCAGAAAAAGTCTGATTATTCGATGTGAAAACATCTAATAGAGATGAAAAAGAAAAGTGAGCTTAGTGAACTTAGTCATAAGTGACTGATGAGCAGTAGGTCCAAACTGTTATCCGTTCTTTACCCAAGAGTTGGTAGCATATGAGGATGCAACTAACTCACATGGATAAGCAAAAAGACATTTGAGGATGTCACTTGCCATTTGAAGCTTAAAAGGGACCATCTGACAGTGATTAAGGTCAATATCATAGTGCATATAGCACAGTCCTATTCTAATAGAATGAGTTCTCATTAAAATAAGATAATAAGCTTCATCAATAGGGATAAAGAAAAGGCTTGAGAGCCTAAAAAGTAAAAGGAATAGAATCACGTAAGGTCCAAAGGCAAAAAGGAGATAAACTTTTCAAGAGTGAAATGTTTCAATTGCCTATAGAAATGACATTATGCAAGAGATGCATTGTGCCTAAAAAGATACACTATTTTTACTCAAGAGTGAGCAAAATTTATGTATCTAATTCTGAATTTCATCCTTTGTGGATGATAGTTTTAGAACCAATGGACCGTGTAACAAGGGATCGAGATACCTTTGTTATGAAATTTAGGTTTTGTTCTTGCTTTATTGAAATTTGTTTTCAATTTATATTTTGAGAATGATAGTGCACGCTTATGCTTGAATGATTTTATTGTTATGGATGTGGACCATAACTATTTAAGTAAAACTAGTTTGTTATTTTTCACATAGTTGTGAGGATAATGTGAAATTATGGCATGCTAAATAAACCATATTGGACAAGATCGAATGAGTCGGTTAGTCAAAATAGGTTTAATAAGTGATTTAAATAAGTTTAAATTGCCTACATGTGAGCATTGCCTAAAAGGAAAAACTAGTTAGAAAATCATTCGAAAAAAAAACTAAAGCTGAGTTTCCATTGCAGTTAGTCCATTGTAACGAGTGTGGTCAAATAAATGTGAGGGTAAGGCATGGGGCCTATTATTTCATCACATTTATATATCACTGCACTAGGTATGGTCATGTCTATTTGATTTCTCACAAGTCAGAAGCATTGGGTTGCTTCACGACTTATATGAGTATAGCTGAGAATCAATTAGATAAAAAGATCAAAGCTTTAAGAACTGACAGAGGTCGGTAATATCTTACAGATGAACTTAAAGTTTCATGTGATGAAAAAGGATTGAATATCAATTGTTCATTCCTTGAAATCCACAACAAAACGGTATTGAGGAAAGGAGAAATAAGACTCTTCTATATATGGTCAGATCTATGATGGCAGAGGCATATTTGCCTATCTCCTAATGGGGAGATATTTTATTGACTGCCACATATATTCTGAACTGTATACCCTCTAAATCTGTCATAACCACAACTTATGAGTTGTAAATGGGTCAACAAGCTGACCTAAGCCATCTACAACCTTTGGGTTATAATGCTTACGTCCATGATACCTCAATTTTGTAAATATGAGACCAAGAGGCAAAAGAGTATCTATGTGAGATATTCTGAAGTATCAAAAGGATACATTTTCGTGGGTCAGTAAGAAAATGGCATAATGATAGAATTTGGATCACTAGACGTCATATTCTTAAGAGAATGTATTTCTAAAGTTGGGCGAAGTGAATTAAGATTTCACTTTATATTAATTTCAGGAAGAGAATATCAGGATCACTCCATCCAAGTGGGAGGGATTTAGAGGAAGAAGGTTTTAGAGGAAGAAGGTTAAGACCTTCATCCTCCAAACGATCCGGATGTTCGAGACCTGATATGAATGGTATTATTCTTCACTCTAGTGGGAGTATGGAACATGGTCCCAGTGGGAGCATTGTGAATCATGATAAATATATGAGACATGTTTATCAAGATTCAGAACTGCAAAAATCTAAAAGGATAGGTGTTTCATGCTGACGATTTAAAATCGAAAGCTGGAGTGAAGCCCTTTTAGTTATCCCACAAGACAAGAAAAAGCATAAAAAATATTCAAAAGGCTTTTTCATGCCCATCTAAGGAAATAGATTAAAGTAATGGGAAAAGAAATGGCATCTATGAGATCAAACCATGTTTGAGAACTAGTTGATCTGCTAGAAGACACAAATTGAGAATAAATGTATTCTGAAAGTAAAGTGAAAGGCTGATAGAGGTATCAAAAGATATAAGACTCGGCTAGTCACTAAGGGGTTTAATACAACAAGAAGAGATTGACTATGAGTAGACTTTCTCATCTGTTGTAAGATTTACGTATATAAGGTTCATTCTAACCATAGTGGCGAGTTTGAACGTAGAGCTTCATCAAATGGATGAAAAGACTGCTTTTCCTAATGGAGAAATGGATGGAACAACCTATAGGTTTCATCGAAAAAGGCAGCAAACATAAGGTTTGTTGATTGATGTGTTCAATCTATTGCCTTAAGCAGTTTTGAACACAATGGTGCTTGAGACTTCATCATACAATCATGTCGAACGTGTTCAGCATGATTGATGAAGATCATTGTGTTTATAGTAAAGCTCTGAAAATGAATTTATCATTTTGGCATTGTATGTATACGATATACTTAAAGCTAAAAATGATAAACGGTATGTAATTGAAATCAAAGATTGGTTATTGTCGAACTTTGAGACAAATGAAATGGGTTATGCATATTACATTCTTGAAGTTAAGATTTCAAGAGATCATTCGAGAAGATTGTTGTCTGTTTCTTGAGAGAAATATATCAACAAAGACCTTGAGCGATTTAATATGCAAAATTACAAACCCATAGATAACCCCATTGCCAAGAATCAGTTTCTTAGCAAAGATGCGTGTCCCAAGATGCTAGCAAAAAGAACGTATGAGGAATGTTCTATATGCCAGTGCCATGAGTAGTCTTATGTATGCAGTGTTGTATATAAGACATGATATATGCTATGCAGTGAGCATGGTTAATAAATATCAATCTAACCCAGGCAAAGCACATTGGAAGCAATTTAAAAGGTACTTATATATCTTATAAGTACTGCAGACTATTCTCTCTATTATCAAGAAAGGGATATATAAATGAGAGAATACAGAAACGTTGATTGGGCAGGAGAAGTGGATGAGAGATAATCCATCTCAGGTTTTATATTCTTGTTTGGCAAGAGTGCCATGTCATGGAGTAACAAGAATTAAACTTGTGTAGCCCCATCAATAGTGGAAGTTGAATTTGTCACTTCCTCAATTGCAGTACAAGAGACAATTTGGCTGAAATGGTTTGTGAGCCATTTAAGAGTAATTGTCACAAATGTATCAGTGACAATCAGTTGTTGATGGCTTATAGTAGAGCTAAGCATATCGGCATTAAGTATCAATATAAGAGAGATATTGCTGCACGAAGAGATATGAACTTGCAGTACGTTTCTACGCATGCAGATCCATTGAGTAAACCTATAACGAGAGATGTGTTTTGAGAAACACATTTTATCTCGAGGTTTGCGTAGAATATAATTGGTACTGTTATATTTTATATAATCCCTTAACGTTATTATTTGTGAATAATAACTAAAGTTCATTGTTGGCAATACATGAGTGTGAATGTTTATGTATAAACATTTACTATTATTGATATGAGATTGAGCATATCAGACAGAGAAGTAACCCACTCACAAGGGTGTTTACCTTAGTTTTGTCAATGAGTTGGCAAAGACTAAGATGAGGTGATTTGTGAACATATGAGAATGTTCAAGAGCCTGTTCAAAATAAAAGTGTCGTCTTGCAGAAATTATAAGATAAGTCTTGTTAAGGTGCAAGATAAAGACATACATAAAGTTGTATGCTTTGGATTGAGATCCAAAATAAGGATTGTATGAAATCCGATGGTCAGTTACATGTAACTACCATGTTTTGTCTAAAAATCCAGAAATAGTCCTTAAGTAAGCGGACTAAAGTTGGGTGCTTCGGTGCATCGCAACCTTACGCTTCTGCACGGTGTTTGATATACACATTATTGAAATGTGAGACATGCACTCCTTTAAGTGTAGGAAAGAACACCATAACACATGTTTTATACCGTGTGTGCTTATGTGACCATAGGGATGGGAATTTAATAATATTAATGATCTCAACTTTCTCTATTATGAGACCCTATTTATATTTCGACCCTTAGAACCCTTAACTTATCCCTGAAGTATGGTTCAATGTGGCTAGCTTAGTTAGTTTCCAAGAGGTCCGAAGAAAAATTTAGGCTTGGTGGATCTGACTAGAAAAGCGAGTTGAATCATGATGGATGGCATACAGTAAGAGGGGAAGATAGCCTTTTGATCACTTTCATAATGTTTCGTGGTTCACCGGCATGCCTATTATAGTTTCTATGAGTAGAAACATAATATTGAACACGAAAATTATTTTATGAGATAATGAGTTAAAACAATGAATGTGAGAAGGCAATCTAGGGTCAGGCATACATGAAAAGAGGATCTTATTTTTTGAGATGCTATATATCCCTAACAGGTGTATAACACTAGTGCTCTCGAGGTATGCTGGTCACACAATCTATCTGCCAGTATAACTAAAGATTAAGACTGGAATGCGTTCCGTCATGTGCGAGTGAGAGATGATAGAGTTGGGATACGCCCATGACTCTATAATGGATTGAGTTCCAATCCAGATTAAATTGAGTTATTTAATCTGATTAAAATTACCAAATCCTATCTCAGAAAGAGTCTGAGTTAAACTAGAGTTAGGTCTCTAGCTTTTAGGATCTCTATAAATAAAGGTTAGGTCCTCATTATTTGGTAATGAGAAAACGTACACGCTGCAAGGCTGCTCGTTCCCACTCACAAGTTTTTTGCCTTACTTTTTATGGGCATTTAGATTGTGATCTAGCTGCTCTTATCCCGAATGGGTAAAAGCCGGACTAGTGACCAAAAACAAACGGGATCTTGGTAGACGCTTCCGCAACGAGTTTCTGTGTTACAAGATGTAGGTATCATTATTTTATGTTACCTCCATGTAAATTATATTTGTTATAATTTTTCCCATATCCATAAATTATTATTATTATTATTATTATTATTATTATTATTATTATTATTATTATTATTATTATTATTATTATTATTATTATTATTATTATTATTATTATTATGTTGTTGTTGTTGTTGTTGTTGTTTTATTTATTTCAATCATATCCTTTAATTCCTTTGTCATTCATAATGCATTTATTTATTTATTTTAATTTATTAACATTTTAACGCATTTGTCATCTTTCATGTCATCTTATTTTATTTTAGTTTATTATTTATCATTTTATTTGTTTAATTGATTAACTTTCTTGATTTAATAACTAATATTCATTTTTTTGTATTTGTTTTCGACTCCAATATCCATTTTCCCTTTTTGGGCATTCTCGCAAGCAAACGGGAAAATCCAGGAGGCTCAATTGGTTTGACCATTTATTTGCATTATTTTCTTTATTTGGCTTGTTCATTTACTTTATCATGTAATTTTTAATAAAATCATTTATTTTATGCACGTTTAAAAAAGAAAATCACAAAAATATTCATATTAATTAATTTGGTATTTTTCCAATAAAATGAGACCAATGTCCTAGTTTTTTCATACCCAAATAAACCATCACTTTTAACACTTTTTCTTTTAAGTATGCATGCGATGACCAATATCCTCATAATTAATAAATATCCCGTTTTATGAATGATTTGCATGTCATTACAATGGGGGTTGTATTCCGCTCCTAGTTTTGTTGTAATTTATTGCATTTTATTTACTTTATTTTAATCTTGTTTTGTTTACCGCTTTTATCATGTGATTGACGTGCACTCTAATTATTGCATTAAAATTGTTTGAGAAAAGGAATACTATCTTATCGTTAAAACTCAATCATAACTTTTGTAACACCCCAAAACCACCCCAGTAGTTTGAGCCTGTCCGTATCTGTATGAGTGTATTTATGTGTTGCATGTGTGTGTTAAATTGGTTTAATTATTTAAATTGTGTGTATTAGTTGAGAAGAGGAAATAGGCTAGTGTAGGGTATGAGTGGATGTATGGAAATATGGTGTAATAAGGGATGACTTAATGTGTATGATAATGTATGGGAGTAGGATGTGTTAAGGGACATGTGTCTTAAGGAGAGAGTGACAAGTGGCAAAGGGGATAAGTGGGCATTTAATGGGTTGGTGAGTGAGAGAGAGAGGCAGCCATTTTCCCTTGTTTTCCCGTTCTCCCTCTCTTCTTAACGCCATCTTCCTCTTTTCTTCTTCTTTCTTCTTATTCTTTCCTTTTTTCTTTGCCCGATCTTGCTCCCTCTCCTTTCCTTTGAGTAGATTGAGTTACTTAGCTTGTGATTTTTGAAGTTTAAAGGTGAGTTGGAGTTATGGGTGTTTTAGATTCTTCTTCTTCCTCTTCTCTAGGTTTTTGTTTATATGTATTTGTTTTTGGGTTATTTTAGAATTGATCTTGGTTATGGTGGGTTTGTGGTTCAGAGGAGGCTCCTAGACCGGCAAAAGGAAAAGAAATCGCTAGCGGGAGCGGAGCTCGCGAATAGGAGGTAAGGAGAGAAGGTTTGGGATTGTTCATCTTTTGTGCATCTTTGTGATTTGAGTTTAATAAATGTGCTTTTGTTTGATTGGGGTGTGACATTAGGTGGTATCAGAGCTATTGGTTTAGATGTTACTGGGTTTCAGTGTGTTAGTTAGTTGTTAGAGTTGTGTTGGCCTGATGCGCACTGCATTTATGTTTTGTAGTTATGGAGTCCGCTCGTGGATCGCTTGAGGGGTCAGCGGAAAGGGCGAATCCCCAAGAGCAAGATCCCTCAGTTTCTGGTCCGGCTCAACCTCCTAGGGGGCGACCTGAGGTGCCTATGGGACCGATGGAAGTGATGCTTCAGAGTATGACAAGAGTACTTGAAAGAGTAATAGCGCCAAGTGCACCTATTGAGAGGTTAAGAAAGCATGGTGCAGAGGATTTCTTTGGTACTGGCATAGATGAATCTTATAAAGCAGAGATGTGGTTAGAGAAAACATCCAGAGTACTTAGGGAGATAAGATGCCCACCGGAGCAAGAAGTGGAGTGTGCCCTGTCTTTGTTACAAGGCTCTGCTTATGATTGGTGGAGGTTGGTGGTTGGTCAACCGCAAGTTCCTGAACCAATTACATGGGAGTTCTTCGAAGGTGAGTTTCAGAACCAGTATGTGACCAAAGCTTATAAGGATGCCAAGTGGGCACAGTTTCTCACTCTTAAGCAAAGAATGATGTCTGTGGCTGAGTATGAAAATGAGTTTACCAAGTTGAGTAAGTATGCGCCGCCAAGAGTTCTCACGGAAGAGTTCCGATGTCAACATTTTGAATCAGGCTTGAATGAGTCATTGAAGGTGATGTTAATTTCATTGATGTCGGCTCCAAATGTGAAGTATTATCAGTTAGTTCAAGCGGCTTTGAAGGCAGAACGTTCTGAGAATATTTTGAGAGAAAAGGCTCAAAGAAGGAAATCTGCAAGAGGTGGCTCTTCTTCAGGAAAGAGGCCGAGGGAATCACAAGGAAACCCTGCTGATGAGTCTACAGTGAGTCCGGCCCCTAGAGGGAGGAGACAGGGTTCTTCAAGGGGACCGGGCTCCAGTAGAGGAGATGGCCCTCCCCGATGTACCCATTGTAGTAAACAACATTGGGGTGAGTGTCGGTGGTTAACAGGAGGTTGTTTCAGATGTGGTTCTACGGATCATTTACTTGCAAATTGTCCGAACCGATTTGGAGATCCTTCGGGACAACAGGAAGGGAGCCGAGCTGGATCTAATGTACCCCAAGGAAGTCGTAATAGGGGTAGAGGAAGGGGTCGAAGTGGACGGCCTCGAGATAGAGAAGCCTCAGAATCAGTAGATCGCCCTGTGTATGAAGGCCCGAGAGGAACAGAATGCTCTTGAAGTGATTGCCGGTAAGTTCTCTTTGCTTGATTCTGAAGTTTATGTTTTGATTGACTCGGGCTCTACCCATTCCTATGTGTGTTCTAGTAAGTTATGGGATAGTTTGGGTAATGAGGAAAAGATGGAATATGAGATTTGTGTATCCAGTCCGCTGGGTCAGAGTGTTTTAGTTAATCGGGTATGTCGGAAGTGTCCCTTAAAGATTCAGGGTACAGAGTTTGTAGTGGATTTGATTTGTTTGCCGTTTCATGAGTTTGATATTATTTTGGGGATGGATTGGTTGGATAAGCACCGTGCGGTGGTGGATTGTTATAGGAAAGTAATGGTTTTGAAGGATAAAGATCAAATGCCTATTGTTGTGAAGGGAATTGGAAGTAGCTCTTTGCATAATGTGGTATCAGCTATGAAAGCCAGAAGATTTATTAGAAAAGGATGTGAAGCCTTTTTGGCGGTGGTTTTGGATTCTCGGAGAGGTCAAGTTAAGATTCAAGACATTCCGGTTGTAAGAGATTTTGTAGATGTTTTTCCGGAAGAATTACCGGGATTACCTCCTGAGAGAGAAGTTGAATTGTCAGTAGAAATTCTCCAGGAGACAGCCTCGATTTCTAAGGCTCCTTACCGAATGGCTCCAATGGAATTGAAAGAATTGAAGAGTCAGTTACAAGAGTTGTTGGATAAAGGATTCATTCGGCCTAGTGTATCACCGTGGGGCGCTCCAGTGTTGTTTGTTAAGAACAAAGATGGAACCCTTCGGATGTGCATTGATTATCGACAGCTTAATAAAGTGACTATCAAGAATAAATATCCATTGCCAAGGATTGAGACCTCTTTGATCAGTTGAAAGGAGCTGGGGTATTTTCTAAGATAGATTTAAGGTCAGGCTATTACCAGTTAGGGGTGAAAGAAGCAGATGTGGCGAAGACGGCTTTTCGGACACGTTATGGTCATTACAAATTTCTAGTGATGCCTTTTGGTTTGACCAACGCGCCTGCAGCCTTTATGGATCTGATGAACAGAGTTTTCCGACCGTATCTGGACAAGTTTGTTGTGGTATTTATTGATGACATTTTGGTGTACTCCAGAGACAGAAAAGAACATAAAGAACATCTTAGGTTGGTGCTGCAAATGTTAAGAGATCATCAACTGTATGCAAAACTCAGTAAGTGTGAGTTTTGGTTGAAAGAAGTGGCCTTCCTTGGACATGTGGTGTCAGCAGAGGGTGTACGTGTTGATCCAAGTAAAATTGAAGCAATTGTCAATTGGATGCCTCCGAAGAATGTGCTAGAAGTGAGAAGTTTTCTGGGTTTAGCAGGGTATTATCGACGGTTTGTTCAGGGGTTCTCGGTGATAGCATCTCCTTTGACCAAGTTACTTCGGAAGGATGTTAAGTTTGTTTGGACTGAAAAGTGTCAAGCCAGTTTTGATCGTTTAAAGGAATTGTTGGTTAAAGCTCCTGTACTCACACAGCCAGTTTCGGGTAAAGAATACACTATGTACAGTGATGCTTCGGGTATTGGCTTAGGTTGTGTTCTGATGCAAGGGAATAAAGTTGTAGCTTATGCATCGAGACAGTTAAAGCCTCATGAGCGGAATTACCCGACTCACGATTTGGAGTTGGCAGCGGTAGTGTTTGCGCTTAAGGTTTGGCGACACTACTTGTATGGGGAGACGTGCAGAATTTTTACCGATCACAAGAGTCTTAAGTATTTGTTAACACAGAAGGAGTTAAATTTGAGGCAGCGGAGATGGTTAGAGCTATTCAAGGATTATGATTGTATCATTGACTATCATCCGGGTAAAGCTAATGTGGTGGCGGATGCTCTTAGTAGGAAGTCTTTGTCTGCGTTACTGGCTAGTCGAGGTAGATGGAGATTTGATTCTGAAGGTGCTCTGATTGCTCAACTTAAAGTTAAACCAAGTTTGAGATCAGAAATTGCCAAGGCTCAGTTAGGTGATCATGTGTTACAGCGTGTTTGTCAAGCAGTGAAAGAAGGCAAGCGGACTGAATACTTATTAGACAGTGAAGGAATATTGAGGCACGGTAATCGGTTATGTGTACCTAATGTGGGTGAGTTAAGAAAGAAGCTATTGCAAGAAGCTCATTCATCAGTCTTTACTATGCATCCTGGTGGAGACAAGATGTATCAAGATCTGAAGCAATTTTACTGGTGGCCGGGAATGAAAAGAGAGATAACAGAATTTGTTTCAAGATGTCTTACTTGTCAGCAAGTGAAAACCGAGCATCAAGTGCCATCGGGATTGCTTCATCCCTTACCCATTCCTCAATGGAAGTGGGATGACATCACGATGGATTTTGTATCTGGTCTTCCTATGACTCAGCGTAAGCATGATTCTGTATGGGTTATAGTGGATCGATTGTCGAAGTCTGCGCATTTTCTACCAGTGCGAGTGGATTATTCGATGGACAAGTTGGCGAAACTGTATGTGGATGAGATAGTCCGATTGCATGGGATTCCGTTATCCATTGTATCAGACCGAGATCCTCGTTTTACATCCAAGTTTTGGAAAGAACTTCAGGTAGCCTTGGGAACATGGTTAAATTTCAGCACTGCTTTTCATCCACAGACCGATGGTCAATCGGAAAGGGTTATTCAGGTTTTGGAAGATATGCTCCGGGGTTTTGTTTTAGAGTTCTCGGGAAGCTGGGATCGGTATGTATCTTTGATGGAGTTTGCATATAATAACAGTTATCAAGTTAGTATTGGTATGGCTCCTTATGAAGCACTGTATGGACGAAAATGTAGAACACCAGTATGTTGGACTGAATTGTCAGAAAAAGCTATGATAGGTCCGGATATAGTGCGGGATACCGAAGAAAAAGTGAGGGTTGTGCAACAGAACTTGAAGGCAGCTAAGGACCGACAGTGTTCTTATGCTAATCTGAAGTGCAGAGATATTCAATATAAAGTGGGTGATAAAGTTTTCTTGAAAGTGTCGCCGTGGCGTAAGGTTCTCCGTTTTGGAAAGAAAGGCAAACTAAGTCCACGCTTTATTAGGCCATATGAGATTCTGAGAAAAGTAGGTCCAGTAGCGTATCAATTAGCTTTGCCTTTGGAGTTAGCTAGACTACATGATGTTTTCCATGTGTCTATGCTTCGGAGATATCGGTCAGATCCTTCGCATGTGTTACCAGTGCAAGATATTCGGATTCAGTCAGACTGTTCTTTTGATGAAGAACCGAAAAGGATTTTGGATAGGGAAATCAGACAGCTTCGGAATAAGCAGATATCGTTAGTCAAAGTTCTATGGCAGCATCACGGTATTGAAGAAGCTACATGGGAACCAGAAGAAGCTATGAGATTACAATACCCTCAGTTATTTGGAACAGGTAAGAATTTCGAGGACGAAATTCTGTTAAGTGGGGGAGTATTGTAACACCCCAAAACCACCCCAGTAGTTTGAGCCTGTCCGTATCTGTATGAGTGTATTTATGTGTTGCATGCGTGTGTTAAATTGGTTTAATTATTTAAATTGTGTGTATTAGTTGAGAAGAGGAAATAGGCTAGTGTAGGGTATGAGTGGATGTATGGAAATATGGTGTAATAAGGGATGACTTAATGTGTATGATAATGTATGGGAGTAGGATGTGTTAAGGGACATGTGTCTTAAGGAGAGAGTGACAAGTGGCAAAGTGGATAAGTGGGCATTTAATGGGTTGGTGAGTGAGAGAGAGAGGCAGCCATTTTCCCTTGTTTTCCCGTTCTCCCTCTCTTCTTAACGCCATCTTCCTCTTTTCTTCTTCTTTCTTCTTGTTCTTTCCTTTTTTCTTTGCCCGATCTTGCTCCCTCTCCTTTCCTTTGAGTAGATTGAGTTGCTTAGCTTGTGATTTTTGAAGTTTAAAGGTGAGTTGGAGTTATGGGTGTTTTAGATTCTTCTTCTTCCTCTTCTCTAGGTTTTAGTTTATATGTATTTGTTTTTGGGTTGTTTTAGAATTGATCTTGGTTATGGTGGGTTTGTGGTTCAGAGGAGGCTCCTAGACCGGCGAAAGGAAAAGAAATCGCTAGCGGGAGCGGAGCTCGCGAATAGGAGCTAAGGAGAGAAGGTTTGGGATTGTTCATCTTTTGTGCATCTTTGTGATTTGAGTTTAATAAATGTGCTTTTGTTTGATTGGGGTGTGACAACTTTAACCAAGGTATAAATAAATAGGAAGTCCCCAACCTTCTCTGGTCTTAGGCTCAACGAGGTTAGAGGACAATCTCAATGTTCTATTGGGGTGAGGTCACCAAAATATCTCTTATTGCCTAAAATAGGCCCAATTTGCATGGTCTTAGGCCCCACGAGATTAGATGATCTTTCTAGTGTTTTATTGGAAAGAGGTGTCCAAAATATCTCTGGCTTGTCCAAATTAGACGTTTATGCATTGTCTTAAGCTTCATGAGATTAGACAATCCTCCCAATGTTCTATTGGAAGGAGGTGTCCAAAATATCTCTTATTGCCCAAAATAAACACACATGTGCTGTCTTAGGCTCAGTGAGGCTAGACGACCTTTCCCAATGTTTTATTGGGTGGGGACTCCAAAACACCTCCTTCTTACCCAAAATAGATGCACTTGTAAATCCCTTACAAGTTCCATGAACCTCTCCCGAATGCCCTAAAGGCGGGTCATTAGGGGTACCCAGGGGTTCGGCAGGCATCATGACAGGTTTTTTACCGTGCAGGTTAAGGAGATAGATGTTCCGTCTGGACATTCCGTAGTAGTTTTGGCCAACGAATCTGTATAGCATTGTTTGAGATTAGTATAATAATAGTAATGTAATTAAGTTTTGTTCTATAACAATTGTTGAATTGTAATAGGATTAATGTGTATAGGGGGTTATAAAGGCGTGTGTCGATACGGTTCATTATTAGAAATTTTATTATCCTATTTCTTTAATTTCTATATTGTGTTTACGTCTGGTAACACCCTCCGCCCTCCATCACACTCTGCCTATGTTATCATGCAGTGTGCGACGTATGGGTTTGGCGTGTTACACATATCACATGCATTTAATCCTTTTCACGTATAGTTGTGATACAAATAATTTTTATACATAATCCTTAGCATGTATTATGTGTATATAGCTTTGTGTATGTATTTCACACATGTAATTCCATATGCACACATGATCTTTTGTATACATTGTTGTGTATATAACTCTGAGGGAAAGGTCCGAATAGACCTCATGCGCAAAGATGATTCAAGAGATGGATCAGCTCAACATTGTCAGCCACTGTATTCGGCATAAAGTCATATGGGTCTGTATAGAGGAGGAACACCCAGAAGAAGAAGCCTATTTGGGCACACCATGATGAGGGCAATCAAGAATCATACAAATCTATAGAAAAGAAGTCCTTTCGAGAAGCTGGACTGCCCACACGTTCCTTAGTTGCTGCCAATTAGGTACAACTTTAGCTCAAAATTGGCGCTCATCCATACTGCACAATCAGATCAAGATGAAGTCCTCATGAAAAAGGAATCCCACGACCTCGTGCCAAAGAGGACATTAAAGAGAGCAAGCCTATTCACGCATACCATGCTGAGGGCAATCAGGTAAGTTTATCTATCATGAAATGTAAAGGTTTGAAAAAACACTTAAAATGTAAGATTCGCCTAAGTGCAGATTCAAGATCCATCTAAAAATTGCAAAGATGCAGAATGCACCTGAAGTGTAAATTCACATAAAAAAATCAGTTGTAAAGATTCAAAACAATCTAAGATATTTTTTTTTAAAAAAAAAATATCACAAAAAATTAGGACCAAAATGCTGAAAATTCTAAATTCTATCCGCCTACATGCAAGCATCGAAACGCCAAATCTAATTTCATCTCAAGAGGCCTAGATATAATTTTCCTCTAATGAGGCTCAAATATAATTTCCTCTCAGGAGGCTCAAAATCTATGTCTCTCAGTGAGCATCTAAGCCTCTCAGTGAGCAATCTAAGTCTCTCAGTGAGCAATCTAAGTCTCTTAGTGAGCATCTAAGCCTGTCAGTGAGCATCTAAGTCTCTCAGTGAGCGTAAATTTTCAAAGTCTCCCTGCGAGCACAAAGCCCTCTTAAAAGGCATACAGGGTTTTTTCAACGAGGAGACTTCAATTGGAGATGATAGAGGGATCGATATCTGATATATCATAGTTGGTAAGGGATCTCCAAGAGGATGATGTTCTGCACTTTGCAAGAAGATGATATCCGCACTTCATAAGTCTAGAAATGACTTAGTGAAAATCCAAGAGGATGATATTCATATTCCACAAACCATTCTCCAAGGAACAAACAATTGCCTTTCAGGGGAAACTCGTTTGACATCAACCCCAACAGTATATTTTTTCCCATTTTTGTAGGAAAACAGGTTCAGGATGAGCACCATAAAAAACGACAACAATTACATGCCATGCCGATTGGATAGGGGTCAGTAAGGTTATGTCGTGCAGGCCGGATGGTGGTCAGTAAGAAAAATGCGGTATATCAAATCAAATACCTTACCGACCGGATAGTGGTTAGCAAGGATATGCCTTGCAGGCCAGATGGTGGTCAGCAAGACGAATGTGGTATATCAAATCAGGTGCCTTGCAGACCTTATGGGGGTTAGCAAGGGTATGTTATGTAGGCTGGATGGTGGCCAGTAAGACAAATGCGGTATATCAGATCACATGCCTTGCAAACCAGATGGGGGTTAGTAAGGGTATGCTGTGCAAGCCGGATGGTGGCTAGCAAGACAAATGCAGTATATCAGATCATATGCCTTGCAGATCGGATGGGGGTTAACAAGGGTATGCCGTGCAGGCCGGATGGTGGCCAGCAAGATAAATGCGGTATATCAAATCACATGCCTTGTAGACCGGATGGGGGTTAGCAAGGATATGCCATGCAGGCCAGATGGTGGCTAGTAAGACAAATGCGGTATATCAAATCAAATGCCTTGTAGATCAAGGGTATACCTTGCAGGCCGAATGGTGGGTAGCAAGACAAATACGGTATATCAATCGAGTTATCATAGAATATGCTACAGCTCAATGGCAGTGATCATATGTCCTGCATTCCGAATGGTGGTTAGCAAGAACATGCCGTACAGGCCGGATGGTGGTCAGCTAAACAATTGCAAAGGAGTTGTGGTAGAATACGCTATAGCTCAACGGCAGCGATCATATGTCCTGCAAATTGGATGGTGGTTAGCAAGGACATGCCGTGCAGGCCGAATGGTGGTCAGCAAAATAATTGCAAAGGAGTTGTGGTAGAATACGCTACAACTCAACGATAGCGATTATATGTCCTGCAAACCAGATGGTGGTTAGCAAGGACATGTCTTGCAGGCCGGATGGTGGTCAACAAAACGATTGTAAAAGAGTTGTGGTAGAATATGCTACAACTCAAAGACAGTGATCATATGTCGTACAAAGCGGTTGGTGGTTAGAAAGGACAGGCCATGTAGGCCGGATGGTGGTCAGCAAAACGATTGCAAAGGAGTTGTGGTAGAATACGCTACAACTCAACTGCAGAGATCATATACCATGCAAAACCGGATGGTGGTTAGCAAGCATATGCCATTCAGACCCGGAGGTGGTCAGCAAAATGATTGCAATATATCAAATAGGTCATAGTAGAATATGATACAATTCCGCGGCGAAAAGCCACGATCTTCAACACAACAAAAAGGTAAGGACTGCCTCAAGTACGCATTTCTTTCATTTTTCTCTGAATTTTGGCTCATTTAGGCACTAGTGCATTAGTTTCCCCAAAATTGGAGGCAACTGTAGTCACCAGGTCCTAAGCCAGCCCAGATCAGAATTACCCAATGATGAAATTAACGCCTGTTCACAGGCAAAAAGGTTGGAAGTGATGATTTCCTTGTAAAATTTGCTTTTCAGAAATAAAAAAAGAAAAAATATAAAAAATAAAATGAAAAATAAAAAAAGGGGGAGTTTCGAAATTATAGTATTTTAGTCAAAATTATTTTAAAAATAAAAATTAAAAAAAAAATCGGGCGTTTGCAGCCCCCAGCGCACTAGTGCAAGGCCCCTAGCGCGCGGGGGCTGGTGCCACTGGGCGACACGCGCGTGCTGCCCCCCAACACTGCGTGAGGGCGTCACTTGCCCGCCAGTTTGGCGAAACGCGATTTTTGTCGATTTTCGAGGGTTTTTTGTTTTTTTTTATCATTTTTTTCGGGATTTTTAATGATAATTCTCATTTTTGAACCCAAATAAAGGGGAATTTGATAAAAATTCAATCTTTTTTCCTTGATTAATTATATTTTCATAAAAAATCATATAAATAGAAAAATTTAGAAAGAGAAAAAGGGAGAATTCTTTTAAGTTAAAAAAATTATTTTTCTTCTTTTCTTCTTCAAGGGAATTTTCTCTACATTTCTTTTTGAGTTTTCTTCTTCAAATAAATTTCTTAAAGTTAAAAATTCAATTCTTAATCAATAATTTTTCTTGAGAAAAAGAAACTAATTCTTTGTTATTGAGAATTTTTATTTTTCTTCCATTATTTTTTATTTCTTCTTTAAATAGATTTCTTAAGGTTAAAAAAATTAATTCTTAATCAATAATCTTTCTTGAGAAAAAGAAAATAATTCTTTGTTCTTGAAAATTTTTATTTTTCTTCCATTATTTTTTATTTCTTCTTTAAATAAATTTCTTAAGGTTAAAAAAAATTAATTCTTAATCAATAATCATTCTTGAGACAAATAAAATAATTATTTGTTCTTGAGAATTTTTATTTTCTTCCATCAATATTTTAAGCAAATTTTCTTTCTTGGAATAAAACTCTAATTTTTATTATTTTTAATTCTAATTTTGTGGATTAAAACCAATGAAATCGATCATATTTTTCCCTCCATCGAATTCGAATTGAGGGTAAATATTCTGAGCTGGATCCTATATTTTTTTTATTTTATTTACTTATTCACAATTAATTAGTCACTATGTAGATCTTTAGATCTGTTGTATATTTATTTATTTTATGTTGTCTTATTCATAGTTTAGCATTCTTTAACATATTTTTTATTCTTTTTCTATTTGATTATTCGTTTTTCCTTTATTATTATTATTATTATTATTATTATTATTATTATTATTATTATTATTATTATTATTATTATTATTATTATTATTATTATTTTATGTTTTTATGTATTAATTTATTAATATGTTAATTTATTTGTTTCATAATGTCATTTAATTTATTTGTCATTCATAATGTATTTTTTTATTTATTTTAATCGATTATTTTATGTTATTAATTGATAATTGATTTAATTATGAACATTAATTTTATTTGTGTTTGTTTTTTGTTCCAATATCTATTTTCCTTGTTTGTGCATTCTCGTGAGCAAATGGGGAGATCCAGGAGAATCATTTAGCTCTGACTCATTATTTTTGTTATTTATATTATTTTCTTTATTTTGACTTTTTATTTATTTTGTCAATGTAATTTGTAATAAAATTATTTATTTTATGCATGTTAAAAATAAAATTACAAAAATATTTATATTAATTAATTTGGAATTTTTTCTAATAAAATGGGGCCAATGCCCTAGTTTTCCCATCAAAATAAGTTGTCACCTTTAATATTTTTTTAAGCATGCATGCGAGGACCAATGTCCTCACCTCGAATTGAATATCCCATTTTATGCATGATTCACATGTCCTTTTTATTAGGGGTTGTATTCTTTTCTTAGTTTTATTGTAAATTATTATGCTTTTATTTACTTTATGCTTAATTTATTTTGTTTACCGCTTTCATTATATGATTGATCTGCACTTTAATTATTGCATTAAACTGAATGAGAAAATGAATGAAATCTTAATTGTAAAACTCAATTATATTTTAACTAAGGTATGAATAAGAGTGGAGTCTCGAACTCTCTATGGTCTTAGGATTCATGAGGTTAGATGAACCTTTCAAATGTTCTATTGGAAAGGGAATTCCAAAATATCTCTTGTTGCCCAAAATAGACACACATGCACTATCTTAGGCTCAGTGAGGCCAGATAAACTTTCCTAATGTTTTATTGTGTGGCCAGTCCAAAACACCTCTTGTTGTCAAAAATAGACGCCCTTGTAATCTCTTACAAGTCTTATGAACCTCTCTTAAATACCCTAAAAGTGGGTTTTTGAGGCCTCTGTGGTTCTGCGCGCATCACAAGGCCCCTCTTTTCTTAGCATTTACCCCTATTAATGTTTTAGCCAAGATCAAGGGAAAGGGATTCCTACCTTTGAAGACATCATCAACAACATGTAAGAGTCAGTAGTTGCAACAGTTGCTCAAGTCTTCTTGCCTCAACATTAGACTGTTATGGCAATAGTAGGTCATGCCAGGTAACCATGTCAAAAATAAGACTTAATTGGACAATCTCTAAAAAAAGGCGCCATGTGTTCTACAGTTCTATGTGCAACCTAGAGAGCTTAGATGACATCCAAAGGATGGTTATGCAGAACTCGAGGTAGAGCTAGCAAGTCATCAACACTTAAGGGGTAGCCTAATAGGACTGCAAGCTCCTCTAGTAGTGGGAATAACTCTTGGTGGGTTAATCGAAACACATGGAATGTTAGATCCCAATAATTCAAAAATCCATCAACTAGGGGAAAATTCATCTTGACTTGCCAGATACACCGCAGCCCAATAAATTTCCCTACTATTGGGTCCTTCCACATTTCTGCCTAGTTTAGAAGGTTGTCAAGAAGAAGGTCAGGATTAACCAGCATGATTGAAAATTTAAGAGAGTGTAGAGACAAAACTATTTTTGGGTGTTCATGATAAAAGGAAAACCCAAGCTATTTATAGAGAAAGGGAAGGAAGGGAATTTGCAGTAATTTCTACATCTAGCCACAACTGGCGTGATGTGACATCTGAATTGCCAGTTAATAGGGGTAAAGGCAACTAGCCAGTTTAGTAAGTTAAAACTAGCCAATTTTCTTTCAAACTGGCCAATTTGGTAAGTGAAAACTGGCTAATTTTCTCTATTGCTGACCAGTTACAGAATTAGTTAGATTTGGGTTTACATCTACATTTCACATTAGATTTTCAAAGTACACAGTTGATCGTAGTTGTGTTAGTTTACGCAAGCAGAGATAAAGCATGCATTAATGGAATTTTTTATAACAATCAAATGTTTAAACAAGTAAACTAGAAAAGTATGTCCAAAAAAAAATAAAGAGCAACACCAATGGCTCAAGCAGCCCACGAAGGGGCAAAAATATGCCAATATTCAAAAAGGAAAATAAAGCAAAAAGCAATCATAGAAAAAAATTATTCAAAACATCATGGGTCTGATCAGATTCTCCATCAAAAGAGGAAATGGAAGTGTTGCACAACCTCTTCAAATCCTAGATATTCTTTAGTGACAGGCTATAATGGCCCAAAAATAATTACTTTCATGAATAGTAAAAGTGGGCCCATAAATAGTAAAAGTGGGTCTCATGAATAGTAATGTCATCATTGACTGGGTCCCATGAATAGTAATGCCATCATTGACTGGGTCTTATGAATAGTAACTGTGGGTCCCCTAAATAGTAACTGTAGGTCCCACAAATAGTGACTTTAGGGTGAATAATACCCAAAAATATTTTATTTCACCATTAGAAAGTGGACGTTAAATGGAGAATAATGGTATAATGTGATGTAAAAATGAGGTCAAATAGGCCCCTGAAAGTCAATTTGAAGTTGTCTCTAGTTCGGTTCGGTTAAACCGAAGTTTGACTGAGCTTTGAACAAACTTTTATAAATGGTTAGAGTGGATTAAAAAGGTCTACTAGGGGAAGTGTAAAGGTTTAGAATGATTTTAGAAATTTTTGATAGCATTAGAATTGTATTTTACTGTAAAACAGAACTGAATCGAATCGGACCGATTTAAGTAAATCGAACCACAAACGGACTTCGATTGAGATAAAATTTTATAGGGAGACTATTTTTGATATTTTAAGAATGATGGAATTTTTTGGGAGTGAAAATGAGTTCAGAAACATTCAATTACACCAAAATAGTGAAAAATGACCCAAAAACTGAAAATAGGACCAAACCGGCTCGACCACTTTGGTTGGACTTGGTTTGGTCAAATTGGACAAATATAAATACATCATATTTTCTAGAAATCCCTTGGACTCCCTTTTGGAATCCACCCTCCCTCTTCCCTCTCTTGGCCGAATTGATCTTCCTCTCTTCTCCACCATTTTTCTTTCATCTTTCCTCCATTTCACCTCAAAATCAAGCCTCTCTAAGATAATTCATCTCTTCTAGAATCCATTGGTGATCTTAGAATTTCATTTGAAGGAGTAAAAGTGGGTGAAACCTAGACTTGAATGTTTATGTGTAAAATTGAGGTAAGTGATTTAGTTATTTTTAATTTGGTTTTAAGACTCCTAAGGGTACATTAGGATGTGAATAGGATGTTTATAAAGTTTAATTGTTGAAAGGAAGTTTGATTTTGATGAAATCTTCATTTTGGTGTTTGGACATAATTATATCTACTAGGTGAAGGAACTTCTAGCCAAGCTAAAGGAAAGGAAAAGGATAATTGGGAAGTGTATTGCAAGGATTTGAGGTTTGTGATTGCAAATTCCATTTATTTCCATGGTAAAAGTATGGATTTAGGTTATATTTGTGAAGAAAGTATATGATTTATGCATGTTTGATTGAAAATAACATGATATTCATGCTTAGGGATGTGAAAAATGATGGCATGAATGATTAAAATTAAGAACTAAATTTTTTATGAAAAGTTACTTCTTTGGCCGAATGGAAACCATGGAATTTCATGTGTTTTAATGATGTTTTATGCATGTTTATGATGGATCTATGGTATTTAGCATGTGAACTAATGAATGGCATGTGTTAGACCATGTGAAAACACCATGAGGTAGGTGATGTATGTATGGCCGAATGTATGTCATGTGTAAAGTCATGATTTTGATGTGTTTTTATGGAAATTAATGGTATGGTGACGTTATACAACATGTAATTGGTCTAAATAAATGATAAAGTTGATAAAAAGAATAAATAGAGATAAATTAGTATGTGAGTCGTATACATGTATGTATGTATGCATATGTATCATGATAAAATGATGAGTTTACATGGCATGTGATGGTGTAATGATGATAATCACATGTTTAATGATGAAATGGTATAAAAAAGAACGAGATATTATGATGAAATGTATGTATGTCACATTAATAATGTGAAAAATAAAATAATATTGCCATGTGTAGTGATCTGTAGTTAAGTCTAGTTTAGCATATGTTGGCATGCCATAGGGATATAAGACTGCGGGTGTGAGCATGGCGTCTCACTTTTTAATAGGACAAATATGGTCTTATTTCACTGTATTGAAATTTTACTATACTGTATTCAAAGACAGGAGTGGTCCCAAAGGACTCCTCTGATATTTTTATGAACTTCTGGAGTTCACGTCTCATTTATCCTGCATTCAGAGTCTGCCAGTGTGTTACAGGGGCATAATAGTAAAAATAAGATTAAAATAATTAAAATGTGATTAAAATTATATTTATGTGGAAAAAGGGCATAAATGAAATTATATAAAAAGTTTGAGGGCAAAATGGTAATTTTGTGCATATGTGTGTTAAGGATAGTTAATAAGGGTAAAAATGTAATTTTGCATGATAATGGTAATTGGAGGGCAAAACCATCATTTGGCATGTAAATTAAGGGTAAAATTGTAATATTAGTGAAAATAGTGGCATAATGGTAATATTCGTGAATTTAAAATGAACTAATGGCATACATCTAATTTTAGTAAAATATAAATGAACTAAGGGTAATTTCGTCATTTTGAAAAAGTTTAAGGGTATATATATAATTTTACCATAAGTTAAGGGTAAAATGGTAATTATGATTATTTATGTGTATTAATTGTGTAGTTGCCCTAATTATGTAATTTAAAAATAATTAAATGTAATATTGCATGCCTAATTGGTAATTAAATTAAATATGTTTATTTATGCATATTAAATGTTATTATTTGTGGAAAATTATTTATGCATGAAAAATTAGTTTAGTGAAAATTTCTGGAATTGCAATCACCAGTGGGCATATTTAATGTTCAGCACGTTGTTTTATTTAATTGCATGTAGGTACTCCGTAGGATTTTGGAGCAGTGCATACCTCACATTTTGGGAGTGGTATTGAAGAAGTTATTTGGAAAATTTAAGTTTTTTAAGATTTTGGCATGTATATAACTTATAGTATTGTTTTGGGTTTTGGTCTGTAATAGACTATTATAACTGTCACTAGTTTATATGTGTGTTTGGCATGTCTAATAATTGGTAGAAATTAAGTTAATACCAATGGTAAAGTAAAATATAGATTTTCAACTTAAAGGAAAACTGACCAAATGAATAGTAACTTAGACAGTTATAGGTCAATCGGCCTAATTGATAATGAATTAAAATAGGAATATTAAGTTTGATGTTTAATTAATAATTATTAATAGACTTGAGTAAATTGTCTATCCATATGGTACTATTCATACTGTACAATTTAAAAAAAAAATTTACCGGTTTTAATTAATTGTCTATTTAATAACCTTATTAGTTCAATTAGGTTAACTGGATTAAAATAAACAGTTAATATATTGGATAGTAAGGTATTAGAGTGTTACATCAGTTTTGTGGCATCCGATATCTGTATCACATACGGGTATAGGGTGCTACAATTTAATTGCTATCAGAGCTCCGGTTTATGTGGTTCTAAGATCGGAGTGGGTCAATAGGAATAGTATAAGTACATGTACATGCCAATTAATTTTTGGACAATATAGTCATGTGAGACTAATGTGTGCTTGCTCCTTGTGTTAGATCGTGAATATGGCTTCGGTTGAAGGTCGTCGTGATAGTGATGTTGAGAGTATCGCATTTGTTAGTATTAGTCGATCGAGGTCATCTTAGCATCAAGACACATTGCATGTTGCTCCTCCTCCTCCTCAGCAGCAGCTTGAGTTTATGAATATGATGACGAATTTCTATCAGTTTATGCAATCTCAGCAGCAGCCTCGAGGTACTGAACAACAGTTAGCTCCACCTAGGCGAAGGCCGATTCTAGAATAGATTAAGAGATTGGGAACGGAGGATTTTTATGGTCGTGATCCTTTGACTCTGGTTTAGGCAGAGGAGTGGTTGTTTAAGCTCAAGTGTATGTTTGAGACCATTCAGAGTCCGCCAGATGCGATGCTTCAGGGAGCAGTGGCCTTACTTTAGGGTCCTGCTTACACTTGGTGGAGTTCAGTCCGTAAACACACTCCAGCTGATCAGGTTACTTGGGGGTTTTTCTAGACTGAGTTTGAGAAGAAATATGTCGGTTCTGAGTATAGATTTGCCATGCAAGATGCATTCTGGAGGCTCAGACAGGGAAGTAAGTCAGTTGTAGAGTACGAGAGAGAGTTCGAACGGCTTAGTGCCTATCTAGATGATGAGTCCATGACTGAGCAGAAATTATGCCACCAATTTGAAAGAGGTCTGAATAATAACATCAGATTGTCTTTGGGTTCTCAGAGACATATGGATATGAGGTCCTTGGTTGAAGCAGCCCTTAGAGAAGAGACTATTATGTCAAATGAGGTTGATAGACAGTCTCATTTCAAGCAAAAGAGGAAACCGGGTCAGTCTTCTAGTGCAGCTGTTTAGTGTAAGAAGTTTAGAGGGCCTCCTCAGTCATAGAGCCGTGCATCAGCAGCACCTGCTACTACTCAGAAGAACCCAGTCACATCAGTAGCTAGTTCACCCAGGAGTAGAGTACAAGATTCATTTCCTCAGTGCCCTCATTGTAAGAAATTTCATCCGGGTGAGTGCAGATATTTGAGCAGGGCTTATTTTAGATGTGGGTCCCGGGAACACCAGATCAGAGATTGTCCTGAGGCCAAGTAGTCCACTGCAGCATCACTAGCTTTGGGTGGAGGGTCGCCCCCTCAGAGAGAACGTGGTAGGGGAGTAACTCCTCCACACGCAGTTTTAGGCCCCTCAGTACAGCCACCTCAGGGTCGTTACACTGGACGTACATATGCTGTTAGAGCCCTTGAACAGGATAATGCTCCATACGTTATTGTTGGTAAATTCTAATTGCTCTCTCATTCAATTTATGCTTTGATTGATCTTGGTTCTATGCATTCCTATATTAGTACTGCTATTGCTCGGGATAAAGGGTTGCATGACAGTCAGTTAGACCAGGATATTTTAGTGAGTAATCCTTTGGGGCATAGTGTAGTGGCGAATAAAGTATATAGAGATTGTCTGGTTAGTGCTCAGGGTTATGTGTTTATGGCCAATTTGATTGATCTTCCCTTCCGACAATTTGATGTAATCCTGGGTATGGATTGGTTATCCACTCACCATGCCACTGTTGACTGTAAAAGGAAGAGATTGACTCTTAAGATTTCAAATGATCAGGACATAGTCATTGTGGGTGAAAGAACAGACTTCCTTTTTGATGTGATTTTAACTAATGTAGCTAAGAGACTTATAAAAAAAGACTGTGTTGCCTACATGTGTTATGCAATGAAGACTAAAAAGGATGAACTTAAGGCTTCAGATGTGCCCACTGTTCGAGAGTTTCAGGATATTTTTCCTGAAGAACTTCTAGGTTTGCCACCTGATAGAGAGATAGAGTTTACTATTGACTTAGCAGCTGGTACAACACCTTTTTCTTCAAGCCCTCTGCACGGTGCACAGCCTGCTTCACCTTGGGCCTCCTCACCTTTACATCCAAAATCACGTAAAAACAAGTACACACACTATGCTATTCAATAATAATGATAGGCACATACCAGAGTAGCATTGAGAGGATCAAACTTAGCCAGCCGGTCCATGTTGTACTCGTAGGTTTCTGGCATAAACTCGTCATTAACATGTTGGACTATTATAAAAGTCCCCACAATCTGTTCCACAACAGTCTTAGGCGTGCTAGCCTGTGAGCTCCCTCCGACTTTAGCAGCACCTCTTTGCCTCTTGCTACCATAGGTAGATGGACTCACTTCCTAAAACAAAAATAAACAGAACAACCAAGTAAGTATGTCTACACCACGCAATAAACATGAAATGCTAATTATCCTTTACTTGTGCAGGATGATTCACACTAGATTTCCACGGGCAGGAACAAATTCTACTCTTCTTGCTCCACATAGCATACCTCAGTGGACACCTACTCATTGCCAAGATAACCCAGCATCACCTCTTCGATGAACTCCTCATCATGATCCTTAGCACAATGCATGGCAACTGGAGGCAGGTTGGGTACATAACAATTGATGGGCCCCTTATGCCAATTTAGCACACGCTCCCCTACGAATCATATGTACCATCCCGAGATAGGCATTTGCTACTAGAGGCCACAAATGTGTAGCTCATGTAAATGATAAGATTAGGTGGTAATGTAGCCCAACAGGCTATATCCATGTAACACCCCCTACAGGTATCCTATAATACCCATTACGTGATATAGGACTACCTATAGTGGAGCGTCACACAACAATATACAGAAACCAGTTATAATACATTTATGTTTATTTCACCATTTTCCATAAGTATTATATTCCATGAAAATTTTTCTTTTTATTTACCTGTCATAGATTCTCGATTCATCATACATAGTTTCATTCATCTCTCATTACAAATACAAAATATTCACATTTATATATTTATTATTATACATTACTCTCTCTCTCTCTCTCTCTCACACACACACTAAAAATGTACTCTCAAACTTATAGCAATTTTTAATAAAAATTCAACAATTAAAATTCAACCACCAAAAATTACAGTTAAAGGTTATATTTATAATGCTCTAAAAGATATGTCCCTTTAAGTGTCCCTTAGAAAGTTTGCAAGACTTGGTGGAAAGTCATAATTCTTCAAGGCAAAATTTAAATTCAACTCACAACGGTCCTTTCTGTCACGATCGCGACGTCTGTCGCGCTCACGACAAAACACGTCTGCTTCTTCACTCCACTTTCCTTGCATTGGATCTTCTCCATGCCATGTCGTGACCTCAAAATAGGCGGCCTTGCTTGCGACAATGCATGCCAGCTCCCTTTTTTCTTCTCTTTGGCGCCCTTCAATTGAGCATCCTGTCGCGCCCACGACGCTAGTCGCGCTCGCGATAGATTACTTCTATCCTTTGCTTTCTTCTTTTCCTTTCTTCTTTCCTCTATGTTTGGCCCTTCTTATCGCGCTCGCGACGCTGGTCACGCTCACAACAGATTCTTTTCTTCCTTAGCTCATTTTTGCTTCTTTTCTCCAATCTTTTCCATTTTCTGTTACACACACAAAACTTAAATAAAAATAAAAAACATACCTAATTCTAACACAATTATCTACATATAAACATTATTTTAAACCTAAAACATTGATTAAATATGAGCTATTTAGACTCACAAACATGACAAATACTCAAACAACACAAACACATAATACACAATAATGTGCACACCATTTTGGAGCTTAATTCTATATTTGATAAACATCTGGAAATGATATTGTCACACCCCGTTTGCCCCCTAGTAGAATGAGCCTGTCTGTGTGTGACCATGCATGTGCATGTGTTCAGCATATCATGAGGGTAGTTTAGTAAAATGCATGTTTTTGGGTTTTGTTAGTATGTAGTTGCACGTATGGCATTAGTATGTGTATTAATTGGGAATTGCTTGTGTGCACTTGAGCATATCATTTTATGGTGTTTTAAGTTGAGAAGTGCTTGTGCGTGTGAGTTCATACCATTATAGGGTGTTTAAGTTAGGAGTGCATAAGATGTGTGTGAAGTTTGGAGTTAGGTGTGAGTGAGCAAGTTCCACCACCATTCATTAACATGTGTATTAGGTTAGGGAAAATGAATAAAGAAAAGAAGGAAGAGTGAAGGGAATATCAGATTCACGTTTTCCCTTCTACCTCCATCTTCTTCTTCTTCCTTTTTCCATTCCTAATTATTGCTATCTGTAAATCAAGTAGTGGTTGAGGAAATTGGTCACTCTTGCTCCTAACTTGGTAAGTACGTATCTTGGTCTTGCTCTTATTCTTCTTTCTCTTCTTCTTCTTCCTTGAGTTTAGATTTAACTTAGGGTTTGCATTGTTGGATGTTTGTATTTAGCTGAAGCTCCTCGCGATCCCAAAGGCAAGGAGATTGCTGGGAGTAGTGGGACTAAGTGAAGTGAAGCTTAGAATTCAGGTTTGGGAATTGTTGGTTATGACTTGTATGATTTTGAGTTTACTGTAAATTTCTAGGGTTTATGTTTTTGAGAAGTTGAATGCATATATATATTTATATACTTGATTTGGTTGTGTAAATGCTGAATTGAGTTATATATATATGCTGTTATATTGTTTGGAATGTCTTCTGTAAAGTAAGAACAGGTTTGAATGAAGTTTAATCAAATTCGGATTGATTTCTTTGTTCTGGGAAATTCTGGAAAATCTGGAAATCGATTACTGTAGAATTCCCGTCTGTAGCGTGACTAGCCAAGAGGAAAGGCAAGTCACGAGACGTGACTTCTAGTCACGGCTCGTGACCTGCCAGATAGAAGCCAGTCACGAGCTGTGACTGCCTGTCACAACTCGTGACCAACCATGAGGAAGCCAGTCACGGGACGTGACTCCCAGTCACGACTCGTGACCGGCCTGAGAGGCCAGTCACGTCAGCCAGTCACGTCGCGTGACCAGCCCAAAGAAGGAAGCCAGTCACGAGACGTGACACCCAGTCACGACTCGTGACCAGCGAGAGGTAAGGGGCGAGTCGCCGCGTAATCCGCGAGGGACAGAGCCAGTCACGAGGCGTGACCTTCAGTCACGTCTTGTGACCAGCCTTGTGAAGAGACCAGTCACGAGTTGTGATGCCAGTCACGCCTTGTAACCAGCCAACCTCGTTCGTCACCCCGTTCGGCCCATTTTCTGAAATTTCTCGGATTTTTAACCTATATCGGATTCTGTAATTCCTTCGAATGAGTTTATACTGCTGTATGATGCATGTCATACTTTTATATGCTTTGATATGCGTGATACCATGATTCTTCTGATGAATTATACGCGATGTTTTGAATTGTGATCTGAATGAGTTTTAGCCTGCTAGAGTCAAGTAAGTGGATAGTTAGGCATGCCTAATAGAGTCTTTTAGCTGCAGCCCTCGGTTCAGTTTGGACCCCGATTAGGTCCCCGTTTGGTTCCTCGCGAACCCATCAGTATTAGGATCTTGTTTAAGATCCCCTCAGTATACAAATAATGTGTTTTGATAAAAAATGAAATGACTTTTGATTTGTACCTGTGAGGTACCCTCAGTATTCGATTCGTACCCGTAAGGTACCTTCAGTTCACTCGTTATCCACTATCTAGAGTCAGCAGGTGTTGATTAAATAATTGATTGAATTGCTCTGTTCTGAATTGGAAATATATTCATGTGATATCTGAATGAGTATAATGATGGGATATGTGTTCCATTATTATGGAAATGGATATGTATTTGTGGTGCAAATGTATGGCTTTAATTTGTGAGCATGATTATATGGATATTGCTAAAGCTATTGCATTTTGCCATTGTGATTGTGATATGCCTTGACGACCATTGTGAATGGCCGTCCATAATTTATGTGTGTTTCCGCACTAAGCGTTTATCGCTTAGCACGGTGTTTTTACCCGTGCAGGTGCGGAAGGAGTTTTGCTGTGAGAGAGTCACCGCCATAAAGCCAACACAGAAGGGTTTAGTGTAGGGCTTAATTTTGTATTAGTGATGATTCTTTTTGTATAGAACTCTCATGTATTAGTTTGTATCAGTTTTGTATCAGCTTCCGCTTCTGTACCTATATTTTGTATATGTAATATTATTTTGTATCAGCTAGTTGATCAGAACATTATTGTAATGGTTTGTTATAGTAATGCATGATCAACTTTTGCTTTCCTTTCTGTAAAGTTTTAATTATCCTGTATCTCTGTATGTATGTTATGAATGAATGTATGTTTTGCTTTGTACTTGCTTGGTGGCACCTTGACTCATACGGCATCTCACTCCTCCTCGAATGGGATCGCCTATGTATGGGAAGGGGGTGTTACAGTTTGTGGTATCAGAGCATAGGTTTAGGCGTTTCTGGGTGTTGTTATGGTTGTTTTAAGTTGCTTAGATGTGTATGTGTCTAGATCTGTGTTGGCTGATACGGTTGTTTCTTGTTTGTTTAGATGGCTTCTAATTCTGCTCGTGGATCACTTGAGGAATCCGCCGAGAGTGTGAACCCTCAAGCTGTAGATCCATCGATTTCTGTGTCGGCTCAGCACGCTAGGGTCTAGCCCGAGGCCGCAGCCATGCCTTTTGAGGCTATGTTCAGATTGCATCAAGACATGGCTAGGGTTTTGGAGAGAGTGACTGCTCCTAGAGCACCTATGGGGAATTTGAGAAGGGCAGGAGTTGAAGATTTTTATGGCACTGGTTTGAATGAGTCTGAGATGGTTGAGAAATGGTTAGATAAAGTGAAGCGTGCCTTGAGAGAGATTCGGTGTCCTCCCAACCAGCAGGCAGAGTGTGCATTAGTTCTACTGCAAGGGTCTGCTTTTGAATGGTGGGAATTGGTTTGCAGGCATCCTCAGCTACCGGATCCGATTACTTGGGAGTTCTTTGAGGGTGAGTTCACAAAGAAGTATATTACTCAGACTTATAGAGATGCGAGATGGGCGCAGTTTTTGAGTTTGAGACAGAGGGCTATGTCTGTAGCAGATTATGAGAAGGAGTTCAATAGATTGTCTCGCTATGCTCCGCGTGGGGTTATGACAGATGATTTCAGATGCAAGCATTTCGAAGCGGGGCTGAATGAGTCTTTGAAGATTGCTTTGATTTCTTTGATGTGCATGCCTAGGGTTAGCTACTATCAGATTGTGGAGGCTGCTGTGAGGGCTGAGTTATCTGAGACGGTGCTTAGAGAGAGAGCTCAGAGGAGGAACTCTTCTCGTGGAGGATCTTCTTCATCCTCGGGTAAGAGATCTAGGAACCCACAGGAAGAGTCATCTTCTGGCCCGGCTTCTAGAGGTAGACGATAGGGTTCTGCAGCTGTGTCAGGTTCTGGTAGGGGTGGTAGAGCTGAGACTACATCAGTTTGTCCTCATTGCAGTAAGACTCATCGGGGTGAGTGTAGATGGCTCTCCGGTGCGTGTTTCAGGTGTGGGAGTTTTGAGCATCTTTTGGCCAGTTGTCCGAGATTACATGAGGATTCAGGTTCTCAGAGAGAGGCCAACAGGGTCGGTTCGAATGCTTCTCAGGCTACCCGTGGTAGAGGTAGAGGTAGAGGTCGAGGTGGTCGGCCTAGAGATGGAGCTGCTTCTGAGACTGTTGAGCATCCTCCTCAGGTTGCGACTAGAGCTTATGCTATGAGAGCCAGAGATGAGCAGGATGCGCCTGATGTTATTGCTGGTAAGTTCTTACTCCATGACACTGAGTTGTATGCTCTAATTGATCCTGGTTCCACACACTCATACTTGTGCACAGATAAAATTGTTGATAAGTTGCATGTGGTTGATCAGTTAGATTATGAGATATGTGTGACCAGTCCATTAGGGCATAGTGTCAGTGTGAGTAGAGTCTTTAGGAGTTGTCCTTTGATAGTTGAGGGAGTTGTGCTTCCAGCGGATTTGATTGAGTTGCCCTTCAGAGAGTTTGATTTGATTCTGGGTATGGACTGGTTGGGTAAGCATCGGGCTGTAGTTGATTGCCATAGGAAGACAGTTGTACTTCGGGATAGAAGTCAGTCTCTTGTTGTCACACCCCAAATCGGGCCTAGTCGGATTTGTGCATGCTAAGTTGGAAAATTAAGGGCATTTTGGTAATTAGTGTATGCAAAATTGGATTTATTAAGGACTTAATAAAAGAAATTAAATTAATAAGATGTTAAGTGAGGAACTATCGAGTGGAACATTGTAGTGTACAAAGGATATTATGGTTATTATGGAAGCATCTAGTGTTGCTTGTGTATGGTGCCAAGGTTGGAATTAGTCAAAGATGTATCTTGGATTTAATAGGATTATGACAAGTGGACCTTTAGGATGGTGACAAGTGGTATGGTTGGTGTGTGCACTAAATGAGAAAGAGAAAAAGGAAAAGAAGAATGGAAAAAGGGGCAGAATCACGTTTGGCCCTCCTCTCCTTCCCGTTCTCTCTCTCTTCTTTTTCCCTTTCCCGTTTCTTGCGTTCTTTCTCTTGGTTGTGTGTGAGTTGGAGCTATTTTGGAAGAGTTTGGGAGCAAGATTGAAGAGGTAAGTGGTTAGGTTTTGGTTATTGTGCTTTGATCTTCTTCTTCTTCTAGTTTGCTTTCGATTTGAGTAAGTTAGGGTTTTGGTTTAGTGATTCTTGGGTTTGTTTGTGCGAGTTTTGGATGATTTGAAGAGGAGCTAAGGCTAGATTGAGTGGGTTCTTGAAGATTGAGGTTTTGAATCGCAAATCCAGGTTTGGGAACTTTCTTTTATCTGTATATGAATTTTTGGTATATTCATGTATGATACAAGCTTCTTGAGTGTATTGTGATGATTTGTGATGATGGTAGTGAGTGTTGGCTCAAATGACTCATTGTTGCATGTGAATAGGTTTTTGGGTGAAAAACTGGATTAGAATACACTGGACCTTTCTTCGGTTATTACACTTTTTAGGGAGTTATAGAACTCCAAATGATATGAAATCAGTACCTTTAGAAAGCTAAGATATATGTCTACAAATGTGTTAGAAATAGGTTTGAGCTAATTGTAACTCTAAGTGCCCGAAAAATGGTCAAGAAGTAGACCTATCTTCTTTGGACGGGTTCAGAGAAGCACTGTGGGTTGTTTAGATCATATCTGAATCAATAGATGTCCAATTGACCTGTAATTTGTTGCATTTGGAAGTTAACATCCTATAGAACATTTGTTAAGAAGGAAGTTTTGGCTAAAAATAAGATTTAAAAGTTGGTTTAGGCTGTACAAAAACGTGTAGTGCAGCAGTCCTTAGTTTTGTCTTCTGTTTTGCAAATTTTTGGTATGTCACGGTCACAATGAATTTCATTGCCACCATGACATACCAAAATGCTAGGCAAAATGTAAATTTTTGGACCTCACGGTCACAATGAATTCATTACCACCGTGACCCCTTCTGTCTTGACCAATTTAGGTGTTTTTCTTCCCGAATTGAACCCGTATTGCACCAGAACTTTCTAGGATCCATCCGATATATGTTTAGGACTATTAAATGAGTATAAGAATGGTTATCCCTTGGAAAATAAACATGATTAGGAGTAAGATTAATAGCAAACTGATGGTGTAATAATGTGTAAATGTATGTATTAGAATCAAGTCAAGTCTAACGACATTATTGAACATTATAATACTTTAATCTATATAAACGTGTATGATATGAACAAATATGCATAGGTACGACTTAAGATCTAAGTTATAGATTCATTAAAGACGTCACATGAAATGAATGTGCTGAGTGATTATATATATTGATAATGGCAAATGTGCTCTAATGCTTTTAGCTTATGAATTCCTCTTTTTAATGGAGGCCATAATGCGACAAATCGGGTAAGTAAGTATTTATATAAATGCTCCAATAGTTGGTATGAATGGTATGATAAAGTGTTTATGGAATAATATTTTGTTCTGGGCATGTCACGGTGATAACCATTTTGGTTGTGACCGTGAGGTGTCCAGATTTTGCTTCTGTTATGGGTTCTGGACATGTCACGGTGACAACCATTTTGGTTGTGACCGTGAGGTGTCCAGACTTTTGCTTCTGTTTGGTTTCTTTGGTATGTCACGGTGACAACCAATCTGGTTGTGACCGTGACCTACTCTGTTTTTATAAAAAGTGGTTAATGGTTAAAAGCATAATTTGAATGTTCAGTTAATGATTAGCATAATAATGTTTCTATATTGGATTCTGATTAGTTACGAACACAAGAATGTGATATCTTTATGAGTATGATTTTTGGGATATGCGAATGTGATTACAAGTCTCTGAACAGGCTAAAGGTAACTCTGACCTGCGTATTGTACTTTTGTTTTTATCTGTAAATGGTCTTGTTTATAGTATGTGTATATGAAGTCAGTATGTCACATATTGTGAACACTACATTTCTGTATAGTAATGTGACAAATTAATATGCATATGAATACGAGTTTGAATTACTGAATGCTGCGGCTGAAGTATGTGTATATTAATGTGAATATGTCCATTGTACTGTAGATTAAATATGATGATATTTATATACTGTCTGATATGACACCTGATTTGAATGATGCATAACCTGCGAAAATCAGTCTAGTGGATAGTTAGGCATGCCTAATAGAGTCTATGTATGTGTAGCTGCAGCGCCTTTTGAACGATTTGGACCCTGATCAGGTCCCCGAATGGTTCCTCGTGAACCCCTATTATGTGTATGTGCATGTGTATGGATCTTGTTTAAGATCCTGTGCAATGAAATGTTGCTTTCCGATTTGTACCCGTAAGGTACTTTCTGTAATCGATTTGTACCCATAAGGTACTTTCTGTAATCGGCTTGTACCCGTAAAGTACTTTCTGTATACTCGTTATCCACTATGTTGAGTCAGCAGGTATTTCGGTTGCTCTATCTGATATGAGTATGAGAATATGATATCCGAATGTGTAAGATTTCGATCATGTGAACCAGTCGTGAATTCGAATGTGATCACGAATCTCAGATTGGGTTAGATGTACTCTGACCTGTATATTGTACTTTTGTGGTTATTTGTAAATGGTATTGTTTATAGTATGTGTATGTGAAGTCGGTCTGTCAACTAATATGTACACTACACTTCTGTATAGTAATGAGATAAATTAATAAGTATGTGAATGCGAGTCTGAATTACTGAATACTATGGTTGAAGTCTGTGTAAATAAACGTGAGTATATATTGTTAGTTATTAAGATTAAGTATACCGATTTGTATACTTATGAATGTGATCGTGAACCAACATATGTAACAAAATTAATACGATGCTATATAGCTCCTTATTATTAGCTATTGTAGTAATTACGATATGTTATTATGTGTTTACGTTTCATGGCATGATAATTTGTAATAAGTTTACGCAGAGGAAGTGTGGTGTTTGGACATCATCTCTTGGGTTTGGATAAATATCATGATTTTGGCAAAACAATTGGGTGTGTTAATATTATGAGTGTATGAGTGTGGTTAAGAATATTCGAGTGCATGGCTATATTATACAAGCATGTATATTTATTTGTCAGGATTTTATGTATTCACCTTCGTGTATGTGGTATGCCTTGGCGACCGTTGTGAATGGTCGTCTATATTTTTGTGCTTTCCCCACTAAGCGTTATCGCTTAGCACGGGTTCTTTTCCCCATGCAGGTGGCAGGTTTGCTTTTGTTCGAGTCGCGCATCTGCAGAGTCGGCCACATAGGAGCTAGGAGTTTTGGTTTTTGTCCAGCTTCTTTATTTTGGATTTTGTAATTCTGTAAAATATGTATATGTAATAATATGTAAAGATACTTATATAATATTCTGGGCCATGTAAATATTTGTATAGCGATGTTTGGAGAATAACTTCTATTGTATGCTTGTAAGTTTTCACAACTGTATGCTTTTGCTTAGTGTATGCGCGTTTACGAAGTATGCATGTCCAAATCTACTTCTCAAGTTTTAAATTCTTCCGTATTTTAGTAAGCTTTGTCTTGCTTCAGTCTGGTAACACACCTACTCGTACGGCTTCCTACTCCCTTGCGGATGGGTTCGTCCACGTATGAGTTGGGGTGTTACACTTGTGTTTTTGAAAGGTTTGGGTGCTAGTTTTGTGAATAATGTGATTTTCGCGATGAAAGCCAAGAGGTTTATCAGGAAAGGTTGTGAGGCTTTTCTTGCAGTTGTGTTAGATTCCAAGAGAGATCAAGTTCAGATTGAGGACATTCCAGTAGTGCGGGAGTTTAGTGATGTTTTCCCGAGCGATTTGCCTGGTTTGCCTCCTGAGAGAGAGGTTGAGTTGTCCATTGAGATTATGCCAGGTACTGCACCTATTTCGAGAGCACCTTATCGGATGGCTCCTATAGAGTTGAGGGAACTTAAAACTCAGCTACAAGAGTTATTGGATAAGGGGTTTATTCGACCTAGCATCTCTCCTTGGGGAGCTCCAGTTCTTTTTGTCAAGAAGAAAGATGGATCTTTGCGGATGTGTATCGACTACAGGCAGATTAATAAAGTTACAGTGAAGAACAACTATCCGTTGCCTAGGATTGAGGATTTATTTGATCAGCTTCGAGGTGCAGGTGTCTTCTCTAAGATAGATCTTCGATCAGGGTACTACCAGCTTCGAGTTCAGGATACAGATGTGGTTAAGACTGCATTTCGGACTAGGTATGGCCATTATGAGTTTCTTGTGATGCCGTTTGGTTTGACAAATGCTCCAGCGGCTTTTATGGATTTGATGAACCGTGTATTTAGGCCATACTTAGATCGATTTGTAGTAGTGTTCATTGATGACATCTTGGTGTATTCCAAGGATGAGAGTGAGCATGAGGAGCATCTCAGATTGGTTTTGCAGATGTTGAGAGAGCATCAGTTATTTGCCAAGCTTAGCAAGTGTGATTTCTGGCTTCGAGAAGTATCATTCTTGGGTCACATTGTTTCAGCTAGAGGTATTCTGGTAGATCCAGCCAAGATTGAGGCGATAGTTGATTGGAAAGCGCCTAAAAATGTTCAAGAAGTGAGGAGTTTCCTCGGTTGTGCAGGTTATTACCGTCGGTTTGTTAAGGGTTTTTCTGTGATTGCTGCTCCGATGACTAGATTATTGAGGAAAGGAGTCAGATTTGAGTGGTCAGATAGATGCCAGGCTTATTTTGATCGGTTAAAGCAGTTGCTTGTTGAGGCTCCTATTCTTACTCAACCCATCTCGGGTAAAGAGTTTGTCATTTATAGTGACGCTTCGGGTGTTGGTCTTGGATGTGTACTGATGCAGGAAGGTAAGGTCGTGGCTTATGCTTCTCGTCAGTTAAAGCCGCATGAGAGGAACTATCCGACGCATGATCTTGAGTTATCAGCTGTGATCTTTGCTTTGAAGATTTGGCGTCATTATCTGTATGGGGAAAAGTGTAGGATCTTTTCGGACCACAAGAGCTTAAAGTACTTCCTTTCACAGAAAGAGTTGAACATGAGACAGCGCCGATGGCTTGAGTTGTTTAAGGACTACGACTGCATTGTGGATTACCATCCTGGTAAGGCTAATGTAGTTGCTGATGCTTTGAGTCGGAAGTCAGTTTTAGCCTTATTCCTGAGGCGATTCAGATGGAGATTTGGTTCAGATGGAGCTTTGATTGCTCAGTTGCGTGCGAAGCCTACTTTGAGACAGAGGATAGTGGATGCTCAAAGAGATGATCAGAGGCTTCAGCGGATTGTGCAAGAGGTCAGATCGGGCAAGCAGTCAGAGTACTCAGTTCAGGATGAGGTGCTTATGTTCAGGGATCGCTTATGTGTGCCAGAGTCTGAGGATTTGAGGAGACAGCTGATGAGTGAGGCGCATAGTACAATTTTTACTATGCATCCGGGCAGTGAGAAGATGTATCGGGATATGAAACAGTTCTTTTGGTGGTCCGGTATGAAGAGGGACATAGTGGATTTTATTTCCAAGTGCTTGACATGTCAGCAGGTAAAGGCCGATCATCAGGTTCCTTCGGGATTGCTTACGCCTTTATCCATTCCTGAGTGGAAGTGGGATGATATCGCCATGGACTTTATTTCTGGTTTGCCTTTGACTCAGAGGAAACATGATTCGGTTTGGGTAATAGTGGATTGGCTTACGAAATCAGCTCACTTTCTACCGGTTAGAGTGGACTACTCGATGGACAGATTGGCCAGTATCTATGTGGATGAGATAGTTCGGTTGCATGGTGTGCCTTTGTCCATAGTTTCAAATCGGGATCCGAGGTTTACTTCCAAGTTTTGGAAGGAGTTGCAGAGAGCTTTGGGCACTAAGTTGAACTTCAGTACAGCGTTTCATCCTCAGACCGATGGTCAGTCAGAGTGAGTTATTCAGATTCTGGAGGATATGATGAGAGCTTGTGCTTTGGATATTCCGGGTAGTTGGGACAGATATGTGTCGCTTATGGAGTTTGCCTACAACAACAGTTTTTAGTCGAGCATTGGTATGGCACCGTATGAGGCTTTGTATGGACGTCAGTGTAGGACTCCGGTTTGTTGGACCGAGCTATCCGAGAGATCAGTGTTTAGGCCTGACTTGGTTAGAGATACTGAAGAAAAGATCAGAGTAGTGCAGCGGAATTTGAAGGCAGCCAAGGATCGACATAAGTCTTATGCTAATTTGAAGAGGAAAGACGTACATTTTGAGATCGGGGACAAAGTTTTCCTTAAAGTTTCACCTTGGAGGAAAGTGCTTCGGTTTGGAAAGAAAGGCAAGCTTAGTCCTCGTTTCATTGGTCCTTATGAGATTCTGGCTAAGGTAGGACCTGTAGCCTATAGATTAGGACTACCGTTGGAGTTAGCAAAGTTGCATGATGTGTTCCACGTTTCGATGCTTCGTCGGTACAGATCAGATCCTTCGCATGTTCTTTTGGTTCAGGATATTCAGGTTCAGCCAGACTTTTCATATGATGAGGAACCGCGAGCTATTCTAGCCCGAGAAGTGAGGCAGTTGAGAAGTAAGCAGATTCCTTTGGTTAAAGTATTGTGGATCCATCATGGAGTCGAAGAAGTGACTTGGGAACCAGAAGAGTCGATGAGAGCTCAGTATCCGCAGTTATTCAGTTCAGGTGAGAATTTCGAGGACGAAATTCTTATTAGTAGGGGAGAGTTGTCACACCCCGTTTGCCCCCTAGTAGAATGAGCCTGTCTGTGTGTGAGCATGCATGTGCATGTGTTCAGCATATCATGAGGGTAGTTTAGTAAAATGCATGTTTTTGGGTTTTGTTAGTATGTAGTTGCACGTATGGCATTAGTATGTGTATTAATTGGGAATTGCTTGTGTGCACTTGAGCATATCATTTTATGGTGTTTTAAGTTGAGAAGTGCTTGTGTGTGTGAGTTCATACCATTGTAGGGTGTTTAAGTTAGGAGTGCATAAGATGTGTGTGAAGTTTGGAGTTAGGGTGTGAGTGAGCAAGTTCCACCACCATTCACTGACATGTGTATTAGGTTAGGGAAAATGAATAAAGAAAAGAAGGAAGAGTGAAGGGAATATCAGATTAACGTTTTCCCTTCTACCTCCATCTTCTTCTTCTTCCTTTTTCCTTTCCTAATTATTGCTATCTGTAAATCAAGTAGTGGTTGTGGAAATTGATCACTCTTGCTCCTAACTTGGTAAGTACGTATCTTGGTCTTGCTCTTATTCTTCTTTCTCTTCTTCTTCTTCCTTGAGTTTAGATTTAACTTAGGGTTTGCATTGTTGGATGTTTGTATTTAGCTGAAGCTCCTCGCGATCCCAAAGGCAAGGAGATTGCTGGGAGTAGTGGGACTAAGTGAAGTGAAGCTTAGAATTCAGGTTTGGGAATTGTTGGTTATGACTTGTATGATTTTGAGTTTACTGTAAATTTCTAGGGTTTATGTTTTTGAGAAGTTGAATGCATATATATATTTATATACTTGATTTGGTTGTGTAAATGCTGAATTGAGTTGTATATATATGCTGTTATATTGTTTGGAATGTCTTCTGTAAAGTAAGAACAGGTTTGAATGAAGTTTAATCAAATTCGGATTGATTTCTTTGTTCTGGGAAATTCTGGAAAATCTGGAAATCGATTACTGTAGAATTCCTGTCTGTAGCGTGACTAGCCAAGAGGAAAGGCAAGTCACGAGACGTGACTTCTAGTCACGGCTCATGACCTGCCAGATAGAAGCCAGTCATGAGCTGTGACTGCCTGTCACAACTCGTGACCGGCCATGAGGAAGCCAGTCACGAGACGTGACTCCCAGTCACGACTCGTGACCTGCCTGAGAGAGGCCAGTCTCGTCAGCCAGTCACGTCGCGTGACCAGCCCAAAGAAGGAATCCAGTCACGAGACGTGACACCCAGTCACGACTAGTGACCAGCAAGAGGTAAGGGGCGAGTCGCCGCGTGATCCGCGAGGGACAGAGCCAGTCACGAGGCGTGACCTTCAGTCACGTCTCGTGACCAGCCTTGTGAAGAGGCCAGTCATGAGTTGTGACGCCAGTCACGCCTCGTGACCAGCCAACCTCGTCCGTCCTCCCGTTCGGCCCATTTTCTAAAATTTCTCGGATTTTTAACCTATATCGGATTCCATAATTCCTTCAAATGAGTTTATACTGCTGTATGATGCATGTCATACTTTTATATTCTTTGATATGCGTGATACTATGATTCTTCTGATGAATTATATGCGATGTTTTGAATTGTGATCTGAATGAGTTTTAGCCTGCTAGAGTCAAGTAAGTGGATAGTTAGGCATGCCTAATAGAGTCTTTTAGCTGCAGCCCTCAGTTCAGTTTGGACCCCGATCAGGTCCCCGTTTGGTTCCTCGCGAACCCATCAGTATTAGGATGTGTTGTGGGCTTTAGTTGAGTGAGTTTAATTGGAGGTTAGAATGGGGTAAGTGATAGAGGAGGAGGGTTGGGTGTGTTTATCTTTTAAGAATGTGACATGTGGCAAGAAAAGTCAAAGAGGGGATAAGTATTGGAAGAGAGAGAGATATATTTCAGCTAAGTCCCATTTCCTCTTCACGCTTCTCTTTCTTCTTCTTCCTTTTCCCATTGCCTTGCTTCTTCTCTTCCTTTCTTCTTCATTTCTTCTTGAATTCTTCCTTTTTGCTGCAAATTCAAGTGAGTTTGGGGTAGTTTGCACCCATCTGGCGTCTTTAAAAGCCTTAGTTACATACTTATTCCGAAACTCCTTCTCGAAGTACTCCAATGACAAAGGCTCAGGAAGCTGAGGCTGACTAAGCACAAACCTCCACCACTCATAAGCAAAGCCTTGCAACAGAGACACTACACATTCCACTTCGCGATCCGGCGGACAACTAATTTCCCTTAACACTCACTTCACTTTGTCAATCCACATCTCGGCCCTCTCTGATTCATCTAAACTAGTACCGAGGAAGTCCTCCGCTCCATACTTTCTCATATTCTCAATAGGCGCCCTAGGTGCAGTTACTCTCTCAAGCACCCTAGCCATATCTTGGGACATCTTAAGCATTGCTTCAAAGGGAACCGTAGGGACATCAGGTGGCACCCTAGGAGGTTGAGCCGGACCAGAAACCGAGGGATCTTGGTCTTGGGGATTCGCGCTTTCGGCTGACCCCTTAAGCGACCCACGAGCAGACTCCATAGCTACAAAACATAGACAAAAATTCGCATCAGGCCAACACAACTCTAAACAGACTCTCTATAATGCTCTAGCCCAGAAACGTCTAAACCGACTGCTTTGATACCACAAAATGTAGCACCCCTTACTTATACGTAGAGAACTCCACCCTATGAAGAGGATGAAGGTCCCCGATAGATAAGGGTTGCCACCCATAGACGCACAAACAGAACCAATTATACACCAAATACATATACAAACGGGTAAATTAAAATTTCACAACTCATGAGAGAAGGAGTCATATAGCAAAATATTGCATTACACTAATATAACAAAGGCGGTCTTACATATCTCAAAAGATACAGAAGTGCCTCAGCACGACTGAATAATTACATATAATAATGTCAAAATGACTTACAAAGGATTCTTTACATAGTTTCAAAAGTATAAGACTACAATACATACAAAAAGAATACAAGGCCTAAACTATAAAATCTTCTATCCACTAGTTGTGTTGGCCCTGCTGATGCGAAACCCTCGGATCAACCCTTTAAACATCTTCCACACCAGCACGGATAGAACACCCGTGCTAAGCGAAATCGCTTAGTGAGGAAACAAAGATGCACAACGACCACTCTTAGTGGCGTCATAATTTAATCACAAAAGAATAGCGCAGTCAAATATTAAGATTACATGAGTTAACTTAGCACATAATAGCATTAGAACCATGTTATTCCCAATATGCAATGATTCTAAATTCATGTATACTAACAAGTAACATAATGGCACCTGCTTTATCAAAACAGTGGATAATGAGTACACATAGATATCCGAAGGTATTAATAGTATTCTCATAACACATAGATACCCGAGGGTATCAAAACAATCTTTTAATTTTGTTCCAACAACATTTTCGCATAGATTCTGTACACAGGGATCACGAAGATCCAATCGAGGGACCTGATCAGGGTCCAAATCATACACTAGCTGCAGCAACACTAGCTCTATTAGGCATGCCTAACTATTCACTTATTTGACTCTAGCAGGTTATGCATAATCCTAGGCACATTTTAATTCACAACATTTGTGTGCATCATGTATTATTCATGATATTGGAAACATATAAACACATATATATATATTAAACTGCACATAATTCTAAAAGTAATACAAACCAGGAAGTTAAGTATTGCAATCAAAAAAAGAAATCAGAAAAAAAAGCTAGAGGGTGTCGCGCTCGCGACAGAGACAAAAGCAGGCCTCACTGTTGCACTCGCGACAGTGAGCACCAGCACGAATTGTCGCGAGCTCGCGACAGAAGCTTGGCAGAACACCGAGCTCTCTGTCGCGATTGTGACATACGTCACGCTCACGACAGGGAGTGCCCGCTGCGCACGCTCGGCAGCTCAAAGCTCGGTGCGTGCGATAGGGCAGAGATTATCGAGCTTTGTTGCGACCTCGCGACAGAGTCGGGATTTCCACTCCCAATGCCAAAATCTGCAGAAATTCTTTCCCACTTTCACCCACTCACTCATTTGGTTCCAAAACTCAGTTCTAAGAAAAAAATCCTTCATTCAAACCATTGTACACAACATAAAACATGCCCTATGAACTCATTATTGTCATCAAATCAAGCAAATCACAAAATCAAAATCCCTAAATTCCCAAACCAGCAATTTTTAAGAAAACATGCAAAATTTCCACATTTTAACTCCATCCTTCACAACCCAGGCTTCTCAACTCAAATTAAACAATACCCACAACTCATAGTAGCCAAAACACGCAATCGACATCATCAATTTCAATCATAACACAGAAATCATCAAAATACACCAAAATGCACAAAATACACAACCGTTCCCAAACCTCAAGAATATGGCGTCTCAATCTTGAGCTCCACTACCACTCGCGATCTCCTTGCCCTTGGAATCTTTAGGAGGATTCTCTAAACCACGAAACCCAGAACACGGAATAGATTCAAAAATCCTAACTTACAATTACAAAACTCATGTAAAGCAAGATAAGGAAAATAAGAAAACTAATACCCCAAGGCAGAGAGTAATGTCAGTGGCAGATTATAAGAATGAGTTCAACAGATTAAGTAAGTTTGCACCGCCAGGAATTCTTACTGATGAGTTTCGATGTCAACACTTTGAGGCGGGTTTGAATGAATCTTTGAAGGCTATGCTAGTTTCTTTGATGTCAGCTCCGAATGTTAACTACTATTAGTTGGTTCAGGCGGCTTTGAGAGCGAAGCATTCTGAGAATGTGTTGAGAGAGAAGGCTTTAAGGAGAAGGACCTCTAGAGGCAGTTCTTCTTCGGGAAAAAAGCTAGGGAATCTCAAGGAAATCCTACTGATGATGTAACACCCCTTACCCGTACTTAGGCGATCCCATCCGATAAGGAGTGAGATGCCGTAAGAGTAAAGGTGCCACCACGCAGATACAGAATATACATACATTCATACATAAACATACATACCAAAATACAGGGTAAATTAAAACTTTAAAGAAACAAAAGCTGAACATACATTAACTCACATACATACATATAATCACTCAGCGGAAGCATAAGGCGAAAGATAAGACTGAGGAATAACTGAGAACCTCATTACAATAATATCCTTTACATAACCAAATAAATAAGAAAAAGGCTACAAAATTACAGAATCCGAAATACAGAAGCTGAACAAAATAACAAAACGCGTCTAACTCCTATGTGGCCGACCTTGCAGATGCACGACTCGAACCGAACCAAACCTGCCACCTGCACGGGAAAAGAGCCCGTGCTAAGCGATAAACGCTTAGTGGGGAGAACACACAAGCAATATGGACGGCCATTCACAATGGTCGTCAGAACAAATTACATACACAAATGGCATATACAAATAATCACAATAGATGGATAAATAAGCCTGAATAGGAAAGCCCGGCATTCGGAAGTTCATATACACATACGACTATCATGCCAAGGACTCATGCATTTAACGGAAAACCCATTCACATGCAATACAATTATCAGGCAAATACACACCCAATTATCATGCCGAGAACGCTAGTTAACTAAACATACTTCTATTATGCCTCGAAATGTAAATACATGCCCACACGCTGAAATCACTACAATAGGAAAACTAGAGAGAGGAGGCACGTAACATAACACAATATATATACATTCCAAGGTCAAGAGCACATTCGTTACATATCTTGATTCATATAATTCACTATAACCGCCGAAAGTACAAAATCACGTTTGTGCACATACTTACTAATCATAGCATTCAAAATAGACATAACTAATCGAACTCATGGCATTCAAAAGATCATGGTCACAGTTACACACATCTGAATTCCCGTATCTATATTCACAATCGTTAGCATACCATACATTCACAATATGTTATGCATATACCCATATGTGTAGATCATTATGTCCAATTCACATGTTTAGGTCACACTTAACCCATTCAGAGATTCATAATCACATGCGGATACATAACTGATTCACGTGTCCAGTATCATGCTTAATCGAATATCACATTCTCTTGTTCATATTAGGCAAAACAAACAGAATACCTGCTGACTCAAAATAGTGGATAACGAGTATACAGAAAGTACTTTACGGGTACAAGCCGATTACGGAAAGTACCTTACGGGTACAAATCGAAAACCATTTCAATTTTCATTCACAAACATTTTTCTTTCGGAAGGATCTTAAACAAGATCCAAATACATTAAAGGGGTTCGCGAGGAACCAAACGGGGACCTGATCGGGGTCCAAACGATAACGGAAGCTGCAGCGGAAGACTCTTTTAGGCATGCCTAACTATCCACTAGACTGACTTTCGCAGGTCTTACATAATACAAATCATATTTCAAATCACATAATTTATATCATTATGCATAATCAGCAATAGGTGAGACATATGAATAAGTTCATAAGGTCAAACATGCATCATACAGTTTACACTTTAAGCATAACATAACAATCGTAGAGAAAGATCATAAGTATAGATATGCATAATACATCCAATTATATTAACATACTTCATAAAATAGTCCAATTATAAACCAAAAGGTACCACAAGTTCGGAATTCAAACATTGGAATCACCACAGAAAACTCATTTGGCAGAACACATATGTCGCGCTCGCGATGCCTGTCGCGCTCGCGACAGAGACCATAGTCTCTTCGCTGCGCGCGCGCGACGGACTTCGCGATCGCGGGAAGGAGAGAAGGGCCCGGCTCTGTCGCGCTCGCGACGTTATCGCGATCGCGACAGAGGGCAAGCATTGCTATCGCGAGGTCGCGACAAGTCGCGTGCTCGCGATAGCACAGGCCAACAATGTGCTCTGTCGCGATCGCGACGGTTGTCGCGCTCGCGACAGAGAACACACAAGCTATTGCTATCGCGGGCTCGCGACAACGTCGCGTGCTCGCGATGGCACAGCATCAGAATCACCGGTCTCTGTCGCGCTCGCGACAGTGTCGCGATCGCGACAGAGTCATGATTCCGGAAATCTACAGAATTCTGCAGAATCTTTCCTTCCTCATACTCACCTACACACACACGAAACATAACCAAAGGTCTCTTACCTCATCTCCAGCAAGCCACACATCATTGACAACATAAACACAACATCCGTATCAAGAATTTCGATAAACATGCCACTAACAATATCCATTTACACAATCTATAATATCAACACTAATCGCCATTCATCACAAACGCACCCATGTTATGCATTCATATATATACGGTACAACATGCCTAGTTTACTCATGAGATCGACACATCTCCACACTCATCCATAAACCAACCTTCACGGAGTTATATCTATTATTAATCACTTGATAGATCACCAATTCTTAATCATACTCCTAAGTTTCTCCCAAAGACAACTACTTATACAGCCATTTAATTACCCTAAACATGCATAAAAAGCTGAGGGGAAGGTACGGGATTGATCCGAATCAATTGAGGGCTCAAAAATGAAGAAATAAAGGCTAAAATAGGTTTTTCTGTCGCGAGGTCGCGACCCTTGTCGCTATCGCGACAGACGCTCGATTCAGAACCCGCAGAAGACTGTTTAACACCCCAGATTTGCATTGCCTAAACCAACCTCTAAAACTCATTTTTAGCCAAAACTTCCTTCTTAACAAATGTTCCCTAGGATGTTACCGTTCACATGCAACAAATATAAGGTCAAAAGGACACCTATAACTCCAGATATGATCTCCACAACCTAAACTGTTCAAACAACCCGACACAACAGGGACACTACATTTGAAATCAATTTTTCAATGTCTTAGAGCGAGAATTAGTCCAAGGCTATTTCTGAGACATTTAAAGGAATACGAATCATGGTTCTAATGGATCAAGAATCACACGATTCAGAGCTCTATAACTACAGATAGGACAAAAACAATGTACAGAGGTCAAACAAAAACGGAACAGAATTGCCCAAAATCACCATCAAACATCAAATTCAAAAGATTTCTCAAACTCATGCATTTCAATGCCAACTCACATATAAATTCATCTCATTCAATAACATGGATTACTAACACATTTACTCAAATTAAATCATGCATAAACTCATATCAAAGCACTTCAATTTATTGAAAACAAACATAAATACATACTCAAACATAATGAAGAAATCAAAGCTCCCAAACCTCTTGTAGACCAAAAACCCAGCTGATCTTCACTCTTGAACCTTCTCCTTGCCTTTGTTCTTCTTCTTGTCACTCAAAACTTGCACATACCAAAACTCACAAATTACCCATCCAAACTTTAAATTCCCAAAATCAAAAGCAACTAGAAGAAGAAGGAGATCCAAACACAATAATCCAAAATCTAACCACTTACCTTCTTAATCTTGCTCTTCAAACACTACCAAATCAGCTCCAACTCACACAACCAAGAGAGGAAACGCAAGAAATGGGAAAGGAGAGAAGAAGAGAAAGAACGGGAGAGAGAGGAGAGAAACCCACGTGAAAATCTGCCCTCCCTCTCATTCTTCTTTTCCTTTAATTCTTTTCCCATTAATTGCCCACCTACCAAGCCACTTGTCCACTTCCTATAGGACCAAACATCCACTCACTTGACTTTTCCACTAAAAGCACCATACACAAACCACACACAACCATGTCTTGAATAAATATCTTTAAGGCACCATACATACAACCCACATTATAAAACCCCTTAATCCACTTATACCCTACTTCCATACACCACAAGCACACCATAAAATTCCTCCACTAATCTTATTTAATTATTTCTTTGCAATTTAGTCCTCAATAACCAAACTTTCTCACGCACAAATTACCGAAATACCCTTCCGATCCCGACTTCGCATGCCAATTCCGACTAGGGCCATTTTGGGTTGTTACAAATCTCTCCCCCTTAAGAAATTTCGTCCTCGAAATTTCCCCGCTAATCACTTACATAGGCAATTTCTTAACAAATCTTCAAATCGCTAACACTCATATCATACGATTCTCAAAACAAATACACTTCACACCAGAACCAACCACATAGAGTATCTCAATTCTAACACCTCGAATTCCTTCGATACACATATCGCTAATACCCAAGACACACATAGGATCTTAACTCTTTTACTAACATACAATTCCTTAACACCCTTCTCTTCTCGATTCTAACCTCGAGCACTTCACACTTCTTAATGCACTACACTCTTATCCATACACTTCTTCTTAACATCAATCAATCAAAGTATATCCTGTCAGCTTTTCTCAATGAAACATATACAATGATGCTTTTCATAAATGGATGAGGGATGCGGATGAAATGGCTATGTAATGATTTATGTATGCAAGTTGATGCGAAGATGTAACGTGAGTTATAATAATGCACTTTTTTCCCATCCCCATGCTTCTCTATACTTATGTTCACTTGATTCAAAGGGAATAGCTAACAGGTATACAAAGTCACACCTCAAATTCACCCAAGTCACATAGTCTTATATCACTCACTACACTGATATCTCATTAATCCTTCATCCAAACACTATACAACTGCATCTGCAATAGGCCACAACATTAAACAGACTCGCATACAAAGACTCGACACTCAAACAATCACATAGACCAGAACCGACTAAATCGGGGCTCTGATACCACAACTTGTAACACCCCTTACCCGTACTTAGGCGATCCCATCCGATAAGGAGTGAGATGCCGTAAGAGTAAAGGTGCCACCACGCAGATACAGAATATACATACATTCATACATAAACATACATACCAAAATACAGGGTAAATTAAAACTTTAAAGAAACAAAAGCTGAACATACATTAACTAACATACATACATATAATCACTCAGCGGAAGCATAAGGCGAAAGATAAGACTGAGGAATAACTGAGAACCTCATTACAATAATATCCTTTACATAACCAAATACATAAGAAAAAGGCTACAAAATTACAGAATCCGAAATACAGAAGCTGAACAAAATAACAAAACGCGTCTAACTCCTATGTGGCCGACCTTGCAGATGCACGACTCGAACCGAACCAAACCTGCCACCTGCACGGGAAAAGAGCCCGTGCTAAGCGATAAACGCTTAGTGGGGAGAACACACAAGCAATATGGACGGCCATTCACAATGGTCGTCAGAACAAATTACATACACAAATGGCATATACAAATAATCACAATAGATGGATAAATAAGCCTGAATAGGAAAGCCCGGCATTCGGAAGTTCATATACACATACGACTATCATGCCAAGGACTCATGCATTTAACGGAAAACCCATTCACATGCAATACAATTATCAGGCAAATACACACCCAATTATCATGCCGAGAACGCTAGTTAACTAAACATACTTCTATTATGCCTCGAAATGTAAATACATGCCCACACGCTGAAATCACTACAATAGGAAAACTAGAGAGAGGAGGCACGTAACATAACACAATATATATACATTCCAAGGTCAAGAGCACATTCGTTACATATCTTGATTCATATAATTCACTATAACCGCCGAAAGTACAAAATCACGTTTGTGCACATACTTACTAATCATAGCATTCAAAATAGACATAACTAATCGAACTCATGGCATTCAAAAGATCATGGTCACAGTTACACACATCTGAATTCCCGTATCTATATTCACAATCGTTAGCATACCATACATTCACAATATGTTATGCATATACCCATATGTGTAGATCATTATGTCCAATTCACATGTTTAGGTCACACTTAACCCATTCAGAGATTCATAATCACATGCGGATACATAACTGATTCACGTGTCCAGTATCATGCTTAATCGAATATCACATTCTCTTGTTCATATTAGGCAAAACAAACAGAATACCTGCTGACTCAAAATAGTGGATAACGAGTATACAGAAAGTACTTTACGGGTACAAGCCGATTACGGAAAGTACCTTACGGGTACAAATCGAAAACCATTTCAATTTTCATTCACAAACATTTTTCTTTCGGAAGGATCTTAAACAAGATCCAAATACATTAAAGGGGTTCGCGAGGAACCAAACGGGGACCTGATCGGGGTCCAAACGATAACGGAAGCTGCAGCGGAAGACTCTTTTAGGCATGCCTAACTATCCACTAGACTGACTTTCGCAGGTCTTACATAATACAAATCATATTTCAAATCACATAATTTATATCATTATGCATAATCAGCAATAGGTGAGACATATGAATAAGTTCATAAGGTCAAACATGCATCATACAGTTTACACTTTAAGCATAACATAACAATCGTAGAGAAAGATCATAAGTATAGATATGCATAATACATCCAATTATATTAACATACTTCATAAAATAGTCCAATTATAAACCAAAAGGTACCACAAGTTCGGAATTCAAACATTGGAATCACCACAGAAAACTCATTTGGCAGAACACATATGTCGCGCTCGCGATGCCTGTCGCGCTCGCGACAGAGACCATAGTCTCTTCGCTGCGCGCGCGCGACGGACTTCGCGATCGCGGGAAGGAGAGAAGGGCCCGGCTCTGTCGCGCTCGCGACGTTATCGCGATCGCGACAGAGGGCAAGCATTGCTATCGCGAGGTCGCGACAAGTCGCGTGCTCGCGATAGCACAGGCCAACAATGTGCTCTGTCGCGATCGCGACGGTTGTCGCGCTCGCGACAGAGAACACACAAGCTATTGCTATCGCGGGCTCGCGACAACGTCGCGTGCTCGCGATGGCACAGCATCAGAATCACCGGTCTCTGTCGCGCTCGCGACAGTGTCGCGATCGCGACAGAGTCATGATTCCGGAAATCTACAGAATTCTGCAGAATCTTTCCTTCCTCATACTCACCTACACACACACGAAACATAACCAAAGGTCTCTTACCTCATCTCCAGCAAGCCACACATCATTGACAACATAAACACAACATCCGTATCAAGAATTTCGATAAACATGCCACTAACAATATCCATTTACACAATCTATAATATCAACACTAATCGCCATTCATCACAAACGCACCCATGTTATGCATTCATATATATACGGTACAACATGCCTAGTTTACTCATGAGATCGACACATCTCCACACTCATCCATAAACCAACCTTCACGGAGTTATATCTATTATTAATCACTTGATAGATCACCAATTCTTAATCATACTCCTAAGTTTCTCCCAAAGACAACTACTTATACAGCCATTTAATTACCCTAAACATGCATAAAAAGCTGAGGGGAAGGTACGGGATTGATCCGAATCAGAACCCGCAGAAGACTGTTTAACGCCCCAGATTTGCATTGCCTAAACCAACCTCTAAAACTCATTTTTAGCCAAAACTTCCTTCTTAACAAATGTTCCCTAGGATGTTACCGTTCACATGCAACAAATATCAGGTCAAAAGGACACCTATAACTCCAGATATGATCTCCACAACCCAAACTGTGCAAACAACCCGACACAACAGGGACACTACATTTGAAATCAATTTTTCAATGTCTTACAGCGAGAATTAGTCCAAGGCTATTTCTGAGACATTTAAAGGAATGAGAATCATGGTTCTAATGGATCAAGAATCACACGATTCAGAGCTCTATAACTACAGATATGACAAAAACAATGCACAGAGGTCAAACAAAAACGGAACAGAATTGCCTAAAATCACCATCAAACATCAAATTCAAAAGATTTCTCAAACTCATGCATTTCAATGCCAACTCACATATAAATTCATCTCATTCAATAACATGGATTACTAACACATTTACTCAAATTAAATCATGCATAAACTCATATCAAAGCACTTCAATTTATTGAAAACAAACATAAATACATACTCAAACATAATGAAGAAATCAAAGCTCCCAAACCTCTTGTAGACCAAAAACCCAGCTGATCTTCACTCTTGAACCTTCTCCTTGCCTTTGTTCTTCTTCTTGTCACTCAAAACTTGCACATACCAAAACTCACAAATTACCCATCCAAACTTTAAATTCCCAAAATCAAAAGCAACTAGAAGAAGAAGGAGATCCAAACACAATAATCCAAAATCTAACCACTTACCTTCTTAATCTTGCTCTTCAAACACTACCAAATCAGCTCAAACTCACACAACCAAGAGAGGAAACGCAAGAAATGGGAAAGGAGAGAAGAAGAGAAAGAACGGGAGAGAGAGGAGAGAAACCCACGTGAAAATCTGCCCTCCCTCTCATTCTTCTTTTCCTTTAATTCTTTTCCCATTAATTGCCCACCTACCAAGCCACTTGTCCACTTCCTATAGGACCAAACATCCACTCACTTGACTTTTCCACTAAAAGCACCATACACAAACCACACACAACCATGTCTTGAATAAATATCTTTAAGGCACCATACATACAACCCACATTATAAAACCCCTTAATCCACTTATACCCTACTTCCATACACCACAAGCACACCATAAAATTCCTCCACTAATCTTATTTAATTATTTCTTTGCAATTTAGTCCTCAATAACCAAACTTTCTCACGCACAAATTACCGAAATACCCTTCCGATCCCGACTTCGCATGCCAATTCCGACTAGGGCCATTTTGGGTTGTTACAGATGAGTCTTTAGCTAGTCCGGCTTCTAGAGGGAGGAGACAAGACTCTTCTAGAGGATCAGGCTCGGGTCGAGGAGGTGCAGGAGGTAGAGGTGATGTTACGCCTCAATGCTCCCATTGTAGTAAGCGCCACTGGGGCGATTGTCGATGGCTGACAGGAGGGTGTTTTAGGTGTGGTAGTATGGACCACTTCCTTACTAACTGCCCGAATTTGCGTGAGTATGCTAAAGGTCAACAAGAGGGTAGTCGAGCAGGATCAAATGCTCCTCAAGGAAGCCGTGGTAGAGATCGAGGACGGGGTCGTGGTGGACGGCCTCGGGAGAGAGAGTTATCGGAGTCTGCAGACCGCCCTATTCCGACCACTGGTAGAGCCTATGCCATGAAAGCCAAGGATGAGCAGAATGCACCGAAAGTAATTATTGGTAAGTTTTTATTGTTCGATTATGAAGTGTATGCTTTGATAGATCTGGGTTCAACCCATTCTTATTTGTGTTCTAGTAAGTTGAGTGATAGTTTGAGGAGTGATGATAGGTTGGATTATGAGATTTGTGTATCTAGTCCTTTGGGTCAGAGTGCTGTTGTCAATCGGGTTTGTCGGAATTGCCCCTTAAGAATTCAAGGCATGGAGTTTGCAGTGGACTTGATTCAGTTGCCATTCCATGAGTTTGATGTGATTTTGGGGATGGATTGGTTAGCCAAGCATCGAGCCATAGTAGATTGTCACAGGAAAGTTTTGGTTCTCAAAGATAAAGATCAGTTGCTCGTGATTGTGAAAGGTGAAGGGAGTAGTTCGTTGCATAATGTTATTTCAGTAATGAAGGCCAAGAGGTTTATCAGAAAGGGGTATGAAGCATATTTGGCGTTAGTTTTGGATTCTCGAAGAGGACAAGTGGAGATTCAAGATATTCCGATTGTGAGGGAATTTGAAGATGTTTTTCCGGAAGAGTTACCGGGGTTATCGCCGGAGAAAGAGGTAGAGTTGTCAGTGGAGGTTGTACCGGGAGCATCTCCAATTTCTAAGACCCCTATAGATTGGCTCCAATGGAATTAAAAGAATTAAAGAGTCAGTTGTAAGAACTTCTAGATAAAGAATTTATCTGGCCCAGTGTGTCACCGTGGGGTGCTCCGGTCCTATTTGTTAAGAAGAAAGACGGGACACTGCGTATGTGTATAGATTACCGACAGCTCAACAAGGTTACGGTAAAGAATAAGTATCCGTTACCTCGGATTGAGGATCTTTTTGACCAGTTAAGAGGGGCAGGAGTGTTTTCCAAGATAGACTTGAGATCAGGTTACTACCAGTTGAGGGTAAAGGATTTGGATGCAGCGAAGACAGCGTTTCGGACGCGGTATGGTCACTATGAATTCCTAGTGATGCCATTTGGTTTGACTAATGCGCCTGCAGCTTTTATGGATCTGATGAATAGGGTTTTCAGACAGTATCTGGATCAGTTTGTGGTAGTGTTCATCGACGATATTCTTGTTTATTCTAGAAATGAGAAGGAACATGAGGAACATCTCCGTTTGGTATTACAAGTGTTGAGAGATCACCAACTTTATGCTAAACTCAGTAAGTGTGAGTTTTGGCTAAAAGAAGTAACTTTTCTGGGACATGTGGTTTCAGCTGAAGGTATTCGGGTAGATCCATGCAAAGTGGAGGCAATTGTGAACTTGTTACCGCCTAAGAATGTGCCAGAAGTGAGAAGCTTTTTGGGTTTAGCTGGTTATTATCGGCATTTTGTCAAGGGATTCTCAGTATTAGCCTCACCTTTGACTAGACTTCTCCGAAAAGAAGTTAAGTATGTTTGGTCTGATAAATGTCAAGCGAGTTTTGAGCAGTTGAAAGAGATATTGATCAAGGCTCCTGTGCTTACACAGCCTATGTCGGGTAAGGAATTCACTATGTACAGTGATGCTTTTGGAATGGTTTTGGGTTGTGTTTTAATGCAAGACGGCAAGGTAATTGCCTATGCCTCCCAACAGTTAAAACCCCATGAGCAAAATTACCCAACACACAATCTCGAGCTAGCAGCGGTGGTGTTTGCACTTAAGGTGTGGCGGCATTATTTGTATGGAGAGAAGTGCCGAATTTTCACTGATCATAAGAGTTTGAAGCATCTGCTAACTCAAAAAGAGTTGAACTTGCGGCAATGAAGAAGGTTAGTATTGTTCAAGGACTATGACTGTATTATTGACTACCATCCAAGCAAGGCAAATGTAGTGGCGGATGCTCTCAGTAGAAAGTTAGTTTTAGCTCTGTCTGTTAATCAAGGTAGGTGGAGATTCGATTCAGAGGGAGCATTTATTGCTCAATTAAAGGCTAGGCCATGTTTAAGCAAGTGATAGTGGATGCTCAGTTGCAAGACCATGTGTTACAGCGAGTTTGTCAATCAGTGAGAGAAGGTAAGCGGACAGAGTATTCAGTAGATAATGAGGGAGTGCTCTGGCATGGTGATCGATTGTGTGTACCTGATGTAGGTGATGTGAGGAAAAAGCTTTTTCAAGAGGCTCATTCGTCAGTCTTCACATGCACCCAGGTGGAGATAAAATGTATCAAGATCTCAAGCAATTCTATTGGTGGCCGGGTATGAAAAAGGATATTACGGAGTTTATTTCAAAGTGTTTAGTATGTCAGCAAGTAAAAATCGAGCACCAGGTTCCATCGGGTCTACTGCATCCCTTACCCATTCCTCAATGGAAATGGGATGAGGTGATGATGGATTTTGTATCTGGGTTGCCATTAACGCAGCGCAAGCATGATTCATTGTGGGTCATAGTTGACCGGTTGTCAAAGTCAGCGCATTTCTTGCCTGTTCGGTTGGATTATTCTATGGACAAGTTGGCAGAGATATATATGAATGAGATAGTCAGACTTCATGGGATTCCATTGTCCATTGTGTCCGATCGAGATCCAAGATTTATGTCCAAGTTTTGGAAAGAACTTCAGTCAGCTTTGGGGTACTCGGCTAAATTTCAGTACAGCGTTTCATCCTCAGACCGATGGTCAATCTGAGAGAGTTATCCAGATTCTTGAGGACATGCTTCGGGGTTGTGTTATGGAATTTTCTGGAAGCTGGGATCGATATGTGCCTCTAATGGAATTTGCATATAATAATAGTTACCAAGCAAGCATTGGAATGACCCCTTATGAGGTGTTATATGGGCGGAGATGTAGAACACTAGTATGTTGGACTGAGTTGTCAGAAAAAGCTATGATAGGTCAAGAGATAGTGAGGGACACTGAAGAGAAAGTTAGAGTTGTGCAACAGAATCTGAAAACAGCAAAAGATAGACAGCGATCGTATGCTAATTTGAAGCGCAGAGATATTCAGTATGAAGTTGGTGATAAGGTATTTTTAAAAGTTTCTCCGTGGCGAAAAGTTCTTTGTTTTGGAAAGAAAGGAAGGTTGAGTCCCCGGTTTATTGGAGCCTATGAGATCTTAGAAAGGATTGGTTAAGTAGCTTATCGGTTAGCATTATCGATAGAATTAGCCAAATTACATGATGTTTTTCATGTATCTATGCTCCGTCGCTACCGATCAGATCCATCACATGTGCTTAAAGTGCAAGATATTCGGATTCAGTCAGGTTTATTTTGATGAAGAATCGAAGAAGATTTTGGCTAGGGAGGTCAGACAGCTTCGGAACAAGCAGATACCGTTGGTTAAAGTGCTGTGGCAACATCATGGTATTGAGGAAGCGACCTGGGAACCGGAAGAGACAATGAGAATTCAGTATCCCCAACTATTTGGATCAGGTAAGAATTTCGAGGATGAAATTCTATTAAGGAGGGGAGTATTGTAACACCCCGAAACCACCCTGGTAGAGTGAGCTTTGTGTGCGTGTAAAGATGCATGATTTGTTTTAAGCATGTGTTTAACTTTGATTAAATTAATTTGTTATTATGCTTTAGTTGGGTTGTATTTTAGTGTGAGTGATTGTATTAGAGTAGTGTGTGTGTGTTGTGGGCTTTAGTTGAGTGAGTGTAATAGGAGATTAGAATGGGGTAAGTGATAGAGGAGGAGAGTTGGGTGTGTTTATCTTTTAAGAATGTGACATGTGGCAAGAAAAGTCAAAGAGGTGATAAGTATTGGAAGAGAGAGAGAGATATTTCAGCGAAGTCCCATTTCCTCTTCACGCTTCTCTTTCTTCTTCTTCCCTTTCCCATTGCCTTGCTTCTTCTCTTCCTTTCTTCTTCATTTCTTCTTTAATTCTTCCTTTTTGCTGCAAATTCAAGTGAGTTTGGGGTAGTCTAAGCTGGTGCGGTAAGTGTTGGGGTATTAGTTTTCTTATTTTCCTTATCTTGCTTTACATGAGTTTTGTAATTGTAAGTTAGGATTTTTGAATCTATTCCGTGTTTTGGGTTTCGTGGTTCAGAGAATCCTCCTAAAGAATCCAAGGGCAAGGAGATCACGAGTGGTAGTAGAGCTCGAGATTGAGACGCCATATTCTTGAGGTTTGGGAAAGTTTGTGTATTTTGTGCATTTTGATGTATTTTGATGATTTCTGTGTTATGATTGAAATTAATGATGTCGATTGGGTGTTTTGGCTACTATGAGTTATGGGTATTGTTTAATTTGAGTTGAGAAGCTTGGGTTGTGAAGGATGGAGTTAAAATGTGGAAATTTTGCATGTTTTCTTAAAAATTGCTGGTTTGGGGATTTAGGGATTTTGATTTTTGTGATTTGCTTGATTTGATGACAATAATGAGTTCATAGGGCATGTTTTATGTTGTGTACAATGGTTTGAATAAAGGATTTTTTTCTTAGAACTGAGTTTTGGAACCAAATGAGTGAGTGGGTGAAAGTGGGAAAGAATTTTTGCAGATTTTGGCGTTGGGAGTGGAAATCCCGACTCTATCGCGAGCGCGAGGATGTCGCAAGGTGGCGATAGAGCTCGGTGATCTCTGCCCCATCGCGCGCGCCGAGCTGAGAGCTGCCGAGCATGCGCAGCGGGCACTCCCTAACGCGAGCATGACGTATGTCGCGATCGCGACAGAGAGCTCGGCGTTCGGCCAAGCTTCTGTGGCGAGCGCGCGTCGGGTGTGAGCCCGCAATAGTTCGTGCTGGTGCTCACTATCGTGAGCGCGACAGTGAGGCCCGCTTTTGTCTCTGTCGCAAGCGTGACAACCTCTAGCTTTTCTTTCTGATTTCTTTTTATGATTGCAATACTTAACTTCCTAGTTTGTATTACTTTTAGAATTATGTGCAGTTTAATATATATATATGTATTTTATGTTTCCTATATCATGAATAATACATAATGCACATAAATGTTGTGAATTAAAATGTGCCTGGGATTATGCATGACTTGCTAGAGTCAAATAAGTGGATAGTTAGGCATGCCTAATAGAGCTAGTGTTGCTGCAGCTAGTGTATGATTTGGACCCTGATTGGATCTTCGTGATCCCTGTGTACAGAATCTAAGCGAAAATGTTTTTGGAACAAAATTAAAAGATTGTTTTGATACCCTCGGGTATCTATGTGTTATGAGAATACTGTTAATACCTTCGGATATCTACGCGTACTCGTTATCCACTGTTTTTATAAAGTAGGTGCCATTATGTTACTTGTTAGTATACATGAATTTGGAATCATTGCATATTGGGAATAACATGGTTCTAATGCTATTATGTGCTAAGTTAACTCATGTAATCTTAATATTTGACTGTGCTACTCTTTTGTGATTAAATTGTGAAGCCACTGTGAGTGGTCGTTTGTGCATCTTTGTTTCCCCACTAAGCGATTTTGCTTAGCACGGGTGTTCTATCCGTGCAGGTGTGGAAGATGTTTAAAGGGTTGATCCGAGGGTTTCCCATCAGCAGGGCCAACACAACTAGTGGATAGAAGATTTTGTAGTTTAGGCCTTGTATTCTTTTTGTATGTATTGTAGTCTTATACTTTTGAAACTATGTAAAGAATCCTTTGTAAGTCGTTTTGACATTATTATATGTAATTATTCAGTCGTGCTGAGGCACTTCTGTATCTTTTGAGATATGTAAGACCGCCTTTGTTATATTAGTGTAATGCAATATTTTGCTATATGACTCCTTCTCTCGTGAGTTGTGAAATTTTAATTTACTCGTTTGTATATGTATTTAGTGTATAATTGGTTCTGTTTGTGTGTCTGTGGGTGGCAACCCTTATCTATCGGGGACCTTCATCCTCTTCATAGGGTGGAGTTCTCTACGTATAGGTAAGGGGTGTTACACTCCATGCCTGGCGCGATCGCAACAGTAACCTGCAAAAACAAAATTCGAGCGCGACAGTGAGTAATTTCCAAAGAACAATTTTTTTCTTTTCAATATAACACTGTAATTTTGAACAATAAAAATTACTCACTATCTAAAACAACTTGTAGAATCAAAAATAAACAATATTAGTAATATATAATGCAAAAATCACACTAAACTCTAATGGACATCATACAAAACAACTTAAAAATACAATACTTACAAAATAAAAAGAACATGTAAGTAACTTTCAAACCATTTTTAAAGAGATATATGAGACCTCCCAACCATGAAAAGTTTCCTCTAAATAAACCTTGTATCTTTGACCATTTGTTTTAAATAATTCTCCTTTACTATTTTTAAGCTCCAAATAACCATGGTCAAAAACTTGCTTGACCTCAAAGGGTCCACTACACCTAGATCTCAATTTTCCAGGAAATAATTTCAACCTAAAATTGTACAAAAGAACTTTATTCCCATTCTTAAAACTTTTGTATCTAATATGAGCATCATGCCATTTTTTTGGATCTTTCTTTGTATATCTTAGCATTTTCGTAAGAAATAAGTCTTAAGTAATCTAATTCATTAAGTTGTAAACATCTTTTAACACTAGCATCTTTAATGTCATAATTTAAAGTCCTAATTGCCCAATAAGCTCTATGCTCTAACTCAACAAGCAAATGGCAAGCTTTTCCATAGACTAACCTATATGGTGTCATCCCAATAGGTGCTTTAAATGCTATGCGATATGCCCATAATGCATCATCTAGCTTATGTGCCCAATCTTTCCTAGAGGTAGAAACTGTCTTTTCTAATATCCATTTAAGTTCCCTATTTGACCACTAGTTTGTGGATGATATGGAGTAGCTACCCTATGATGCATACCATATTTATGCAATAAAGAATCAAAAGAGCGATTAATAAAATGCTTACCTCCATCACTTATGATGGCTCCTAGCACTCCAAACCTTGAAAAGAGCTTCTTTAAGAATTTAATCACCACCTTGGAATCATTAGTTGGTGTTGCTTTGGCTTCAACCCATTTTGATACATAGTCAACACCAACCAAAATGTAGTTTTATCCAAAAGATGTTGGAAAAGGACCCATGAAGCCTATCCCCCACACATCAAATATCTCTACTTTCAAGATATTGTTCAAAGGCATTTTATCTCTCTTCCTAATATTACCAGCTCTTTAACACTTGTCACATTGAGCTATAAAAACTCTAGTGTCATGAAATAAAGTAGGCCAAAAGAAACCATATTCTAGCACATAAGAGGCAGTTTTAGTACTACCAATATGACCAGAATACAAAGATGAATGACAATGTGTCAAAATGTTTACATACTCATCCTCACTAACACACCTACGGATAATACCATCCCCACTTATCTTAAATAAATAGGGTTCTTCCCAAAAATAATTTTTGACATCACTGAAGAATTTTTTCTTTTGTTGCCATGTAAAACCATTAGGTATAATTCCTGCAGCAAGAAAATTAGCAAAATCTGCAAGTCAAGGACTATTTACTTGCTCAATAGACATAAGAGACTTATCCGAAAAGGATTAATTAATCTCATTGCTATCTCCTATAGGTCCTTCATCATTTTCTAACCTTGATAAATGATCAGCCACTAAATTTTCAGATCCTTTCTTGTCTCTAATTTCAAGGTCAAACTCTTGGAATAAAAGAACCCAATGAATTAATCTAGGCTTAGCATCTTTTTTAGCAAATAAGTACCTTAATACGACATGATCCGTATAGATGATTACTTTATATCTTAACAAATACAACCTAAACTTATCACATGCATAGACAACCACTAACATTTCTTTTTCAGTAGTTGTGTAATTAACTTGAGGTGAAGACAATGTATGGCTAGCATAGTAAATCACATGCAAATGTTTAGCTTGTCTTTGTCCTAACACACATCCAACAGCAAGGTCACTTGCATCACACATAATTTCAAAAGGTAATTCCCAATTAGGAGAAGTAATTATGGGTGCACTTACAAGAGCATTCTTTAAAGTATCAAAAGTTTGCATACATGCATGAGAAAATCAAAAGGTACATCCTTAACTAATAAATTAGTTAAAGGCTTAGCAATAAAGGAAAAGTCCTTTATAAACCTTCTATAAAGACCAGCATGTCCCAAAAATGACCTTACACCCTTAAGTGTAGTTGGTGGAGGTAATTTTTCTATTAATTCTGTTTTAGCTCTATCTACCTCAATCCCTTTACTTGAAATTTTATGGCCTAGAACTATTCCTTCTTCAACCATAAAATGACATTTCTCCCAATTTAGTACCAAATTAGTCTCCTCACATCTAGCCAATACTCTATTTAAATTACTTAAACATAACTCAAATGAGTCCGCATACACAGAAAAATCATCCATGAACACTTCCATGATGTCTTCTATCATATTCCCAAAAATAGAAGTCATGCACCTTTGAAAAGTTATTGGTGCATTACATAACCCAAATTGTATTCTTCTATAGGAAAAAAGTCCTATATGGATAAGTAAAGTTGGTCTTTTCTTGGTCACTACGGTATATAAATATTTGGAAATATCCCAAATAACCATCTAGAAAGAAATAATGAGAATGGCCAGCTATCCTTTCTAACATTTGGTCAATAAATGGTAAAGGAAAATGATCCTTTCTAGTGGCCGAATTCAACTTCCTATAGTCAATACACACCTTCCAACCGGTGGTGGTTCTAGTAGGATTCAATTCTCCAATCTCATTTCTAACTACCATTATACCCCCTTTCTTTGGTACATAATGAATAGGACTTACCCAAGAACTATCCGAAATCGGATAAATAATCCTAGCATCTAATAGCTTAATGACTTCTTTTTTAACCACTTCTTTCATATTGGGATTAAGTCTTCTTTGTCTATCAGCTTTTGGTTGACATTCATCCACCATGTTAATCATATGCATGACTACATTAGGACTAATTCCTTTCAAATCCAAAATTTGCCAACCTATACTCATTATCCTCTTTCTAATAACTTCTAACATTGAAGACTCTTGTGTAGTAGTGAGTTTGTTAGAAACAATAATAGGTAAAGTATCATTTGGACCAAGAAATGCATACCTCAAATGACTAGGTAGCTCTTTCAATTCTACATTAGGAGGACTTACAATGGAAGGTGGCAATGGAGCTTCATTTCTATATAGAAGTTTAGGCCTTGAGCTCTTTTGCTCCACCTCTTCATGTATTTCTTCTTCAAAATGAACCTCTTCTTAACCTGCAGTGTCTAACACTTCCAAAACACAAGCATCAATAACATCTATTTTCATGCACACATTCTCATCCATGGGGTATTTTAGGGATTTATGCATATGATATTCCACACTATCTTCCCCAACTCTTAAGATTAAAGTGCCCTCATAGACATCAACCAAAGCCCTATCAGTTCTCATGAAAGGTCTTCCTAATATCAATGGACATTTTACATCATATGCAAAATCTAAAATAACAAAGTCAGCAGGTAAAATGAATTTATCAACTTTCACAAGCATATCTTCCACTATGCCATATGGTTTTTTAATAGATTGATCAGCCAATTGCAAAACCATAGAAGTAGGTTTAACATAATCCAATCCTAACTTCTTAAAGATAGTCAAAGGCATAAGGTTTATACTTGCCCCCAAATCACATAAACATTTAGGAAAATCAACATCCCCTAAAGTGCATGGAATAGTAAAACTACCATTATCCTTAAGCTTAGTAGGCAAATTATTTAAAATTATTAAACTACATGCCTCAGTCCACTCTATAGTGGATATATCCTCCCAACTACTTTTCTTTAAAATAAAGTCTTTAAGGAATTTTGCATAGTTAGGAATTTGTGTAATGGCCTTAATAAAATTTAAATTGATGTGTAAATGTTTCAATTTATCTATAAAAGATTGGAATTGCTTATCTTGGTGTAACACCCCAAAATGTACCCAAGAAGGATTTGTGTATTTCCGAGGATTTTGACGATCGAAATCTTGTGAGTTGATGGTCGGACTGATTAAGTAGTAGGAAAAGATATGATCAGAATTAAGAAAAAAGTGAGCCAAGGGTATTTTGGTCATTTTGCAAATATGGATTTGATTGAATCGAATAAATAATTACGAGGGCTAATTTATTAAAATGGAGTAATATTAGACAGAATGTATGTGAGTTGTGGCATTAGATGTGTCGAAAGGACGAATTCGGTATTAACGTAAAAGTTTCGGCGAGTGCGGCCAATTCCGAAAATTTAAAAGGTATTAAGTTAGGACTTATGTGAGGGGAGTAAGGTTTTAATTGAGGGCCAATGTAGGAATGATACTTGTAGTGGGCCAAGAAAATATTAAAGAAGAGCTAAAGGACTAAAAAGGAGAATTGACATAAAAATCTACCTTGAGCCTATAGGGTGGTGCCATGTGGCATTTGAGATAGGCTTGACTTTATTTAGGTGAGAGAAGTGTGTGTGAGAGGGAGACAACATATTTTCTGCTCATTCCTCTCCTCTCTCTCACGTTGCTTCCCTTGTTTTTCTTCTCTTCATCTTCTTCTTCATCTCACGCCAGCCCTCTCTCTCTCTTCTTGCAAGCCCAAGTTGTGTATATAATGGATTGTAGCTCGAGTACTTTTATAAGAGATTAGAGATAGAAGGTAAGTTATAACTTTTGATTTCTGCAATTCCTCTTTGTTCAATTAGAAATCTTAAGTAGTATTTTATGTTTTGATGAGGAAATTGGAGTGATAAAACTAAAGAGGGAGTATGGAAGCAAGAAGTGCCACTATTGAAGCTAAAGGAGCAAAGGAGTTTAAGGTTTGGGAAAAATTATATGTTTTGGTGTGAATTCTTAATTATTGCTTTGTGTATGAATTAATTTCTGTTTTGAAGTGTATTTTATTTAAAATTGATTAGTTGTGTTGATGTGGTTGTGTGGATTGGCTTGGGTTTAGCAAATTTGAATTTTCTGGGATACTCTGTCCAGATTCCACTGGACCTTTAGTGTTCGTTTTAGTTATAAGTCAAGCTATAGATGTCCAAATGAGATAAAAATAGTTCCATTTGAAAGATAATTCATTTATCTAAAATTATCTCTGAAGGACCGGAACCTAATTTTGACTCTAGGACCCTTGAAAATGGTAAAAACGGAGGTGTTTGTGCTTAAACGGGTTTACAGGAGCAGTGTGGATTGTGTAGCTCATATCTGGCGTTTTAGATGTCCAATGGATCTGAAACTTGTTCCATTGGAAAGATAACATCCTAGTGAACAATTCGTATGAAGACCACTTGGCCTAAAAATATGTTCTAGTGGGTGGTTTTGGCGATACAAGTTTAGGGTAAAAAGCAGTCTCGTGAGGCACCAGAGGCGAGCCTCTGTCGCGATCGCGACACGGGTCGCGACCTCGCGACAGAACAATGCATATAAGGCTTTTTCTTCTTCTTTTTGAGCTCCTAGTTGCCATGGGTCAACCCCTTACCCTTCCCCTTAGCTTATTATGCATGTTTGGGGTTAGCAAATGATTATAAAGTCGTTATCAATGGGGAAATACAATTGAGTATGCTTAAGATTGGTAATTTAATTAATAAAGTAACAATGTATAGATGTATTAAGGATGGTAAGTGGTGTGATAAAAACGTATGAACCCATGAGGATGTGATATAAGAGTTTATGCGTGGAATTTAAGTGTTACATGCGTTTAGTTGTTGAACATGATTGATAAAGACTGTATATGAAATTAAAAGCCTTTGAAGTTGATGAGTGCACTTGAATTATAATTCATACTTGGTATCAAAGTAGAGTATATTTGAGTTGCAGTATTTTGAGCCTGGTTACCGTTATGGTGGATAGATAAGCGTGCTTATAAAGGGTTAAAGTACAGATGCTAGAGTTAACTTTAATTGTGGCCATTGGTATAAGACCGATAAAAGTCTGTGAGTTTTTAATGATTCAAGACTTGAGGAGATTTATTTATAGTTTAGAATTTATATGAGATGTTAAGAATGAAGTAAATGATGGAATTAAATGTGTCGTAAATCAAAATTAAAATGAACCTTTCGTATCTCAATGACTTTTTAATTTGACTAGTTAGTTACGAAATGTATCTTAGGCAATTGAATAGTTGCGATATTTGTGTTGGAACTCTTGGATTCTATACACGAATTTAGGAAAATAATGTTTAAGAAAATTAGTTATGGAAATGACAAAAGTAAGTTTGTTTCTATGTAAAGTGTATGCAAGTGAGAGAAGCAAGAAGGATGATGTTTAGCTCTGTCGCGAGCGCGACAGAGATCATTTGGTTTGATCGTGGTCGCGAGCACAATTCCTAGTGTATTGTGGGGCTCTGTCGCGAGCGCGACAGAGGCCATTTAACTTTCTGTCGCGATCGCGACAAGGGTCGCGAGCGCGATTCTTTTCTATGCCATGAATAGATGATTGATTGAGCTATTTGACATGAGTTTTGGCTTGTGATTCACATGTGACATAGTGTGTAATTTATGATGTGCTATACTATGCAGATTATAGTTGTAATAATTTGTGGAGCATGTATTAAAAATTAAATGTGATTATAATTAAAGGTTACGGATTGTTATAATTACGTGAACCATTGTTTTTATGAACAATTTATGTATCGGATTATTATGCGATTGTAATAAAAGTATGTACTTTTAAAAAAGATTTTATATTATGACACGAGCATTTCTAAAAGAAACAATTAAATATTAGCCTGCATTAGTCGAGTCGTGGATAGTTAGGCATGCCTAATAGAGTCTGTATGTGTAGCTGCAGCGCTCCTTTAAACGATTTGGACCCTGATCAGGTCCCCGAATGGTTCCTCGCGAACCCTATTATGTGTATGTGTATGGATCTTGCTTAAGGTCCTGTTTTGGGAAATGCTTTTGAACTATGAAAAGTGACAGTACTTTGCGATTTGTACCCGTAAGGTACAGTTTGTTACTCGTTATCCACCCTTTTGACTTAGCAGGCATTAAACAAGCATAAATATGTGAACTAAATGATACGTGTGAATTGATAAAGATAAGTGAAACTTTGTGTAAATTTATGCATCCAATGAGAATGTGATCACCTTGTACGATGTAACTTATACATTGGCATGAGTTGCGCTTCGCGCACATAAGTGTTTTGGATTCTGTGGAGTCCCTATGCATAAAGGTGGTAACGTCTTTAAAAGTTCATATGCTTCAGCTTTGATTATTTTCTTTGTAATATTAACATGAGTTAATGACACGATAATAATGCAACAGTTTGAAGGAAGTAATTAAACGAAAGTGATTATGTTTAAAATATTCTAATTATAACCAAATATGTACTTATATGTTAAATGATTTGATGTTGGTTATTTATTGTGTGATATGACTAACGGCCATTGTGAATGGTCGTCCATACTATGTGTTTTCCCCACTAAGCTTTGTGCTTAGCATGGGTTTTTATCCATGCAGGTTTGGAGTTAGTCGTGTCGCCAAGGATAATCCGCGACAGTCTGGCCATCCAGTCCGTAGTAATAGCTAGTGTTTAGGAATTATAGTCTACCTTTTTGATGTAATTCTTAATGCGCATTGTATTGAAGCGATTGGGATGTAATAAATATTACGAACAATGTAATGATAAGTATATGAATGTCTTTTGTGTTTGTGGATGTTTGTATGTTCTGAGAAAATTTTTGATAGTTCTGCTTATATTACTGTTCCCGGCTTGCTTTGCCGTAGCATTCCTCACCCATCGCCACATACTGTCTATGTTTTCCATACAGTATGCTATACGTGGGTGAGGGGTGTTACACTTGGTGTTGCTGCTTCAAGCATTGTGGAAAAGGCGGTCGAGGTTGGAACAATTGAGGGGTTTGTGCTTTTATCACCCCTTCTGTCACCCCCGCGACAGGTGTCATGCTCACGACAGTAGGAGAATTCCTAGTCTTCGTGCTCATGAAAGGTAGTGCACTCGCGATGTCTGACAGCCCCTCTTCTGTCGCGCTCGCGATAGAAGGTTCATCCCTCTAAAAATTCTTCTATTTTTCCTGCATAGTCTCATCCATATTAGTAGAAACAAATTCATTATTATAGGATTTACCTGACCTCAATTTAATGACTTTAAGATGTTCCCTTAGATTCTCCTCCGTATTGCTTGGTAAATTTCCTTGCACTCTTGAAGGTAAAGCCTTAGCAATTTGCCCTATTTGCACTTCCAAGTTATGAATAGATGAGGCTTGGTTTTTAGTGATTTGGTCAAACTTTGATTCTAGCCTCTTTTGGTCTCTTCTTGTGAACTAAATTTTAGGTTAATCCCCTCTAAGAACCTATCCATTTTAACCTCTAAAGCTCCAAACCTATCTTGAGGTGGTTGAAATCCTACACCCCTATTTTGGTTACTACTATTCCCCCATGAAAAATTAGGATGGTTTCTCTAACTAGGGTTATATGTGTTTGAGTGTGGGTTACCATGACCTTACCCTTGGACAAAACTAACTTGTTTCTCCGAATTACCTATTCCCAAATTACATACCTCACTTGTATGACCTTGCTGGCCACAAATGGTGCATAACTTTTGTGAAATACCCCCCATTCCTAGGCTACTAACCTTTTGAGTTAAAGCCTCAATTTGGTCTTGCAAAGCTACCATAGAATCTATGGCATGTAGCCCCCTAGTATTAGAATTAGATTCACTTACTCTTTCGATGGGCCACATACAATTGTTCATAGCCATCTCTTTCAACAATTCAAAAGCAGCTTCTATTATTTTCCTCATCAAAGAGCCACCAGCTGCAGCATCAATAGTACCCCTAATTGTAGGGTTCACTCAATTATAGAAAGTTTGCATGAGCAACTCTTTTGGAAGGTTATGTTGAGGACACATTCTCTACAATTCTTTAAATCTCTCCCACGCTTTATACAAAGATTCATTGTCATTTTGCACAAAAGTTGTGATATCTTTTATAATTTTTGCAGTTTTGGCTAGAGGAACGTATTTGGATAAAAATACTTGGGCCAATTGGTCCCAAGTGGTTATTGATCCTCTAGTTAATGAATTCAACCAAGCCTTGGCTTTATCCTTCAAAGTGAAAGGAAAATGTCTAAGCTTAATTACATCATTAGAAACTCCATTAATTTTAAAAGTATCACATATCTCTAGAAAATTTGCCAAATGAGCATTAGGATCCTTATTTGCCAAACCATAAAACTGAATGCTATTTTGAATCATTCGCAAAAGAGAAGGTTTAATTTCAAATTAGTTAACATTTACTGTAGGCCTTACCACGCCTTGTTGAGCACCACTCAATGCGGGTGTAGCAAAATCCATCAACCTTGGTGGATTTTCCTCTTCAGCCATGATTGGTCTCTTAATCTTTTTTTTCTTCTTGTTAGATTTTTGATTACTTGACAAAAATCTCTCTATTTTAGGATTCAAAGGCTCAAGCCCTTCTTGAGAACTCCTTGTACTAGGCATGAACTATCAAATCCTGTAAAAATAAAACAAAAACAACATTATGTCAAACTAAACAAGCAAACAAATAAAATGAAATATTGTAATCCAAAATCATAAATCAAGATTCATAATGGCAATAATTAATCAATTATTCCCCGGCAACGGTGCTAAAAACTTGTTAGCCTATTTTACATGCTAATTTCGCAAGTATACGTTGTACCGATTATAGTACAAAAGATGTTGATCCCACGAGCAATGTGATAAATATTACACACTAATACTACCCAATTTTAATCTTGTTTACAGTGATCATAAATTTAATGAATGAAAGTGGAAATACTATATCTAACATTATTTAACCTAAATATTGATTATCGGAGAAGATAAAAGATTCGTGATGATAAAATAATAAAAAGAACTTGAATTGATTATTCTTAATTACAAATATATTCTTGTCATGTAAGCCAAGTTGAATATGATTCCAATTTACTCTCTCAATATAAACTAGAGTGCCTAAAACATGCATTTATAATTCTAACTCACAATTTTCATTAACGACTTAGAGGTTTATACACACAAATTTTAAGAATAATAAACAACCTATAACAACCATTTAATATTATTATTTCGCAAATAATACTTCAATGATGAACTTCTATTAGATTTAAGTAAGAATTCATTTTTTCAACTAAACACTTACTTATAATGATCATACATAAAATACCAATAGAAAATTCTACAAGCAAAAATATTAAATTGATATGAATAATAAAATATAATATTAAATATTAAAGTTCATAAAAACATCAATCAATAATTACAAAGAAGAAGTGAAGATAAGAAATTAAGGAGAACTCTCAACCTTTTTCCCTTTCATAAAGGATATATTTTTGCTTGTAAGTAATCTTCTCTTTAAAACATAAAAATTCTAACTTAAAAACTTTAACTAAAAATGTACTCTCAAACTTACAGCAATTCTTAATAAAAATTCAACAATTAAAATTCAACAACCAAAAATTACAGTTAAAGGTTATATTTATAATGTTCTAAAAGATATGTCCCTTCAAGTGTCCCTTACAAAGATTTCAAGACTTGGTGGAAAGTCATAATTCTTCAAGGCAAAATTTTAATTCAACTCCCAACGGTCCTTTCTATCGCGATCACGATGTTTGTCGTGCTCGCGACAAAACACGCCTGCTTCTTCGCTCCACTTTCCTCAAGCTAGATCTTCTCCATGCCATGTCACGACCTCACGATAGGCGGCCTTTCTCACGACAATGCACACCAGCTCCCTTTCTTGTTTTCTTTGGCTCCCTTCAATTGCGCGTCCTGTCGCGCCCGCGATGCTGGTTGCGCTTGCGATAGATTACTTCTCTCCTTTGCTTTCTTATTTTCCTTTCTTTGTTCCTCTTTGTTTAGGCCTTCCTGTCACGCTCGTGATGCTGGTTGCGCTCGCGATAGATTCTTTTCTTCCTTAGCTCATTTTTGCTCCTTTTCTCCAATTTTCTCAATTTTCTCCTACACACACAAAACTTAAACAAAAACATAAAACGTACCTAATTCTAACACAATTAACTAAATATAAACATGATTTTAAACCTAAAACATGGATTAAATATGAGCTATTTAGACTCATATCATATATCATGTTACAAGATGGTTGTATTATATTTACATGTATAAGTTAATATAATTACATACATTTGTTATACAAAAATCAGCCTACTTTCAAACTTCTCCATATTATTGTGATGGTTAGGTCCTTCGCGAATTTTCCTTAGAGACTGTAGTAACACTTTGTGACGAGTGCCAAAGCCGATCATTTCCCGGCGGGCTGCTTCTAGGGCCCGAGAGGGCTTACGTCTTTCGATCTTTGGCAACATGAGATATTTTGGAATCTCTGCCCAATAGAACATTGGAGAAGTTCATCTAATCTCATGTAGCCTTTAGGCATCTTTGAGATATTTTGGAGTCCCCACCTAATTTATAAGAAATTGGGAAATTCATCTAACCTCGGGGTCTAAACCAGAAAGTAGTTCGAAACTTCACTCTTATTAATGTCTTATCAAGCATAAAAAATGATAAAATAATAAGTATATTACAAAATGAAATAAAAGATGAAATTGGAGCAAAATACAATCCCCCAAAATAAAAAAAGTATTAAAATCTGGGACAAAAAAAAAGCATCCCCCAAAAAAAAAAATTAAATAAACAAAATTAGTTAAATAAAAAATATTCAAAAATTGGGACATTTATTTAGAATAGGAACATTGGTTCATTCATGTTCACTTTAGAAAATATAAGAGTTATTTTTAGGCATTATTAGGAAAATCGGGATGAGTGATGCCATTTTAAAAAAAATAACTCTTCTTTTTAAAAGTGAGATTTTATTGGTTAAAAATTAGGATATTGGTCCATTTTATTAGAAAAAATCCCAATTTATCAAAAGTACTTTTCGTGATTTTCTTTGTAACGTGGATAAAATAAATTAAATTTATTACATGCTTAACTAAACAATTGAATAAAAAGTAACATAAAAAAAAGAATAATAATAAAAATACTTTACAATTCAAACCAAAAGATGCCTCCGAATCTTTCTGTATCCCCCATTTGCTAGCAAAAATGCTCACACAAAGGAAAAAATAAGATTTGTAGTTAATAAAGAATAAAATAAAAACTAATGTTAGTAAATGAATTTAAAAAATCAATTAAACACGTAAAATAATAAAAATGAATTAACATGAATACATAATGAAATAAAATGCATTATGGATGATAAACTAAATTAAATGACATAATGAAATAAATAAATTAACATATGAATAAATCAACACACATAATAATAATAATAATAATAATAATAATAATAATAATAATAATAATAATAATAATAATAATAATAATAACTAAAAAAGATGAACAATCAAGTAAACAAAAAGAAAATAAAATAAAATAAAATATGTTAAGGAATGTTAAATTTATAACTAAAATCACATAAAACAAAAAATAAATAATACATCTAAAAATCTAGATGGTGATCATTGATTATAAACAAAAAAAAATAATAATAGAAAATAAAATACAAAATTGACCCAGAATATTTACCTGCAGAATTATCGATCTGAAAAGCTAGGAACGTGAATCGTTTCCTTATCAACAATCTATGAAAATCAAATTAAGATACAATAAAAGAACTTAAGCTTTTTTCTCTCTAAAATAAAAAACTCAAGAAATCTTTGAAATCAAAAAGCAATTTTCACAAACTCAAGAAAAGAGAATTGATTTATCTCACTCAAGTGTTATTTTTCAAATCAAAAGACAAAGATTTTTCAGAATAATTATTTAAGAAATCTTGTTTTTTCCTCTAAAATAAACCTTAGATTTTTCTAAACTCTCCAAAAAAATCCCCATATTTTTCTTCAAAAATTCATCTTTTATATCCCCAAAAATCAATTTTTTTGATGCCATTAAATCAATTTAATGGCTCTTAGAACAAAAAACACTTATAAATTTTAAAAGTAAAAAAAAAAACATTTTAAATTAAATTCACAAAAAAAAAAACTAGAAAAAAAATATATTTTTGGCCTAAAAAAGACCCAAAAGCTCCCGGGCAAGCGAGGGGCGGGCTAGGCAGCACGAGACGCGGGTGCCGCGGGAGGGGCGAGTAGCCTGACCCTTGCGCCCTCAGCACGCACACAACACACTCCGCACACCAGAGGCACATGCCTGGGCTACCTGCACGCGAGGGGCTCCTGCCCTCTCGCGTCGGTGGCCGTAAGCTACCGAATTTTTTTTTTAAATAAAAACTTTTTTGACAAAAAACTATCATTTCCAACCTTATTTTTTATTTTTTATTTTTAATATATTTTTTTATTTTTAAAAAGCAATTTTGATAAAGAAACTATCACCTCCAACTTTCTTTTTGCCTGTGACCAAGCACTTAGTTTCATCATTAGGTAACCCTAATTTTGGCTGCCATGGGACCCGATGTCTACAGTTGCCCCCAATTTTGGAGAAGCTAGTGCATGGGTGCCTAGGTAAGCCAATATTCAGAGAAAAGGAAAGGAGCATGTACCTGAGACTTCCACCTTCCTGTTGTGTTGATAGAGTTTTGGCGAGTTTGATTAATGCCGGCTTATTGACGTGTTAAGATACGGTCTTGGTGGCTAATTGACGTCGCCTTGTTGGCGTGTTACATTCCCACTGGGCTGATGCTTGATAGATTCCCCCTAAAGAGCTAATTGCTTCCTGGAGAATAGTATTGTGATCTGTATCGTGAATATCATCCTCTTCGATTGCATCGAGTCACTAACAACACTACGAAGTGCCGTCATTCTTGAATTTCATTGAGCCGTTATCTCGACCATACAGTGATTGTTATCCCTTTGGATTGCACTGAGTCGTTGACAAGACTATGAAGTGTGGTCATTCTTGAATTTCACTGAGCCATTATCCCGACCATACGGTGATTGTTATCCTCTTGGATTGCACCAAGTCGCTAACAAGACTATGAAGTGCGGCCATTATCGAATTTCACTGAGCCGTTATCCCGACCATACAGTGACTGTTATCCTCTTAGATTGCACCGAATCATTTCAGACTTACAAAATGCAGACATCATCCTTTTGGATTGCACCAAGTCATCTTAGACTTACAAAATGCAGACGTCATCCTCTCTTGGATTGCACCGAGTCATCTCAGACTTACAAAATGCAGATGTTATCTGTCACACCCCAAAATGGCCCTAGTCAGAATGTGCATGCTAGGTTGGGATAAGTGAGGATATTTCGGTAATGTGCGCATATGGAATTTGAGTATTAAGGACCCAATTGAAGAATTAATTAAAGTTTAGGTGAAGAATTATTGTGCTAGTGAGTGAAGTGCAAGTTTGCCAAGGATTTAAGTGGAGTTTGCCAAAGGACCCAAGTGTAAAAGTCAAGATATTTTTGGTTGGACCAATAGGAGGCTGCCATGTTGACTTGTTAGGTTTGTGCATTAATTGAGAAGAAAGAAAAGGAGGAAAGAAAAGAGAGAGAATGCAGCAAAGGAGCTGTTCTCGTTCCCCTCTCTTCTTCAGCCCTTCCTTCTCTTTTCTTCTCTAATTTCTGCCCTTCGTCCTTATTCTTCTTATGGTTGGTGATCATTGGTACCTTGGTTGAGTTTGGGTCAGCTTTGAAGAGGTAAGTTGGGGTTAGGGTTTCCTGCATTTTGGATTTGCTTCTCCTTCTTTTTCTCTTCTTGTTTTGCTTGATTTAAGTTAGGATTTGGATTAAGAGTTGTGGGTTTTGTTTGTGCAAGTGATTGGTGATAAGAAGAAGCAAAGTAAAGGAAAAGAGAAGATTAAGATTGAAGCTTAAAGAAAGAAGCTAATTGTGCAACAAGAGGTTTGGGAGTTTGATTTGTACTTTGGAGTTTTGATTTGTTTATGCCCTAATTCTTCTCGGATCAAGTATGTGTCTTTGTGTGTGATTTCAGGAAATTTGAGTGTTGATATGAGTTTATGCATGATTTGTTTAGGAAATTTGATTATGTTTTGGTTTTGCTTGAGATATGATTTTGGGTTTTGTATGTATGTATGATTGTTGGAAATTTGAGTATGAAATTGGTTTACTCTAAATGGGTTTCAAGTTGTAAAGTGTAGAATTTGATTGATAAGCTATTGCAAAATGTTTAATTCTCTTGATTTAATTTTCTGAATTTGTGGAAGTTGAGTTCATGTATGTTTGGATAAATTGATGATACATAATGTTGTTTGAGTTGAGACTTTGGATGGCCAGGTTAAGGTAAGTTTGAGGTAAGTTTTTGGTACTAATTTATTGGTTGAAGTTGGAATTCTGCAGATTTTTGGAAAATCCAGGAGTCACACGGCGGTAAGGCCTAATCTCACTGCCGTGTGGATCGTGGGTTTTGCCTTGGAATTCTGGAGCTGTGTCTTTACACGGCGGTAAGGGCAAAGCCATACCGCCATGTAAAACCTTTCTGCCCAGGTGTGAGGCGTATCACACGGTAGTATGGCTTAAGCCTTACCCCTGTGTGAGTGTCTTACACGGCGGTAGGGGTAAGTCCATACCGCCGTGTAAAACGGTTCTGCCCGCCTTTTTGCAAATTTTCCACTTCTCTCTTTTTCATTCCTTTTTCTCTCTTGTATGGTTTTCAATGTTATTTAGTGTCTTTTAACATGATTTATGTCTTTAAAATGGATATTTAGCTATACAATGGATTGATTTTTATTAATTTTTTCTAATTAAGCTAATTGCTTTGTATACTATATATATGTGTGTAGAGTAGTGTATGACCATGCTATGTGAGTTTTTATAAATGATATAGAAGGTGATTACATGCTATATCATGCCATGATTAATTGTATTATGTGAATATACATGTTAAGCTATATAAATGCTTGCTTTAAATTGGATTAATGTTTATTTGTGGATTGAGTTATGCTTAAATGTAATTTGGATTATGCATGGGTTATATTTAGTTATCCTCATCTATCGTATGATTAGGATTTTGTATCGATAAGCATTGGCATGATAGTGTTTCTATACTTGTAACACCCCCTTCCCATACGTAGGCGATCCCATCCGATAAGGAGTGAGATGCCGTATGAGACAAGGTGTCACCAAACAAAAGCAAAGCAAAATATACATCCATTCATAACATACATTCAGAAATACAGAATAATTAAAAACTTTACATGCAGAAAGCAAAAGCTGATCATGCATTACTATAATTAAACTATTACAATAATGATCTGATCAACTAGCTGAACAAAATAATATTACATATACAGAATATAGATACAAAAGCGGAAGCTGATACAGAGAGTTCTAAACAAAAAGAATCAACAACTGATACAAAACTGAGCCCTACACTAATCCCTTCTGTGTTGGCTTGATGACGGCGACTCTCTCAAAGCAAAACGTCTTCCGCACCTGCACGGGTAAACACACCGTGCTAAGCGATAAAACGCTTAGTGGGGAAACACACATAACTTATGGACGGCCACTCACAGTGGTCGTCAAGGCATAACACATTCACAATGGCAGAATGCAAAGGTTATAACATATACCATATAAACATGCTCGTATTTAAAAGTCATACATTCAGTATCTCATAATCATATCCATTACAGAATAATCCAGCATGTATTTCATCATTAAACTCATTCAGATATTCCATTCAAAGCCATATCAGATCAGAACATTTCCATTAACATTCAAAGAATACCTGCTGACTCTAGACAGTGGATAACGAGTGTACTGAGGGTACCTTACAGGTACGAATCGAATACTGAGGGTACCTCACAGGTACAAGTCAAATATTATATCATTTATCAGAACATGTTATTTATATACTGAGGGAATCTTAAACAAGATTCTATACTGAAGGGTTCGCGAGGAACCAAACGGGGACCTGATCGGGGTCCAAACTGAACTGAGGGCTGCAGCTAAAAGACTCTATTAGGCATGCCTAACTATCCACTTACTCGACTCTAGCAGGTTATGCGTCAAACTGATCACATTTCAGGATACAGAATATAATTCATCAGAAAATCATGCTATCACGCATATCGAAGCATTAAATAGTAAGACATGCATCGTACAATATTAAAGTCCATTCAGAAGAAATACCAAATTCAGTTCTGAGTTAAAAACCAGGAAATTTCGGAAAAACAAGCTGAACGGAGAATCGGGCGAGGAATGGCTGGTCACTGGAGTGACTGGCCTTCTCAACAGGCAGGTCACGGCGTGACCTAGGGTCACGTCTCGTGACCTGCTTGTTTCTCAACAGGCAGGTCACGGCGTGACCTAGGGTCACGTCTCATGACCTGCTTGTTCCTCGCCTACCGCATTGCGTGATCCTCGCGGGTCACGCAATGCTCATGCAGGTCACGGCGTGACCGAGGGTCACGCGACGTGACGCTGCTTCTCCCTCGCAGATCACGTTGCGTGATCTGCCTCTTCCTCGCAGGTCGCACGACGTGACCGAAGATCACGTCGCGTGACTTGCTTCCTCTTCAGCTGGTCACGCGACTGGCTTCTCAGCAGGCAGGTCACGCCGTGACCTAGGGTCATGCGACGTGACTTGCCTTCCTTCGTAGCGAGTCACGCAACAGAGAGAGTTTCTACAGTAATTCGATTTTTCCCAGAACTTCCAGAATTTCCAGATTTCAATCCCAATTTGATTTTAACCCATACAAACCTGTCTTTACCTTTCAAGGAAGATCCCAACAATTCAAACATCATATAAACAACTCAAAACAGAATTCAATCAACCCAATTCAAGGTAATTACATTCAAATTGTTCAAGAACATATAAACCCTATAAATACCAGTAAACTCAAATTATGCAGATCACAAGCAATTGTTCCCAAACCTGAAATCTAAGCCTCTCTCACTTAGCTCCACTAGGTCCAGCAACCTCTTTCCCCTTTGGATCACGTGGAGCTTCAGCTAAACACAATCACAGCAAGAATATCCACAAAGAAAACCCTGAGTTAAATCTAAACTTAAGGAAGAAGAAGAAGTAAACTTACAGTAAAACACAAACAAGATATGCACTTACCAAGCTAGGAGATGCAAGGAGAGATTATCTTCACCAATAAGACCTTGAACCCTCAACACAGTATTTAGGATAAAGAAAATTGAAGAAGAAGAAAGTGAGTGAGCAAGAACGTGAATCTGTAAGTCCCTTTTCTCTCATTCCCTTTTCTTTTTCTTTTCTTTATTCTAAATATGTATCCATTTCCTATTGGTGAAACTAATCACTCATACTAAAACACAATGCATTACACACACCCTAAGTAACCTCATTAAATGCACCCTACAATGGTATATATAAATGCACACAAATGCAACTCAATTAATTCTCACCTTAACACCATGTATGCACCCACACAATAATAAAACCCCAAAATCATATATTTTACTGAAATACCCTTATGAAATGCTGAACACATGCGAATGCCTACACATACAGACAGACAGTCAGACAGACAGACTGGCTCATTCTACTAGGGGGCAAATGGGGTGTGACAACTCTCCCCTACTAATAAGAATTTCGTCCTCGAAATTCTCACCTGAACTGAATAACTATGGGTACTGCGCTTTCACGGACTCCTCTGGTTCCCAAGTCGCTTCCTCGACTCCATGATGAATCCACAACACTTTAACCAAAGGAATCTGCTTATTTCTCAACTGCCTCACCTCTCGGGCTAGAATAGCTCGCGGTTCCTCATCATAAGAGAAGTCTGGCTGAACCTGGATATCCTGAACTGACAGAACATGAGAAGGATCTGATCTGTACCGACGAAGCATCGAAACGTGGAATACATCATGCAACTTTGCTAACTCCATCGGTAGCGCCAATCTGTAGGCTACAGGTCCTACCTTAGCCAAAATCTCATAAGGTCCAATAAAACGAGGACTCAGCTTACCCTTCTTTCCAAATCGAAGCACTCTCCTCCAAGGAGAAACTTTAAGGAAAACTTTGTCCCCGATCTCAAATTGCACGTCTTTCCTCTTCAAATTGGCATAAGACTTCTGTCGATCTTTGGCGGCCTTCAAATTCCACTGCACTACTCTGATTTTCTCTTCAGTATCTCTAACCAAGTCGGGTCCAATCATAGATCTCTCGGATAGCTCGGTCCAACAAATCGGAGTCCTACACTGACGACCATACAAAGCCTCATATGGTGCCATACCGATACTAGACTGGAAACTGTTGTTGTAGGAAAACTCCATCAATGACACATATCTGTCCCAACTACCCGGAAAATCCAATGCACAAGCTCTCATCATATCCTCCAAAATCTGTATAACTCGCTCTGACTGACCATCGGTCTGAGGATGAAATGTTGTACTGAAGTTCAGCCTAGTGCCCAAAGCTCTCTGTAACTCCTTCCAAAACTTGGAAGTAAACCTCGGATCCCGATCTGATACTATGGACAAAGGCACACCATGCAACCGAACTATCTCATCCACATAGATACTGGCTAACCTGTCCATGGAGTAGTCCACTCTAACTGGCAAGAAGTGAGCTGATTTCGTAAGCCGATCCACAATAACCCAAACTGAATCATGCTTCCTCTGAGTCAAAGGCAAACCAGAAACAAAGTCCGTGGTGATATCATTCCATTTCCACTCAGGAATGGATAAAGGCATAAGCAAACCTGAAGGAACCTGATGCTCAGCCTTTACCTGCTGACAAGTCAAGCACTTGGAAATAAAATCCACTATGTCTCGCTTCATACCGGACCACCAATAGAATTGCTTCATGTCTTGGTACATCTTCGTACTGCCAGGATGCATAGTAAAGACTGAACTATGCGCCTCACTCATGAGCTGTCTCCTCAAATCCTCAGATTCTGGCACACACAAGCGATCTCTGAACATAAGTACCTCATCCTGAACTGAGAACTCTGACTGCTTACCCGATCTAACCTCATGCACAATCTGCTGAAGCCTCTGGTCATCACTCTGAGCATCCACAATCCTCTGTCTCAAAGTAGGCCTCGCACGCAACTGGGCAAGCAAAGCCCCATCAGAATCAAATCTCCATCTGAATCGCCTCAAGAACAAAGCTGAAACTGACTTACGACTCAAAGCATCTGCAACTACATTGGCCTTACTAGGATGGTAATCCACAATGCAGTCGTAGTCCTTAAACAACTCAAGCCATCTGCGCTGTCTCATATTCAACTCTTTCTGTGAAAGGAAGTACTTCAAGCTCTTGTGGTCCGAGAAGATCCTACACTTTTCCCCATACAAGTAGTGACGCCAAATCTTCAAAGCAAATATCACAGCTGCCAACTCTAAATCATGCGTCGGATAGTTCTTCTCATGTGGCTTTAACTGACGAGAAGCATAAGCCACTACTTTACCTTCCTGCATCAGCACACATCCAAGACCAACTCCAGAAGCATCACTGTAAATGACAAACTCCTTACCCGAAATGGGTTGAGTAAGGATAGGAGCCTCAACAAGCAACTGCTTTAACCGATCAAAGCAAGACTGACACCTGTCTGACCACTCAAATCTAACTCCTTTCCTCAACAATCTAGTCATAGGAGCAGCAATCACAGAAAATCCCTTAACGAACCGACGGTAGTAACCTGCTAAACCGAGGAAACTCCTCACTTCCTGAACATTTCGAGGCGCTCTCCAATCAACAATCGCCTCAATCTTGGCTGGATCCACCTGGATACCACTAGCTGAAATAATGTGACCCAAGAATGAAACTTCTCGAAGCCAGAAATCACACTTGCTAAGCTTAGCAAACAAATGATGCTCTCTCAACATCTGCAAAACTAATCTGAGATGCTCCTCATGTTCACTCTCATCCCTGGAATAAACTAAGATGTCATCAATGAACACTACTACAAATCGATCTAAGTATGGCCTAAACACACGATTCATCAGATCCATAAAAGCCGCTGGAGCATTAGTCAAACCAAACGGCATCACAAGAAACTCATAGTGGCCATACCTAGTCCGAAATGCAGTCTTAACCACATCTGCATCCTGAACTCGAAGCTGGTAGTACCCTGATCGAAGATATATCTTGGAAAAGACACCCGCACCTAGAAGCTGATCAAATAAATCCTCAATCCTAGGCAATGGATACTTGTTCTTCACTGTAACTTTATTAATCTGGCGGTAGTCAATACACATCCGCAGGGATCCATCTTTCTTCTTAACAAACAGCACTGGAGCTCCCCAAGGAGATATGCTAGGTCGAATAAACCCCTTATCCAATAACTCCTGTAGCTGAGATTTAAGTTCCCTCAACTCTACAGGAGCCATCCGATAAGGTGCTCTCGAAATAGGTGCTGTACCTGGCATAATCTCAATGGACAACTCAACCTCTCTCGCAGGAGGCAAACCAGGCAACTCGCTCGGGAACACATCACTAAACTCCCGCACTACTGGAATATCCTCAATCTGAACCTGATCCCTCCTGGAATCTAACACAACTGCTAGAAATGACTCACAACCTTTCCTGATGAATCTCTTAGCTTGCATCGCAGAAATAACATTATTCACAGAACTAGCACCCAAACCTTTCAGAAACACAAGAGACTGACTTCTATCCCGAAGTACAACCGTCTTCCTATGACAATCCACTACCGCCCGATGCTTACCCAACCAGTCCATACCCAGAATCAAGTCAAACTCTCTGAAGGGTAACTCAATCAGATCCGCTGGAAGCACAGCTCCCTCAACAATCAGAGGACAACTCCTAAAAACTCTACTCACACTGACACTATGCCCTAATGGACTGGTCACACAAATCTCATAATCTAACTGATCAACTGAATGCAATTTATCAACAATTTTATCTGTGCACAAATATGAGTGTGTGGAACCAGGATCAATTAGAGCATACAACTCAGTGTCATGGAGTAGGAACTTACCAGCAATAACATCAGGCGCATCCTGCTCATCTCTGGCTCTTATAGCATAAGCTCTAACAGCACCCTGAGGAGGATGCTCAACAGTCTCAGAAGCAACTCCATCTCTATGCCGGCCACCTCTACCTCTACCTCGGCCTCTGCCACGGTGAGCCTGAGAAGCATTCGAACCGACCCTACTGCCCTCTCTCTGAGAACCCGAATCCTCCTGCACCCTCGGACAACCAGCCAACTGATGCTCCGAACTCCCACATCTGAAGCATGCACCGGTGAGCCACCTACACTCACCCCGATGTGACCTACTACAATGAGGACAAGCTGGTGTAGTCTCAACTCTACCACCCCTGCCAGAACCTGACACAGCTGTAGAACCCTGACGTCTACCTCTAGAAGCCGGGCCAGAAGATGACTCATCCTGTGGGTTCCTAGATCTCTTACTCGAAGAAGATCCTCCACGAGAAGAACTCCTCCTCTGAGCTCTCTCTCTCATCACAGTCTCATTCAACTCAGCTCTCACAGCAGCCTCAACAATCTGATAATAGCTAACCCCAGGTATACACATCAAAGAAATCAAAGCAATCTTCAGAGACTCATTTAACCCTGCCTCGAAATGCTTGCATCTAAAATCATCGGTCATAACTCCTCGTGGGGCATAGCGAGATAACCTGTTGAACTCTTTCTCATAATCAGCTACAGACATGGCCCTCTGTCTCAAACCCAAAAACTGCGCCCATCTCGAATCTCTATAGGTCTGAGTAATATACTTCTTTGTGAACTCACCCTCAAAGAACTCCCAAGTAATCGGATCCGATAACTGAGGATGCCTGCACACTAACTCCCACCATTCAAAAGCAGACCCCTGAAGAAGAGCTAAAGCACACTCTGCCTGCTGGCCGGGAGGACACCGTATCTCTCTCAAAGCACGCTTCACTTTATCTAACCATCTCTCTGCAGTCTCAGACTCATTCAAACCGGTACCATAGAAATCCTCAACTCCTGCCCTCCTCAGATTCTCCATAGGTGCTCTAGGAGCAGTCACTCTCTCCAACACCCTAGCCATGTCCTGATGCAGTCTAAACATAGCCTCTAAGGGCATGGCTGCGGCCTCGGGCTGGACCCTAGCATGCTGAGCCGACACAGTAACAGAAACAGACTGATCTACAGCGGGAGGATTCACACTCTCGGCGGATTCCTCACGCGCACCATGAGCAGAATTAGAAGCCATCTAAATAAACAAGAAACAACCGTATCAGCCAACACAGATCTAGACACATACACATATAAAAAACTCAGATCAATCACATCAACACCCAGAAACGCCTAAACCTATGCTCTGATACCACTAACTGTAACACCCCCTTCCCATACGTAGGCGATCCCATCCGATAAGGAGTGAGATGCCGTATGAGACAAGGTGTCACCAAACAAAAGCAAAGCAAAATATACATCCATTCATAACATACATTCAGAAATACAGAATAATTAAAAACTTTACATGCAGAAAGCAAAAGCTGATCATGCATTACTATAATTAAACTATTACAATAATGATCTGATCAACTAGCTGAACAAAATAATATTACATATACAGAATATAGATACAAAAGCGGAAGCTGATACAGAGAGTTCTAAACAAAAAGAATCAACAACTGATACAAAACTGAGCCCTACACTAATCCCTTCTGTGTTGGCTTGATGACGGCGACTCTCTCAAAGCAAAACGTCTTCCGCACCTGCACGGGTAAACACACCGTGCTAAGCGATAAAACGCTTAGTGGGGAAACACACATAACTTATGGACGGCCACTCACAGTGGTCGTCAAGGCATAACACATTCACAATGGCAGAATGCAAAGGTTATAACATATACCATATAAACATGCTCGTATTTAAAAGTCATACATTCAGTATCTCATAATCATATCCATTACAGAATAATCCAGCATGTATTTCATCATTAAACTCATTCAGATATTCCATTCAAAGCCATATCAGATCAGAACATTTCCATTAACATTCAAAGAATACCTGCTGACTCTAGACAGTGGATAACGAGTGTACTGAGGGTACCTTACGGGTACGAATCGAATACTGAGGGTACCTCACAGGTACAAGTCAAATATTATATCATTTATCAGAACATGTTATTTATATACTGAGGGAATCTTAAACAAGATTCTATACTGATGGGTTCGCGAGGAACCAAACGGGGACCTGATCGGGGTCCAAACTGAACTGAGGGCTGCAGCTAAAAGACTCTATTAGGCATGCCTAACTATCCACTTACTCGACTCTAGCAGGTTATGCGTCAAACTGATCACATTTCAGGATACAGAATATAATTCATCAGAAAATCATGCTATCACGCATATCGAAGCATTAAATAGTAAGACATGCATCGTACAATATTAAAGTCCATTCAGAAGAAATACCAAATTCAGTTCTGAGTTAAAAACCAGGAAATTTCGGAAAAACAAGCTGAACGGAGAATCGGGCGAGGAATGGCTGGTCACTGGAGTGACTGGCCTTCTCAACAGGCAGGTCACGGCGTGACCTAGGGTCACGTCTCGTGACCTGCTTGTTTCTCGCCTACCGCATTGCGTGATCCTCGCGGGTCACGCAATGCTCATGCAGGTCACGGCGTGACCGAGGGTCACGCGACGTGACGCTGCTTCTCCCTCGTAGATCACGTTGCGTGATCTGCCTCTTCCTCGCAGGTCGCACGACGTGACCGAAGATCACGTCGCGTGACTTGCTTCCTCTTCAGCTGGTCACGCGACTGGCTTCTCAGCAGGCAGGTCACGCCGTGACCTAGGGTCACGCGACGTGACTTGCCTTCCTTCGTAGCGAGTCATGCGACAGAGAGAGTTTCTACAGTAATTCGATTTTTCCCAGAACTTCCAGAATTTCCAGATTTCAATCCCAATTTGATTTTAACCCATACAAACCTGTCTTTACCTTTCAAGGAAGATCCCAACAATTCAAACATCATATAAACAACTCAAAACAGAATTCAATCAACCCAATTCAAGGTAATTACATTCAAATTGTTCAAGAACATATAAACCCTAGAAATACCAGTAAACTCAAATTATGCAGATCACAAGCAATTGTTCCCAAACCTGAAATCTAAGCCTCTCTCACTTAGCTCCACTAGGTCCAGCAACCTCTTTCCCCTTATTGATCACGTGGAGCTTTAGCTAAACACAATCACAGCAAGAATATCCACAAAGAAAACCCTGAGTTAAATCTAAACTTAAGGAAGAAGAAGAAGTAAACTTACAGTAAAACACAAACAAGATATGCACTTACCAAGCTAGGAGATGCAAGGAGAGATTATCTTCACCAATAAGACCTTGAACCCTCAACACAGTATTTAGGATAAAGAAAATTGAAGAAGAAGAAAGTGAGTGAGCAAGAACGTGAATCTGTAAGTCCCTTTTCTCTAATTCCCTTTTCTTTTTCTTTTCTTTATTCTAAATATGTATCCATTTCCTATTGGTGAAACTAATCACTCATACTAAAACACAATGCATTACACACACCCTAAGTAACCTCATTAAATGCACCCTACAATGGTATATATAAATGCACACAAATGCAACTCAATTAATTCTCACCTTAATACCATGTATGCACCCACACAATAATAAAACCCCAAAATCATATATTTTACTGAAATACCCTTATGAAATGCTGAACACATGCGAATGCCTACACATACAGACAGACAGTCAGACAGACAGACTGGCTCATTCTACTAGGGGGCAAATGGGGTGTGACAATACTTGACTCTGATATGCTTGGTAATGGGATCTTTGTTAGACTATTGTTTTGTTTAGACGGTATGATTTGGCTTATCTATGTTAATTATTGTGGTTCGTATCGTGTCATGCATATTGAATACAAGTGGGTTGAATGCCATGTTCATGGTTACTATTGTTATGAGCTTATTATATTGTATGTTTCATCATACGATTTGTGCGGGGTATGACTGACTTTATGATTATATGTATACCTCCCCTATACTCTGGATTATGCTTGATGATATATATATGTATATGTATTATGTGATTCGAAACATGATTTGTTTTATGTATGACCTCTGCGAGTCAGTCTAGTGGATAGTTAGGCATGCCTAATAGAGTCTCTTTAGCTGCAGCCCTTTGAACGTTTGGACCTTGATCAGGTCCCCCGTTTGGTTCCTCGCGAACCCTTTATGTGTTCGGATCCTCGCGATCCTTTTTAATGTGTTTGGATCTTGTTTAAGATCCCCCTCAGTAAAATGTTTTAAATGTGATAAAATGAAATGGTTTTCGATTCGTACCCGTAAAGTACCCCTGTGACCGATTTGTACCCGTAAGGTACTGCCCGTATACTCGTTATCCACTATTGTGAGTCAACAGGTGCTTTATTGTTTTGTTTTGCTTTGAGGTAACGATGAGAATGTGATATTGGAATAAGCATGATAAGGATTTGAGGAATCAGTTTATATCTATACGAACGTGAATATGGGCTTCGGAATGTATGTCTTTTTAATGTAAGCATGATTTTATATCTTACCCAATTATCCGCATTTGTTATAAGCTTCAAAAATGCTTTGAATGTGATTCTTCTAATGCATTTACATTTGTGACGTAAGCATGTTTTATTGTATATAAGCATGTAAATCGGATCAGTTGTGGCTTTAAGTATGCAAATTAATATGTTTAATCTTATGAACTTGTCCTCTTGAATGCTATGAAGATAGAGCCATGATATACGTTTCCTTGGTTTATGCCATCATAGTGATTTCGGTATGTTGAAATGTGTTTACATTACATGGTGTGGTAGGATTTACATTGTGTAGTGTTATGGAGTATTGCTGTGTATATGATATGCCGGTCTCTACTATTGTAGTAATTTCAGCATGTGGTTAGGTTTCTATGTTTCTCTGTATGCTGCTACGTGTAGTGGTGTAGTAATGTGAGGGTATGGTGTGTTAGCTTTGTAAGTGGTTTCAGATTAGTGGATGAGCATTGTTGGGTGACGGTCTTATGCATGTTTAGATAGTTAGAGATTATGCTTTGATACTTAATGGATCTCAGTAAGTGTATGTAAGATTTATTGGTATTTTCGCATGATGATGTGATGAATGTGATGTTATGTTATTATTTTGGTCTTTGCTTTGGAGTGTCTTTGGTCTGATATTTTTATATCAGAGTGGTGCAGCGGAAGTGTTGTGCTTTGACCTTGTCAATCGGTTCTCGATTAGGGTGCGTGTATTATGGCATGATAATCGTATGTTTAGATCTCTAGTGGCATTGCATGGTAATTGTGTACATCATTGTATGGTAGAGTAATGTATCAATTTCATATTTCGGGTATTAGTTAATGTATCTGTGCACCTCTGCATGATAGTTGCATTGTTTATGAATCAGTATTTGGTTGGTATATGGGTATTTTGATATGACATTTGCGTGTTTATAGTATTTGTGTCTTAGTTTGATCTGCCTTCTGATATCTGATTCTTCGGTGGAACCGGTAAGTGTTTGCATTTGAGTTTATATGTATTTCTGCATGATGATATATGCTCGTTTGTTTAGTGTTGGTTGTCTTTGTTCCTCCCCACTAAGCGTTATCGCTTAGTACGGGTTCTTTTCCCGTGTAGGTGGCGGGTTTTGTTTCGGTTTGAGTCGAGCATCTGCATGGTCGGCCACATCGGAGTTAAAAGTGTTTTGTCATTTTTGGCTTTAGCTCCTGTATTCGGATTCTCTAATTTTGTAGCTTTTTGCTTATGTATTTTTTCTTGTAAGGATCTTATTGTAATTAAGTTTTCAGTTATTCCTTCATTTCTCTCTCTTCGTCGTATGCTTCCGCTTTATGATTGTATGTATGTATATAAGTTATTGTATGTTCAGCTATTGGTTCTTTAAAGTTTCAATTTATGCTGTATTTTCGTATGTCGTCATTGTATGAATGTGTGCTTTCGCTTAGTGTATGTGTGCAAGTATGTGAGTGAGCGTCGGGTAACGCGCCCGTCGGCGCCCTTCCAATGGGGGCGACGATGGGGGTGTTACATTATCCTCTTGGATTGCAACGAGTCATCTCAGACTTACAAAATGCAAACGTCATCCTCTCGGATTGCACCGAGTCATCTCAGACTTACAAAATGCAGATGTCATCCTCTCTTGGATTGCACCGAGTCATCTCATCTCAGACATATAAAATGCAGACATCATCCTCTCTTGGATTGGACCGGGTCGTCTCAGACTTGCAAAATGTAAATATCATCCTCTTTGATTTAACTAAGTCATTTTACACTTACAAAATGCATACATCATCCTCTGATTCGGCTTTGGCATCTAACAATTTGTCACAGGATTGAGCCTCAGCTATTTCCTTCCTGAAAAGAATTGATGTTTGTCTTTCGGGCGACATTGACACCAAATTTCCTTGCATAATTTAAAAAAAATGCACAAGGGTGAGCCGTGTCCATGAAAATGCATGAGTCCTACAAAATCCAAGAGGCAGATTCATCCAAGTAACTCCGAATTTAAGGGGTCGCTCGGGTGGCCCTCAGTCGGCGAGACAGTATTTACCGTGGACTGACCCTATTCCTAGTGATTTAGCTGGAGACTATTCCTAGCTTTTGATACTCTCTGTGTCGACCCCACTGTTTTCATGATTGGGATCCCCCTTTTTGCTCCGTATAACATTTATCATTATTTTTAAGGTAGCGTGCCCCTTGTACGTTTTAACACTAGCTTTTCTTATTGGGAAACACGCCTTTTTTGGATTTTTGCATAACCCTGTGCCTAAATTTTTCCTAGAGTGGACCCAACCCTTTCCAGTGGCTTCTTTTTTTTTTTGAGGGAAAACTGCCTGTTTTCAGGTTTTCACCCTGCCCTTTGGCCTAACTTTTCCTCAGAGAGTCAGTTACAGTTTTTATCTCTAACGGCCTCTTTTTTTTTCTTTTTTTTGGATGTGGTTACACGAGTGTGACGCACACCGAATCGAAAAAATAGGGCAAAAAGGGGTCACTATCGCGATCGCGACCAATGTTGCGCTCGCGACAGTGGTCGGATGGTCGGAAGGGGCAAAGGCGTGCGAGTCGTGCAATGCCAGCACGAGTCTTGAATAACCTTCATGACTCATGAAGGTTTTTCACGACTCATGAACTTGTTTCACAACTCGTGAACCTTGTTCACTACTTGTGAACATGATTCATGACTCGTGAATCTTTGCTCCCTCTGCCGACGTGTGAGCTGCTGCACCACTCGCACACGCCAAAGCTTCATGAGTCATGCTGCCAATTTACGAGTCAGATGCCTCACAATCAACAAAGCAAACTATCGTGAAAATTGGATTTCAACATTCTATCGTACTCGCGACAGCATCACAATTTCCAATTTCCAGCCAAACGCAGAAAAAACCCTGACTTCCAAAATAAAACCCATTTTAACCCAAAACCAATCAAACTTCATCTTACCTTTAAATAAGCCTTCCACCATCACAAATAACATAAAACACAAGTTAAATCAATAATTATCACAATCAAGATCATGCATTAACATAATCAAGCTTTTCAAGAACACAAACCCAGAAATTTCAGTAAAAGTTCATCAAACTTCAAATTCACTTAAATAAATTTTCATCCATGCATCATAACTTAAATCAATTGAATACCCATAACATTAGCACTATAATAAGCCTCATCAAACATCAAATTTCCAAAAATCTCATGCAAAGGCAAAAATCACAAATGTACATCAAAATCAATCAAAGTCCCAAACCTGTAATTCCTACGATCCAAATCAATAAGCACCACTCCCACTAGCCTTCTCCTTTCCCCTGGGATCACAAGGAGGCTCAAATAACAAGAACACCCAAAAATCATACAAACACAAAACCTAATTAAAACACATTCTAACCAAAAATTAAAAACAAGAGATGAAGAAGAAGAAGAAGAGACCCATTACACTTACCAAATAAAAGTTCAAGGAATGATCAATTTCCACCACAAACACTTAGATCCAAGCTAGGGCACACAAATGAAGAGAAAGGAGGAAGGAGTAAAGAGAAGGAAGAAAACGTGGAAGAGGCAGCGAGATTGGCTATCCCATTTTCTCTCTCTTCTATTTATACCAACTCCCTAAAAACCCTAGCCATATGTTACCCCATGGTTGGTGGAACTTGACCACTCACACCCAACAAACACACATGATACTACATACAAGACTAACCCTTATAATTCACACACTACTACCATGTGAACATGCACACACTATCACAACCCAGCAAACACACATCCTACTAACATATATGCAATCACGCTCTATTAAATCCCACAAAACATGTATTTTGCCAAAAATACCCTTAACACATACCAAAATACCCACACATGCACACATATACATGACAATCATGGCTCAAACTACTACGGGGAGAACAGGGTGTTACAACTCTTCCCTACTAACAAGAATTTCATCCTCAAAAGTCTCACCTGAATTGAACAATTGCGAATACTGAATCCTCATCGCTACCTCTGGTTCCCAAGTCGCTTCCCTGACTCCGTGATGTTACCAAAGAACCTTGACTAGAGGGACTTACTTGCTTCTCAACTGTCTCACTTCCTGAGCTAAAATAGCCTTTGACTCTTCATCATAGGAGTAATACGGCTGAATCCGAACGTCTTGAACTGACAACACATGTGACAGATCTGATCTATATCGACGAAGCATGGAGACATGGAAAACATCATGCATCCTAGCCAACTCCATCGGTAAAGCCAATCGATAGGCTACCGAACCAACTCTCTCCAAAATCTCAAAAGGCCCAATGAACCGAGGACTAAGTTTACCTTTCTTGCTAAATCGCAATACTTTCCTCTAAGGTGAAACCTTAAGAAAAACTTTATCCCTGACCACAAACCGAATATCCTTTCTCTTCAAATTGGCATAGGATCTCTGTCTATCATTAGACACCTTTAGATTCCACTGCACAACTGTGATCTTCTTTTCGGTATCCCTAATCATCTCTGGCCCAATAAAAGATTGCTCGATTAACTTTGTCCAACAAACCGGAGTCCTACACGGTCAACCATATAAAGCCTCAAACGGTGACATCCCAATGCTGGCCTGAAAACTGTTGTTGTAGGCAAACTGCATAAATTGCACATACTTATCCCAACTGCCAGAAAAATCCCAAGTACAAGCCTGAAGCATATCCTCTAAAATGGATAACTCGCTCGGACTAACCATCTGTATGACGATGAAATGCTATACTAAAATTCAAATTGGTACCCAAAGCTCTCTGCAATTCCTTCCAGAACTTAGATGTGAACCTTGGATCCCGATCTGACACTATAGACAATGGAACTCCATACAGTCGAGCCACCTCATCCACATACACACTGGTTAACTTATCCATTGAGTAGTCCACTCTAACTGGCACAAATGAGTTGACTTTATAAGTCGATCTATAACAACCCACACTGAATTATGTTTCCTCTGAGTCACTGGCAAACTCGATACAAAATCCATGGCGATATCATCGCATTTCCACTGAGGAATGGATAAAGGAGTGAGCAATCCCGAAGGGACTTGATGCTCAGCCTTTAACTGTTGATAAGTCAAACACTTCACCACAAATTCCACAATACTTCTCTTCATCCCAGACCACCAAAAGAACTGCTTCATATCCCGATACATCTTCTCACTACCTAGATGTATAGTAAAAACCGTAGTGTGTGCCTCACTCAAAAGATTCTTTCATAACTCATCACTCTCGGGCACACATAAACGATCCCTATACATAAACACCCCATCTAAAATCGAAAACTCTGACTGCTTACCCTGCTAAACCTCTTGCAAAACCTACTGCAATCTCAAATCATCCTTTTGAGCATCCATAATCGACTCTCTCAAAGTCAGCTTCACTCTCAATTGGGCAACTGAAGCCCCATCCGAATCAAATCTCCATTTAAACCACCTCAAGAACAAAATTAAAATTGACTTCCGACTCAAAGCATCCGCAACCACATTGGCTTTACCCGGATGGTAATCCACAATGCAGTCATAGTCCTTGAACAGCTCTAACCATCGATGCTATCTCATGTTCAACTCTTTCTTCGTGAGGAGATATTTTAAACTCTTATGGTCCGTGAAAATTCTACACTTCTCCCCATACAGATAATGCTGCCAAATCTTTAAAGCAAACATCACAGTCGCCAATTCCAAATCATGCGTCGGATAGTTCTGCTCATGAGGTTTCAATTTACGAGACACATAAGCTACTACTTTACCCTCTTGTATCAATACACAATCGAGTCTAATACCCGAAGCGTCACTATACATTACAAACTCTTTACCCGAGGTGGGTTAAGTCAGTACAGGAGCTTTAACTAATAAACTCTTTAACCTCTCAAAGCATAGCTAACACTTATTCGACCATTCAAATCTAACTCCTTTCCTCAACAATCTGGTCATAGGAGCAGCAATAACCGAAAAACCCTTCACAAACAAACGATAGTAGCCTGCCAAACCAAGGAAACTTCTCACTTCAGGAAGATTCCTAGGTACTTTCCAATACATAATTGCCTCAATCTTAGCTGACACAATGTGAGCCAAGAAAGACACTTCCCGAAGCAAAAAAATCACACTTACTGAGCTTCGCAAACAAATGGTGCTCCCTCAATACTTGCAACACTAACCGAAGATGCTCTTCGTGCTCATTCTCATCCTTCGAGGAAACCAAAATATCGTCAATAAGCACTACTATAAACCGATAGAGATAAGGCCTAAAGACTCGGTTTATCAAATCCATAAAAGCTACAAGTGTATTGGTGAAACCAAATGGCATCACAAGGAACTCATAGTGGCCATATTGCATCCGAAACGTGGTCTTAACCACATCCGCATCCTGAACTCGAAGCTTATAGTAACCCGGCCGAAGATCAATCTTGGAGAAGACACTCGTACCTCTAAGCTAATCAAACAAATCCTTGACTCTAGGCAAGGGATACTTGTTCTTCAATGTGACCTTATTAATTTTCCTATAGTCGATACACATCCTCAAAGAACCATCTTTCTTCTTGACATACAAAATCAGGGCTCCCCATGGAGATATACTAGGTCGAATAAACCCCTTATCCAATAAATCTTATAGCTGAGTCTTAAGTTCCCTCAACTCTATAGGAGCCATCCGATAAGGTGCTTTCGAAATGGGCGAAGTACCCGGTAAAATCTCTATGGACAACTCCACTTCTCTCTCAGGAGACAACCCAGGCAATTCACTCAGAAACACATCTCCAAGCTCCCTAACAACTGGGATATCCTCAATCTCAACCTGATCATGCTTAGAATCCAACACAACTGCTAAGAATGCCTCACATATTTTCCTCATGAACCTCTTAGCTTGCATGGCGAAAATCACATTACTCAAAGAACTCGAACCCAAACCTTTAACCACTATAGAAGACCGATCTCTATCTTATAACACAACCACCTTTCTATGACAATCTACTATAACTCTATGCTTACTCAACCAATCCATACCCAGTATCAAATAAAACTCACGAAATGACAACTCAATCAAATTCGCAGAAAACTCAACACCCTGAACTAAAAGAGGACAATTCCTATGACTCTACTCACATTGACACTATGCCCTAAAGGACTAGTCACACAAACCAGATAATCTAACTGATCAACATCATGCAACTTATCAAACAATTTACTCGTGCACAAATATAAGTGTGTGGAACCAGGATCAATTAGAGCATATAACTCATTGTCAAAGAGTAGGAACTTACCAGCAATCACATATGGGGCATCCTGCTCATTCTGAGCTCTCATGGCATTTGCTCTAGTAGGAACCGTCAAAGGACGATCAACTGACTCTGATGGAGCTCCCTCTTTATGCCGACCACCTCGGCCTCTACCACGACTAGCTTGCAGAGTATTAAATCCAACTCTGCTAGCCTCACGCTGATCACCAGAAGCCTCACTAAACCTCGAACAATTAGTCAAGTAGTTATCAGTGTGATGCACACCGAACCCAACAAGGGTCCTCGTTGAATCCGCTCTTAGGATTCGAGGGACTGGTTTGCTTCTTTTTCATCATGGGTGCCATGAGACATCTTGGATGCTTCCTTCCTAATAGAAAAGTAGAAAGGAACATCTAGCCCCATGGCACCTTTGGGCACCTTTGAGGTATTTTGGAGTCGCCACCCAATTTACAAGAAATTGGGAAAGGTCTCTAACCTCTTATTAGTCTAGACATGTCACACCCCATTTGCCCCCTAGTAGAATGAGCCTGTCAGTCTGTCTATCTGTCTGTCTGTATGTGTAAGCATTGGCATGTGTTAAGCATTTCATAAGGGTATGTCAGTAAAATATATGATTTTGGGGTTTTATTATTATGTGGGTGCATACATGGTATTAAGGTGAGAATTAATTAAGTTGCATTTGTGTGCACTTACATATACCATTGTAGGGTGCATTTAAGTGAGATTATTGTAGAGTGTGTGTAGTGTAGGTTATTTTGGTGTGAGTGATTAGTTTCACCAATAGGAAATTAATACATATTTAGGATAAAGAAAAGAAAAAGAAAAGGGAATGAAAGAAAAGGGACTTAGAGATTTACGTTTCTTTTCTTACTCTTTCTCTTCTTCTTCATTTTCTTTATTTCAATTACTGTATTGTGGATTCAAGGTTTTATTGGTGAAGTTAATCTCTCTTGGAAATTCCTAGCTTGGTAAGTGCATATCTTGTCTTTGTTTTACAGTAATTTTGCATCTTCATCTTCTTCTTCCTTGAGCTTAGGTTTAATTTAGGGTTGCATGTTGATGTTCATTATTGTGTTTGTGTTCTAGCTGAGGCTCCACGCGATCCCAAAGGCAAGGAGATTGCTGGGAGCAGTGGGACTAAGTGATTGATGCTTAGAATTTAAGGTTTGGGAATTTTATTTGAGAATTTGATTGAAGTTGAACTTACTGTAATTATTTTAGGTTTTGTGTTCTTGAGGCTTGGATATGTTTATGCATATTTTATTGGTATTATTTTGATGTTATAATTATGGGTTTTGATTTGTAATGGTTTCTAATGCATGATAACTGAGTTTGAATTAAGATTTAAGGATGGATTCCTGTGTTTTCTTGGATTTCTGGGTTTTAAATTGAACTGTCAGTAGGTGTTCTTCAAAGAAAAATCGTGTTTTCTGTTCTTCCTGGTGGCTGTCCGACTCGTGCTCCAACATCCGACTCGTGCTCCTTCATGGTGTGAGTCGGATGGTGGCGTGCGAGACGGATGGAATTGAGAGGAGCTTTTTGCCTTGTCCGACTCGTGCTCCCTCATCCGACTCGTGCTCCTTCAGTGTGTGAGTCGGATGGTGGAGTACGAGACGGAGGAGAGTGAGAAGGAGCTTAGCACGACACGACTCGTGCTGCTCAGCACGACTCGTGCTGTGCTGAAGCCCTTCAGCATCTCGTGCTCCTTGGCACGACTAGGAGGAGTTTGTCACTCCTTTTCCTCCAGCTTTCCAAAAATTGTATTTTAAAGGTATTTTTCATGGTTTTTCCGTACCGTATGTTATTCGAACTTGTGTATATGACTATTATGGTATTTATTACGGATGATTAAATGATATAATGTGATTTGAAACAGAACTTGTGTTATGCATGTTCTGTTTATGATTCATTGATATGAATGTGAGTATTATTATGAGATTACTCTTGAAATCATAATTTGAATGAAGCATAACCTGCTAGAGTCAAGTAAGTGGATAGTTAGGCATGCCTAATAGAGTCTTTAGCTGCAGCCCTCAGTTCAGTTTGGACCCCGATCAGGTCCCCGTTTGGTTCCTCGCGAACCCTTCAGTATAAAATCTTGTTTAAGATTCCCTCAGTATATAAATAACATGTTTTGATAATTGATATAATATTTGACTTGTACCTGTGAGGTACCCTCAGTATTCGATTCATACCCGTAAGGTACCCTCAGTACACTCGTTATCCACTGTCTAGAGTCAGCAGGTATTCTTTAAATGTTAATGGAAATGTTCTGATCTGATATGGCTTTGAATGGAATATCTGAATGAGTTTAATGATGAAATACATGCTGGATTATTCTATAATGGATATGATTATGAGATACTGAATGTATGACTTTTAAATACGAGCATGTTTATATGGTATATGTTATAACCTTTGCATTCTGCCATTGTGAATGTGTTATGCCTTGACGACCACTGTGAGTGGCCGTCCATAAGTTATGTGTGATTCCCCACTAAGCGTTTTATCGCTTAGCACGGTGTGTTTACCCGTGCAGGTGCGGAAGACGTTTTGCTTTGAGAGAGTCGCCGTCATCAAGCCAACACAGAAGGGATTAGTGTAGGGCTCAATTTTGTATCAGTTATTGATTCTTTTTGTATAGAACTCTCTGTATCAGCTTCTGCTTTTGTATCTATATTTTGTATATGTAATATTATTTTGTTCAGCTAGTTGATCAGATCATTATTGTAATAGTTTAATTATAGTAATGCATGATCAGCTTTTGCTTTCTGCATGTAAAGTTTTTAATTATTCTGTATTTCTGAATGTATGTTATGAATGGATGTATATTTTGCTTTGCTTTTGTTTGGTGACACCTTGTCTCATACGGCATCTCACTCCTTATCGGATGGGATCGCCTATGTATGGGAAGGGGGTGTTACAGTTAGTGGTATCAGAGCATAGGTTTAGGCGTTTCTGGGTGTTGATGTGATTGATCTGAGTTTCTTAGATGTGTATGTGTCTAGATCTGTGTTGGCTGATACGGTTGTTTCTTGTTTGTTTAGATGGCTCCTGTAGAGTTGAGGGAACTTAAATCTCAGCTACAAGAGTTATTGGATAAGGAGTTTATTAGACCGAGCATATCTCCATGGGGAGCTCCAGTGTTGTTTGTCAAGAAGAAAGATGGATCCCTGCGGATGTGTATTGACTACCGCCAGATTAATAAAGTTACAGTGAAGAACAAGTATCCTTTGCCTAGGATTGAGGATTTATTTGATCAGCTTCGAGGTGCGGGTGTCTTTTCCAAGATAGATCTTCGATCAGGGTACTACCAGCTTCGTGTTCAGGATGCAGATGTGGTGAAGACTGCATTTCGGACTAGGTATGGCCACTATGAGTTTCTTGTGATGCCGTTTGGTTTGACAAATGCTCCAGCGGCTTTTATGGATGTGATGAATCGTGTGTTTAGGCCATACTTAGATCGATTTGTAGTAGTGTTCATTGACGACATCTTGGTGTATTCCAAGAATGAGAGTGAGCATGAGGAGCATCTCAGATTGGTTTTGCAGATGTTGAGAGAGCATCATTTGTTTGCTAAGCTTAGCAAGTGCGATTTTTGGCTTCGAGAAGTATCATTCTTGGGTCACATCATTTCAGCTAGAGGTATCCAGGTGGATCCAGCTAAGATGGAGGCGATTGTTGATTGGAAAGCGCCTCGAAATGTTCAGGAAGTGAGAAGTTTCCTCGGTTTAGCAGGTTATTACCGTCGGTTCGTTAAGGGATTTTCTGTGATTGCTGCTCCGATGACTAGATTGTTGAGGAAAGGAGTCAGATTTGAGTGGTCAGACAGGTGTCAGTCTTGTTTTGATCGGTTAAAGCAGTTGCTTGTTGAGGCTCCTATCCTTACTCAACCCATCTCGGGTAAGGAGTTTGTCATTTATAGTGATGCTTCTGGAGTTGGTCTGGGTTGTGTGCTGATGCAGGAAGGTAAAGTAGTGGCTTATGCTTCTCGTCAGTTGAAGCCACATGAGAAGAACTATCCGACGCATGATTTAGAGTTGGCAGCTGTGATATTTGCTTTGAAGATTTGGCGTCACTACTTGTATGGGGAAAAGTGTAGGATCTTCTCGGACCACAAGAGCTTGAAGTATTTCCTTTCGCAGAAAGAGTTGAACATGAGACAGCGCAGATGGCTTGAGTTGTTTAAGGACTACGACTGCATTGTGGATTACCATCCTGGTAAGGCCAATGTAGTTGCAGATGCTTTGAGTCGTAAGTCAGTTTCAGCCTTGTTCTTGAGGCGATTCAGATGGCGATTTGATTCAGATGGGGCTTTGCTTGCCCAGTTGCGTGTGAAGCCTACTTTGAGACAGAGGATAGTGGATGCTCAGAGAGATGATCAGAGGCTTCAGCAGATTGTGCATGAGGTTAGTTTGGGTAAGCCATCAGAGTTCTCAGTTCAGGATGAGGTACTTATGTTCAGAGATCGCTTGTGTGTGCCAGAATCTGAGGATTTGAGGAGACAGCTCATGAGTGAGGCGCATAGTTCAGTCTTTACTATGCATCCGGGCAGTGAGAAGATGTATAGAGATATGAAGCAATTCTATGGGTGGTCCGGTATGAAGCGAGACATAGTGGATTTTGTTTCCAAGTGCTTGACTTGTCAACAGGTAAAGGCAGAGCATCAGGTTCCTTCAGGTTTGCTTACGCCTTTATCCATTCCTGAGTGGAAATGGAATGACATTGCCATGGACTTTGTTTCTGGTTTACCTTTGACTCAGAGGAAGCATGATTCAGTTTGGGTTATTGTGGATCGGCTTACGAAATCAGCTCACTTTCTGCCGGTTAGAGTGGACTATTCCATGGACAGATTGGCCAGTATCTATGTAGATGAGATAGTTCGGTTGCATGGTGTGCCTTTGTCCATAGTGTCAGATCGAGATCCGAGGTTTACTTCCAAGTTTTGGAAGGAGTTACAGAGAGCTTTGGGCACTAGGTTGAACTTCAGTACAGCGTTTCATCCTCAGACCGATGGTCAGTCAGAGCGAGTTATTCAGATTCTGGAGGATATGATGAGAGCGTGTGCTTTGGATTTTCCGGGTAGTTGGGACAGATATGTATCGTTGATGGAATTTGCCTACAACAACAGTTTCCAGTCGAGTATTGGTATGGCACCATATGAGGCTTTGTATGGTCGTCAGTGTAGGACTCCGATTTGTTGGACTGAGCTATCCGAGAGATCTATGATTGGACCCGACTTGGTTAGGGATACTGAAGAGAAGATCAGAGTGGTGCAGCGAAATTTGAAGGCAGCCAAGGATCGATAGAAGTCTTACGCCAATTTGAAGAGGAAAGACGTGCAATTTGAGATCGGGGACAAAGTTTTCCTTAAAGTTTCTCCTTGGAGGAGAGTGCTTCGATTTGGAAAGAAGGGTAAGCTGAGTCCTCGTTTCTTTGGACCTTATGAGATTTTGGCTAAGGTAGGACCTGTAGCCTATAGATTGGCATTACCGATGGAGCTAGCAAAGTTACATGATGTGTTTCACGTTTCGATGCTTCGTCGGTACAGATCAGATCCTTCGCATGTTCTGTCAGTTCAGGATATCCAGGTTCAGCCAGACTTCTCTTATGATGAGGAACCGCGAGCTATTTTAGCCCGAGAGGTGAGGCAGTTGAGAAATAAGCAGATTCCTTTGGTTAAAGTGTTGTGGATTCATCATGGAGTCGAGGAAGCGACTTGGGAACCAGAGGAGTCCATGAGAGCTCAGTATCCACAGTTATTCAGTTCAGGTGAGAATTTCGAGGACGAAATTCTTATTAGTAGGGGAGAGTTGTCACACCCCATTTGCCCCCTAGTAGAATGAGCCTGTCAGTCCGTCTATCTGTCTGTCTGTATGTGTAAGCATTCGCATGTGTTCAGCATTTCATAAGGGTATGTCAGTAAAATATATGATTTTGGGGTTTTATTATTATGTGGGTGCATACATGGTATTAAGGTGAGAATTAATTAAGTTGCATTTGTGTGCACTTACATATACCATTGTAGGGTGCATTTAAGTGAGATTACTGTAGAGTGTGTGTAGTGTAGGTTATTTTGGTGTGAGTGATTAGTTTCACCAATAGGAAATTAATACATATTTAGGATAAAGAAAAGAAAAAGAAAAGGGAATGAAAGAAAAGGGACTTAGAGATTTACATTTCTTTTCTTACTCTTTCTCTTCTTCTTCATTTTCTTTATTTCAATTACTGTATTGTGGATTCAAGGTTTTATTGGTTAAGTTAATCTCTCTTGGAAATTCCTAGCTTGGTAAGTGCATATCTTGTCTTTGTTTTACAGTAATTTTGCATCTTCATCTTCTTCTTCCTTGAGCTTAGGTTTAATTTAGGGTTGCATGTTGATGTTCATTATTGTGTTTGTGTTCTAGCTGAGGCTCCATGCGATCCCAAAGGCAAGGAGATTGCTGGGAGCAGTGGGACTAAGTGATTGATGCTTAGAATTTAAGGTTTGGGAATTTTATTTGAGAATTTGATTGAAGTTGAACTTACTGTAATTATTTTAGGTTTTGTGTTCTTGAGGCTTGGATATGTTTATGCATATTTTATTGGTATTATTTTGATGTTATAATTATGGGTTTTGATTTGTAATGGTTTCTAATGCATGATAACTGAGTTTGAATTAAGATTTAAGGATGGATTCCTGTGTTTTCTTGGATTTCTGGGTTTTAAATTGAACTGTCAGTAGGTGTTCTTCAAAGAAAAATCGTGTTTTCTGTTCTTCCTGGTGGCTGTCCGACTCGTGCTCCAACATCCGACTCGTGCTCCTTCATGGTGTGAGTCGGATGGTGGCGTGCGAGACGGATGGAATTGAGAGGAGCTTTTTGCCTTGTCCGACTCGTGCTCCCTCATCCGACTCGTGCTCCTTCAGTGTGTGAGTCGGATGGTGGAGTACGAGACGGAGGAGAGTGAGAAGGAGCTTAGCACGACACGACTCGTGCTCCTTAGCACGACTCGTGCTGTGCTGAAGCCCTTCAGCATCTCGTGCTCCTTGGCACGACTAGGAGGAGTTTGTCACTCCTTTGCCTCCAGCTTTCCAAAAATTGCATTTTAAAGGTATTTTTCATGGTTTTTCCGTACCGTATGTTATTCGAACTTGTGTATATGACTATTATGGTATTTATTACGGATGATTAAATGATATAATGTGATTTGAAACAGAACTTGTGTTATGCATGTTCTGTTTATGATTCATTGATATGAATGTGAGTATTATTATGAGATTACTCTTGAAATCATAATTTGAATGAAGCATAACCTGCTAGAGTCAAGTAAGTGGATAGTTAGGCATGCCTAATAGAGTCTTTAGCTGCAGCCCTCAGTTCAGTTTGGACCCCGATCAGGTCCCCGTTTGGTTCCTCGCGAACCCTTCAGTATAGAATCTTGTTTAAGATTCCCTCAGTATATAAATAACATGTTTTGATAATTGATATAATATTTGACTTGTACCTGTGAGGTACCCTCAGTATTCGATTCGTACCCGTAAGGTACCCTCAGTACACTCGTTATCCACTGTCTAGAGTCAGCAGGTATTCTTTAAATGTTAATGGAAATGTTCTGATCTGATATGGCTTTGAATGGAATATCTGAATGAGTTTAATGATGAAATACATGCTGGATTATTCTATAATGGATATGATTATGAGATACTGAATGTATGACTTTTAAATACGAGCATGTTTATATGGTATATGTTATAACCTTTGCATTCTGCCATTGTGAATGTGTTATGCCTTGACGACCACTGTGAGTGGCCGTCCATAAGTTATGTGTGATTCCCCACTAAGCGTTTTATCGCTTAGCACGGTGTGTTTACCCGTGCAGGTGCGGAAGACGTTTTGCTTTGAGAGAGTCGCCGTCATCAAGCCAACACAGAAGGGATTAGTGTAGGGCTCAATTTTGTATCAGTTATTGATTCTTTTTGTATAGAACTCTCTGTATCAGCTTCTGCTTTTGTATCTATATTTTGTATATGTAATATTATTTTGTTCAGCTAGTTGATCAGATCATTATTGTAATAGTTTAATTATAGTAATGCATGATCAGCTTTTGCTTTCTGCATGTAAAGTTTTTAATTATTCTGTATTTCTGAATGTATGTTATGAATGGATGTATATTTTGCTTTGCTTTTGTTTGGTGACACCTTGTCTCATACGGCATCTCACTCCTTATCGGATGGGATCGCCTATGTATGGGAAGGGGGTGTTACAAGACAAGAGATTGGTGTTCGAAACTTCACTCTTATTTATGCTTTGGTTAATTATAAATGAGTTTTTAACTTCCTAAAATTCTATCTCTTACCTCACACAATTTATGCATTTAATTAAAGCGCACTACAAGCATTCAAAAAAGCAGTAAAGGAAAGCTATAAAGAAAAGCTATAGATAAAACGATAAAGGAAAGCGAATAAACACGCAAGCACACAATTACAAGGAAGATAGGGGCGGAATACAACCCCCAAAAAGAAGAAGATAAAAAAGGGAAATGGGATAGAATACAATCCCTAAATATATAATATTGCCCCAAAATTAATTACAAGGGCCCAAAAGGAAATACATAAATTTAAACAATCAAACAAAATCAACCATAAGAAAAACATACATAAATCGGGACATTTGTTTGGTTTAGAAACATTGGTTCCTTCGTGTTTATTTAAAGAGGGTTCAAAGAGTTGTTTTGATTATTGGATTAAAAACCGGGATGAGTGATCCCATTTTTGTAGAAAAATAAACTCTTCGTTTTATTGTGATGTTTTACATTCCTTAGCTAAAGTGAGGGACATTGGTCCCAATTTTATTAGTAGAAATTTCAGTTTAATTATAAAAATATTTTTGTCATTTTTTATCTTACGCGTGCATAAATAAAATATTTATTTTATAAGCAAACATAACGAAAGGAGGGAAATAAGGAAGGCCTCACCAAACCGACGTGATCCTCTACTCATCGTGACCCATCTGGGTGGTCACAGGAATGCCCACATAATGCGACTCAAATTAAATCTCAGACGTAAAACAATATCAAAAATATTAGTAATGATGACATAAGCATTTAATAGAATAACAATAACATGAGTAATATCAATAATAATAATAATAATAATAATAATAATAATAATAATAATAATAATAATAATAATAATAATAATAATAATATAAGACAATAATAATACTAATAATACCATGACAATACTACTAATAATAATACCATAAAATAATAATGATAATAATAACAATAATGATAATAATAATAATAATGTCAACAGTGAATAAACATGAAATAATAATAGTAACAACATAATATGATGATAACAATATGAAATGGTAATAATAATAATAGTGGTGTAGGACACACGATGATAATAATAATAATAATAATAATAATAATAATAATAACAACAATAATAAGTAAAATCAATAGTGAACACAAATGGCAATAGTTATAGTAATCATAAGGTTGACGACATCAGTGGCAATCTAAAGCAACAAAGAAAATCAAATTGAAAACCACACTACATGTCAAAAATATTAATCCCATTAAAACGATAGAAATAAATTATGAGCATCATTATAATAGAAAAAATAACACCATTAACAACAATAAATAATATACAAAAATAAATGAGAACGAGTCCAAAAATGTTTACCCTCAGAATTTTATAGATTGAAGAAAACGGTGTCTTGATCCGTCCCCCTTGTCGAATTTATGGTGATAAATGCCCAAAAAAATACAAAAATCTATGTTTTTAAATAAGTTATCTCAATAAAATATTTTTGGTGGGATGATTAAGCAAAGAAAATTAATTTTTCTTGCTCAAATCAAACCCAAGATGAAATATTTTTAGAGAAGAACAGAAGAAAAGATTAAAGCTTGAGAACAAAACTTAAGAATTTTCGAAGAAGAAAAAAGTTTGCTGGAGAGAAACTAAAACTCTTTTTTTTTTCAATAAAATTGCCATCCTTCAAAAATGAGAGAACAGCTCTCCTTTGATTCCTGTCTTTGTCCCAAAATAGGAAAAGACAAAAATTCTTTTAATTTTCGTTACCCAAAATTCTCATGAAAACATGAAACTAAAAAAAAATTGATTGTAAAAAAAAGACAGGCAAAAGCAACAGCACGGGGCAAAAGAGCTCGCATGTGGGAGGAGTAGTGCGCGCGCCCCGTCGCCTAGTGAGGCGCGCCCCCTAACCTCGCTACGCGCGCCCCGGCGAGGCACGCCCCCTTGCAGCGCGTGCTCGCAGTGCCTGCACAAGCGCGACCTGCCTTCACTACTTTGCGAAAAATAAAAGTAAAATAAAAAAAAAATAAAAATAAAAAAAAGAAATAAAAGTAAAAATAGAAATAAAAATAAAAATAAAGGGAAAAAAATGAAACAAATAGATAAATAAAAAAGAGTAAAAATGCAAATTTTTTAATTAAAATCTTCAGACTAACGAAGGAGATTTTTTACAAGGAAAACATAATTTTCGACATCTTACCGGTGGCAAGTATCTTTTCATCATCGGGTAATCCTGATCTTGGACCGCCTCTGGACCTGGTGTCTACAGTTGCCCCCAATTTTGGGGAACTTAGAACTTAGGTGCCTAAGTGAGCCAAAATTCAGAAAAGAAAGGAAAGAAACGCGTACCTGAGGCGGTTGTCTTCCCGGTCATGCTAATGGAGTCATCTCCTTAGGTCACCGTATAGACTAAGGAACAATTTTCATCCTTCTGGGTAATGCATCGAGTCTGCTCCAGACTTACAAAATGCGAGAGTTGCTCTTCTGAGCTGCACCGAGTCTGCTACAGACTTAGAAAGTGCGAGGGGTTTTATCTTCTGATGGTGATGCACCGAGTCTACTCTAGACTTACAAAACGTGAGGATTGCTCTCCTGAGCTACACCGAGTCTGCTCCAAACTTACAAAGTGCGAAGTTAGTGGTGCGTCGAGTCTGCTCCAGACTTACAAAACGCGAGAGTTGCTCTCCTGAGCTGCACCGAGTCTGCTCTAGACTTACAAAGTGCGAGGGTGGTGGTGCGCCGAGTTTGCTCCAGACTTACAAAACGCAAGGGTTGCTCTCCTGAGCTACACCGAGTCTGCTCTAGACTTACAAAGTGCGAAGTTATTCTTCTGAACTGCACCGAGCCTGCTCCAGGCTTACAAAGTGCGAGGGTGCTCTTCTGAGCTGCACTGAGTCTGCTCCAGACTTACAAAGTGCGGGGGTTCATCTTTTGATGTTGGTGCGCCGAGTTTGCTCCAGACTTGCAAAACGCGAGGATTGTTCTCCTGAGCTGCACCGAGTCTGCTCCAGACTTACAAAGTGCGAAGTTGGTCTTCTGAGTTGCTCTTCTGAGATATTTCCTGCAAAGCTATGTGCATGGAAGCATATACAAGAAATTTCATGTATGACATGAGATGCATATGTATGCAGCAATGCAGGATAAGAATTCATCTGAGTAGATTTGGGGGCGACGGCCGGTTTTGTCGTAATTTGCAGCAGGATCGGTGCCCCCTGGAATTGCTTTTGAATTTCATGCCTCTAGGGGATTATGAGGTTCTCTTCTAATACCTATAGTCATTTTTTGATGGTAGTGCGTCCCTCATGGATTTTCACACTAGCTTTTCTTAGCGGGAAATGCGTCCTGTTCGGATTTTCACATAACCCTATGCCTTATTTTTTGCCTGGAATGGACCCAACTCAATCTAGCGGCTTTTATTATTATTTTACTTTTTGTAGGACAGACTGCTTGTTCCCAAGTTTTCACCCTGCCCTTCGGCCTAATTTTTGCTTTGAGCGCCAGTCACGGTTTTCATCTCTAACGGCCTTCTTTTTTTTTTGGTGAGAGAAGTTGGAGTTGTTGCCAAAGATCTTCCAGGTACGATTGGCATGTGCTTATGTCTCAGATTATGGTTATATGAGCTTGGTTCTTATCATTAAGATGCTATAGAATTGGCTTCACAGTGGGTAGCAAGATGAGTTGACTGAAGTGCCTGAGCGGGTAGAGTACCAGAATGTAGGTAGTACCAATGCACTGATCCTATGCTGGAACCAGACAACTTTGAGTATGCAAAATGAACTGCTTTGGTCACAGACTGCACCCTCTCCTCCATAAGTGCATGTACGAGGAGGGTATTTAGCCCCGCAGTAGATAATAGGACCCATCGGCTTAGGCATCTGGTTGGTGAGAGCAGGAGTAGAGTAGCCATTTAGATTTTATACATTCAGTAATGAATGGCATTTCTCTTTTTATAAAAGAACTAGGAAATGATGAGTTAAACTGCTTTTATTTTATGTATTTGCAAAGACTGTGTGCATTTCAGCATGATTTCTCCATACATGATCACCATTTAACATGGATTCGGAATGCAAAATTACATCTAATCTTGCAGTGGATCTTGTAAGCATAAGACTCCTGTTTCCAATCAGCCCTCGTGGGTTTTCTTGATTGAATATTTTCTCTCTCTCTCTCTCTTTTTTTAGCCTCTGCCATGGACCCTCCTTCATTTCATCGGTGTTGATTGAATTTGCTTCCCTTGCTGTTTGTCGGGATGTTGCTTCCTTGGATAACAACTTTTCAAGAACGAATGGGTCTTCATATGTTGGTCTGAATTTACCTCGTCCGTCTAGAATACCCGAACCTATTTGCTCGAAGACCAAATCTTATTCTTTCGGTGGGTGCTTTCTGACTTTCTTCTCAAACGATCGGATAAGGTGTTTTCTGATAGATCTAATAGCCCGATAGTAATCCCGGAAACCGTTTTCATTTGACGTGCTTAGTTGCTGTAGTTGTTGCTTCCACGATTGCCCCTTAAGGATTTAACGTACTTCAACGGGCAGTAATGCTTTCGCCATCATGCATTAAGGTGTAAAGCGTGACTCTTGTAAGGGTTCTAATTACAGACCCCAGAATGGGTCTACTCCATAACCTTCTTGCCCTTCCCCTCATTTGGCATCTCCCCTGTATGTCATCAACTCAGCTCTCGTACAACACACCCTTTATACCTATGGACTGGGTGGATGGCTCATGGATTAGTCTTCAGGTTTTTTTCAGTGCCCAAGAAGAATGGCAAAATATAGGTATGTCCCTCGCACTGCACACCTTCTACACTGATGAACTGGGTGGATAGGTTGTGAATTAGTCTTTAGGTCCTTTTCAGTATCTAAGAAGAATGGAAAAATGCAGGCATGTGTAGACCAACGGGATTTGAACAAAGCTTGCCCCCAAATAGCATTCCTTTGCCCCCTAAATTTATTATTATTTTTTTTTTTGGTCCCAATTTTTTTATTTTTTATTTTTTTTAGCTTCGCTCAAATCCTGAAGTTTACACATACGTGCACTTTTCTTCTCAACCATTGGGACCATTGTTGTTCAATCTAGTCGAACATTGCATCTCAGTAATAATTTTGGTCTCGTCCCTACTTATGGATCTCCCCTTTAACCTTTTCCTGTCCCTTCTGGCTTGAATCTTCTGAACTTCTGCTTGGCTGGTTCATGATCGGGATACATTGGCATAGCATGCTCGGCGGCTTCATAATCATCTCCTGGCATGTCTTCATAGGTCCAGGCAAAGACTTTTTATTTCATTTTTTATTTTCTCTCTTTTAATCTCTCTTCAAGATTCATAACAAATGCTATCAAGATTTTATTTGGGTTCCCCAAAGTTTCGAGATTAAAGGGAATGGCATTATTTGAATCAATGTCAAATATAAATGTGCCATGATTATGCATAACGAAATCACAAGAAACATCACACAAATGAGTGGAATCATTCGGTTTATTTAATAAAAAAATCGGCATCAAAAACATCTTCATTAAGTAGTTCAAAAATAAAAAGAGAACATCTAAATAGCTATTTCCTTCCTTCCTTGCCAGTACAGATGCTATAGTCGACGGTCTATTATCATCCCCGGGAACCATTCTCCTCACCTCTCAGCTCCTCATCGATGAGGCCTTGAATACGCTTTCTCAGAGTTCGGCACCCATCAGTCTCATGCCTAGTATATTGATGGTAAACACAATACCAATCTGCTCGGTGACCGGGATGCCCTTGGCTCCCGACGGGTTTTGCAGGTTTCGGTTATAGCTTCCCCTTATTGATGAAGTGAAAGAGGTGCTCAAATAAAGGCTTATCTCAAATGGTATAGTGATCTTGAGTAGTTCCAATGTTTGGAAACTTGGTGGCCTCAACACCTCTCACACCGTTATCACTGAGACTCGAGCTTTCCTGATTGTCACCCCCAATGGCGTTGCCCCCTCCTTCAAAGGCTATCAGTTATTTGTCATTAATAGGATCCTGCACTTGACCTTTCGGGGTTTGGTAATTATCTCTCTGATATTTGGCGCGCCGATGACTTTTTGTATGCCCTCAATTTCTGGCTAGGTTAGCCAACCAAGAACGCCGGTCCCCTTCCCATGCTTGAGGCAAAGATCCGTCTATGCCGAAATAACACTTTTGGGCTGTTCTAGCCATTAACGCTGCTCCTGTCCCTCGAGTTCCGGCACGACTATCTGACCTATACGGTCGATTTCTCTTCTCTAAGTTCACAGAGACTTTCTCGTGAGCAGCTAGGGTCATTGCAAGTTTAAACTTTGAAATCTCTTCTTCGAGGATATCCATCCTTCTCTTTAGGCCCCGTGTCACTGCCAGAAACCCATTTTCTAAAATATGCCTTTTGCCTTTTCGCTCAAGTGACAGAGTAATAGGTGACTCTCCTCCAGGTCCAGTCGGTGATAGGTGTACTTCCTTAGTTGGATCATGCTCTTTCCGTAGCGTGGTAGGAGCAGTAGGCTGTTGTTCGGCAGGTGGCATCACGGCGGCGATTACATTCTCCATAGTAGTCGTTGTCTGAGCTTCAAACTTTTCAACCCTACCTTTTATCTCCTTTACCGCATTATCCTCTCCCTTGGGGACTCCATTCGTCATAGTCTGAGGAATTACCTACTCATCCTCTTCCTCCACCATGAGATCATTTTTGAGGTCAAGAATTCTTTTTGGCTCAAGAGGTGTTGCTGCTCTAGGCTCAACATCTGGTTGTCAGACGGTAGGAACTACTATAGGAGCCTCTTCCATAATAGGCAATTCAACTTGTTCAACAGCAGGGGCCACAGGCGGTTGGCTGGCATTTGAGCAGCGATATTTTCTATCATGGCCAATATCCTCCTTTCAAAATCCCCAAGCCTCTTATCTAGGTCTTGCATCGTCAAAGCACCAGTCTCCCGTGGTAGTTCTGCCATCGAAGATGATTCACTAGTCGCTGAGAGTGGCTCAAAATCCCAAATAGGCACTAATTCTAGCAATCCAAAGGGCGAGTCTGTCGTCACGAGTCTGTCCTCACTAGTCGATCGTCTGAACCTCTAATCCACTTGGATGAATCTATGATGGCTAAAAGATCTAGATTGTTAGAATGATGTATGGATGACATGTATAATGCATGATCGTGCCATCCAAATGGTCTTCGATGAGTGCGAGATCAATAGGCTACCATAATACGATGGGATGCAAGGAAAAAATTACACGTAGGATGATATGTACATGTGAAAGAAATAATATGCAAATGAAGAGATGTATACGCACATAGCATGAGAATATACGCAAGATGATATGCACATGTGAAAAAATAGCATACAGACAGAAAGGTATATACACACACAGCATGAGATTATACACAGGATGATATGTATATGTGAAAAATAGCATTCAGACAGAAAGATACATACACACATAGCATGAGAAAAAATATTTTATTATTTATATATACATGTGATTATTTTATGGACATGTATGAAAGACATGCGATGCGCGAGCATGCTGCGCAATATCCACAACCACATGCAAGCGGATAGATCCTTCCAACCTTATCACTCCCACACACGAGGTCCTGCGGTCTCTCTCCTAGGTGGGCTTCATCCGAGGGTTAACAGGGAACCCATCGGACACGTGTGGTGCATGGTGAAAAACTGGCAGCACAACAGTCTTAATCTAATGCACATTCATATGGGTTTTGACCATTACGTATTTGGGCAATTCAATCAAGTTAAGGTGGGCTCACCGAGGCTTGAAAGCCTTTGAAGAGGAACCACTTAATTTGCTTGATTTTGTTTAATACGTGACGGCCCACATCATAAGCATCGTATTAAGGAGCATATCACCTAGTGGAAGTTTCTATTTGTCGTTACATGGGCTTTGGTCTGGGTGATGTTACCTTTAGGCTACCCAAGCATGGTCTCTGCCAACGGGTCTAGCTCATCACAAGCATAGTTACCAATCGGGTCTCCATTTGATATACATTTAATAGTATGAGGCTTAGGCTGGTGATTATCCTTAACATTTCCCTACAATGAGTGAAAGTAGGGTCGTGTTTTAGGAATGCACTGAGGTAAAATAGGGGACCAACTAACATAGGTCTAAGGACCTAAAATGATGCAATGCAATTTTCGAAAAGAGATAGAATTTTATGTTTTAAAAACCCAATTATATATTTTAACCAAAACACTTTCAGAGCGAAGTAACAAACCGTTCCCCAGCGGAGTCGCCACTGTAATGTGCACCGAACCCAGCAAGGGCCCTCGCTGAATCCGCTCGTAGGATTTGAGGGACTGGTTCGCATCTTTTTGATCATGGGTGCCATGAGACATCTTGGATGCTTCCTTCCCAATAGAATATTAGAAAGGAACATCTAGCCCCATGGCACATTTGGGCACCTTTTTGGTATTTTGGAGTCGCCACCGAATTTACAAGAAATTAGGAAAGGTCTCTAACCTCTTATTGGTCTAGACCAGAGATTGGTGTTCAGAACTTCACTCTTATTTATGATTTGGTTAATTATAAATAGGTTTTTAACTTCCTAAAATTCTATCTCTTATCTCACACGACTTATGCATTTAATTAAAGCGCTATAAGCATTCAAAAAAGCAGTAAAGGAAAGCTATAAAGAAAAGCTGTAGATAAAGCGATAAAGGAAAGCGAATAAACACGCAAACACACAATTACATGGAAGATAGGGGCGGAATACAACCCCCAAAAAGATAAAGATAAAGAAAGGGAAATGGGATAGAATACAATCCCTAAATAAATAATATTGCCCCAAAATTAATTACAAGGGCCCAAAAGGAAATACATAAATTTAAATAATCAAACAAAATCAACCATAAGAAAAACATACATAAATCAGGACATTTGTTCGGTTTAGGATCATTGGTTCCTTCGCATTTTTTTAAAGAGGGTTCGAAGTGTTGTTTTGATTATTGGATTAAAAATCGGGATGAGTGATCCCATTTTTGGAGAAAAATAAACTCTTTGTTTTATTGTGATGTTTTACATTCCTTGGTCAAAATGAGGGACATTGGTCCCAATTTTATTCGTAGAAATTTCAATTTAATTATAAAAGTATTTTTGTGATTTTTTATCTCACACGTGCATTAATAAAATATTTATTTTACAAGCAAACACAACGAAAGGAGGGAAATAAGGAAGGCCTCACCAAACCGACGTGATCCTCTATGCATCGTGATCAATCCAGGAGGTCACAGGAATGCCCACATATTGCGACTCAAATAAAATCTCAGACAAAAAATGATATCAAAAATATTAGTAATGATGACATAAGCGTTTAATAAAATAACAATAACATGAGTAATAATAATAATAATAATAATAATAATAATAATAATAATAATAATAATAATAATAATAATATAAGACAATAATAATACTAATAATACCATGACAATACTGATAATAATAATACCATAAAATAATAATGATAATAATAACAATAATGATAATAATAATAATGTCAACAGTGAATAAACATGAAATAATAATAGTAACAACATAATATGATGATAACAATATGAAATGGTAATAATAATAATAGTGGTGTAGGACACACAATAATAATAATGATAATAATAATAATAATAATAATAATAATAACAACAACAACAACAACAACAACAATAATAAGTAATGTCAACAGTGAACACAAATGGCAATAGTTATAGTAATCATAAAGTTGACGACATCAGGGGCAATCTAAAACAACAAAGAAAATCAAATTGAAAACCACACTACATGTCAAAAATATTAATCCCATTAAAATGATAGAAATAAATTATGAGCATGATTATAATTGAAAAAATAACACCATTAACAACAATAAATAAAAATAAATGAGAACGAGTCCAAAAATGTTTACCCTCAGAATTTTATAGTTTGAAGAAAACGGTGTCTTGATCCGTCCCCCTTGTCGAATTTATTGTGATAAATAGCCGAAGAAAATATAAAAATCAAAGTTTTTAAATAAGTTATGTCAAGAAAATATTTTTGGAGGGATGATTGAGCAATGAAAATTAATTTTTCTTGCTCAAATCAAAACCAAGATGAAATGTTTTTAGAGAAAAATAGAAGAAAAGATTAAAGTTTGAGAACAAAACTTAAGAATTTTTTAAGAAAAAAAAAAGTTTGCTGGAGAGAAAACTAAAACTCTTTTGTTTTTCAATAAAATTGCCGTCCTTCAAAAATGAGAGAACAGCTCTCCTTTGATTCCTGTCTTTGTCCCAAAATAGGAAAAGACAAAAATTCTTTTAATTTTTGTTACCCAAAATTATCATTAAAACATGAAACTAAAAAAAATAGACTGAAAAAAAGATAGGCGAAAGCAACAGCACAGGGCAGCATGGCGCCGGGCAAAAGTGCCCGCATGTGGGAGGAGCAGCGCGCGCGCCCTGGGCGACACACTCCAGCGGGGCGCGCGCGCCCTCGCAGTGCCTGCGCAAGCACGACCCACCAGCATGACTTCGCGAAAAATATGAATAAAATAAAAAATAATAATAAAAAAAAAGAAATAAAAGTAAAAATAGAAATAAAAATAAAAATAAAGGGAATAAAATGAAACAAATAGATAAATAAAAAAGTGTAAAAATGCAAATTTTTGAATTATAATCTTTAGAGTAATGAATTGGACACGGAAAACATCATTTTTGACATCTTACCGGTGGCAAGTATCTTTTCATCATCAGGTAATCTTGATCTTTGACAGCCTCGGGACCCAAAGTCTACACTCACCCCGAAGGTGCTTACTGCAGTGAGAACACTCAGGCAAAACACTAGTGTTAATACCAGAACCACCTCTGCCTACACTAGAACCATGGCAGAACCTTGCCTTCAGCCTCTCGAAGCCGGACCTAAAGAAGACTCATCATGTGGGTTCCTAAACCTCTTACCCGAAGATAATGACGATCCTCCATGAGGGGGATTCCTCCTTTGACCCCTCTCTCTCAGAATTGACTCAGATCTTTTAGCCCGCACTGCTACTTGCACTATCTGGTAGTACCTAATACCCGCATTACTCATCAGAGAAATAATCATAGCTCGCAAAGACTCATTCAAACTGACCTCAAAATGCTGACACCGAAACTCTTCAGTCAAAACACCTTCTGGAGCATACTTGGTAAGACGGTTGAATTCTTTCTCAAATTATGATACTGACATAACATCCTTAACATCCTTATACTCCCTAGTCACATACTTATTTGTGAACTCCCTCTCGAAAAACTCCCAAGTGACTCGGTCAGGCAACTGGGGATGCCTACAGACCAACTTCCACTAATTGTATGCGGATCCCTAAAGCAATGCCACAACAGTCTCTACTTGCGTGTCTGGAGGACACCTAGTCTCCTCAAACACTCACTCCACTTTCTCAATCCATTTCACAGCAAGCTCAGGCTCATCCAGATTGGTCCCATAGAAATTTTCTGCACTAGCTCTCCTCATGCTCTCTAAAGGGGTTCTCGGAGCGATTACCCTACCCAAGACTTGCCATGTCTTGAGAAATCTTCAACATTGCCTCGAAGGGCATGGCTACGAAATAGACATTAAAGGATCTACTACTTGGGGATTTACACTCTCAGCAGACCCCTCAAGCGACCCACGAACAAAATCAAAATCCATAAAAAATAAGCACAAAAACAACCGCATCAGCCAACACAGTCCTAGACATATATCTATACACAACAATCACCCAGAAAATGCCTAAACCTGGCTCTGATACCAAAAATAGTAACACCCCTATAGACACTGGGTCTTGAGGCAGTCAAGACCTAAGTTACCTGATGATGAGAATGATGCCTGTTCACAGGCGAATAGACAAATGGAAGTGATGGTTTCCTCGGGAAAAAATAAATAAAAAAATTATTCATTTTGTTTTTTTTTTTTAAAAAAAGGGGTTGAAGATGATTTGAGTTTTGGGGGGCTTGTGGGTGAGGCCCATCTCACCCATGTGAGATGGAGCCTCACATTGGTGAGGCCCATCTCATTTGGGTGAGATGCTGCCTCACCACGTGAGGCCCTGCTCATAGGTGAGCAGCTCCTCTAACCTACTGCCTCACGCGTGCTCCTCTTCGGTACATTTTTCTTCCATTTTTCATGGAGGTTTGGTTAAAAGTATGGCTTTACATGGGACTTGGTAGAAACAATAACTAATCCTGTCAAATAACATTTAATGATTTGAAAAATTGAGATTGAAAAGGAGGGGAAAACAAAAAAGAGAGGACAAAGAAAAAGAAAGGGAGAACACAGAGAGTAAAAAGGTGGGAAAGGAAGAAAGAAAGGAAAAAAAAAAAGAAAAGGAAAATATTATGAGATTAATTTTAGAGCAAAAAAGAAGGAAAGAGGTTTTAACATTGAAAATCCATCATTTTTTGTGTTGGTTTTTGTTTTAAAATGTATTTTCCATTAGGGTTTTCTAGTATCTGTTTTTAACTTCCATCCCAAGAAAAGCAAAGAGGAAATAAAAAATCTCATCATTTGCAGATCAAAGATCATTCTGAGGGTAAACACTGGGAAATCTTCCTCTTTTTTTCTTTCTTCTTTCGTTTTCTTGCTTTGCCTTTGCCAAGTGTTCTTCATCTTTATATATTGTATATATTTATCATTTGATTTTGTTAATCTGTATTTCCCATGTTAGTTATTGTTTGTTATCAGACATAGATCATAAGTAGCTATTATGATTAAACAAACATGTTCGCATGATGTTTTGCACGTTTTGATCTCATGATTTTGTGTTTATTTGGTCTGCTCAAATGCTCTGTTTGCCTCTGTTTTCTGGTTGTCTGGTTCATGCCTTCATTTTGTTCGAGTCGTGTCTTTGCTTCTCTGTCCGTGTCATGAATATCGGTCCGAGTCATGTCGTTTTGTCCTAGTCGTGCATCATTTTCCCTTGCTAGCTCCCCTGTCCGTGTCATGTAGATAGTGCACGACACGTGCACTCCATGCACGAGTCGTGCTTTTCTCGTGTGACTCATGTAAAGATGCACGAGACATGCACTCGGTTTTTCCTATTTCCGTTTCTTTACATTTCCACTTTCACATTTCCATTTCCATTTCTAATTTCATTATTTTGGGCCAACTTTTGTCCTATTAGTTTTGCTTCTCACGTGACTTGTTAGTTCATTTAGTTTAACTTTCATTCTTTAGTTCACGTAATTCATGGCTATTTTATTCTCTTTATGGCTTTTTGTCCTTTTATTGATTTGTTATTTTAATTTATTTCACTTTACTATTATTATATCTATTTGGCCTAATTATTATTAGTACTTTATATTAATGTGTTTTCAAAGATTATTATTAATATTTTATTAATATATTTCTTATTATTATCATTATTATTATTATTATATCATATTTATTGCATTGTCGATTGTTTATTTATAATTTATTTGTTTTCTTTTAGTTTTTACTCTATTAATTATTATTATGCTATTGTTATATTATTTGTCATGGCTTAATTATTTTTATTGGCTTATTTAATTAGTTTATTTATTGATTTTTATTTAATTATTGGTTCATATATTATCCATTTAATTTACCTCACTAACATTTTATTTCCTTTTTATCTTTTATTGGCTTAAAATTGTTTATCTTCGCGAGTTTCATTCTGACTCGGGATGGTGGATCAGGAGATAGAGGCCACCCAACTTAGGGTTTGCATTTTAAATTTTGTATTTATTTTTTATTATATTATTTTTTTATGTGTTGCATGTAAAATATATTTTATTGCCTGTATCATAGAAAGTCACATTTTTTAATAATTAATAACTTGTGAATGTCTTTTAATAAAATGGACCAATGTCCTATTTTAGCCAATAAAACCTCACTATCAAAATCGAGAATTAGTTTTCATAAAATGGGATCACTCATCATGATTTTTTCCAATCAATACCCTAAAAATAATTCTCTAATTTTCTACTAAATAAAAAAGAACCAATGTTCCTAAAATTCATGACCCGATTTATGTATGTTGCATTTTGATTATTTTATATTTACTTGTTTATTTTGAGCAAGTTTTATTTATTTGTATCCTTTATTTATTTATTTATTGTGGATTGTTCTGTCTTATTTTTCTTTATTTATTATTTATTTATTGGGGGATTGTTCTGTCCCAGTTGTTATTTAATTTATTTTAATTTATTTATTTACTGCTTTATTTTTCGGTTTCCTATGCGAATGAATGCGCTTTTAATTTATTGCATTATCACGTGAGATGAGAGATGGAATTTTGATTCCTTAAAAACTCACTTATAAACTTAAGTCATTAATAAGAGTGAAGTTCCGAACACCTTCTCTGGTTTAGACTAATAGAGGTTAGAGACCTCTTCCAATTTCTTGTAAATTGGGTGGCTGTAACACCCCGCCATCCCCGTTGGAAGGATACCGGAGTGCCATGCGGCAAACATATAAACAAATCCAAATACATGCTAATAAAATAAAACAAAAGATAATATGTAAAGAAACTTCTAAATCGTTTATAGATAAACCTTTAACATATACATATACATATCAGTATCGTTTTTACAAAAAGGCCTCGTATGCAATTACATATACAAAAAGAATACTTGTTCCTTTACAAAAATTTACTTTGCTAATTACAAGCCATATACAAAAGTAATTACAGCGGAAGACTTCAAAAAGTAAAACAACTTCATCCAAAAAGACTCCTAGTGGCCGACCTGCAGATATCCGACTCTGAACTGCACTCGCCACCTGCACGGGAAAAGAAACCCGTGCTAAGCGATAACGCTTAGTGGGGAGGAACAAAACAAAATAACAATATACAAATACAATATAGCATCACATCACATTATAATATTTACAATATAATCAATTAACAAATACACACATATTTTTCTAATTACACCGATACAGGATATATAAGAGTTCATGTGAAACATATTCATTTAATCTTGTTAAAATCATCTCAACATATACTATACATATACACACATAGCCTGATTAGTCTGGTATAAACCTAAGAAGTGGATACGGTCATTTGGATACTGATAGAACACAATATCCCAAGCATATAGAGACATGAGTCTCAAACATGTATTTTACATATAGAGACCGAGGTCTCGCTTTATTTCCATGTAGATCCTAACAGGATCGAAACAAGGATCCAACGGACCCGCATATAACATTTTTATCATATAGCAGCTGCACACACACACAGACCTAAGTAAGCGCTTACTTATCCACTACTATGACTTATACAGGCTTAAAACTCAACTCAACAATTCATATAACAAATCATGAGAATTTCAATAAATACTCGCTTATAAATCATGTATACTTATATAATAATCAGAATCAGAAACATATAAACATATAATTATTAATTACAGAAAGTAATAAGAACAAATAGCTCATATTGGAAAAGTTCCTATTAAATAAACTATAAGCATGTAAATCATGTATACTAATTATTAATCATGTGTACAAAACCCAATATTATGCAATTATTAAAATACAATCAGGTTTTAAGTCAAATATTAATCATGTAGTGAAAAATTCTTGAAGTCAGAAGTTAAAAATCATGCTTTTAGAAAACAGGCAACTGAAGGAAGGCTGGTCACGTCGTGACCTCAAGTCACGCCGTGACTCCAGCTTCACGCAAGCGCCAGGGAAGAACAGCAAGCAAGAAAGCAAGGCAAAAGCAGGCGAGGCAGGGCAGTCACGGCGTGACCAACCATCACGCGACGTGATGCCTGCTTCACGTGAGCGCCAGGCAAAACGCAAGGTAGTCACGGCGTGACCTACCATCACGCGACGTGACGCCAGGGAGGAGAGGAAGAACTCGCGCAAGCAAAGGGGCGAGGGTCACGGCGTGATGCCGCTTCACGTGACGTGACTTTCAGCAAAGACGGGGTCACGGCGTGAAGCTGCTTCGCCTCTTGACCTTCAGCCGAGAAGGGGGTCACGGCGTGACCACCAGTCACGTCACGTGACCTTCTCCTCACAAAACTTCATCTTCTCCAAACTTCCCATTTTCCAGAAATCCAAACCCAGAAAAAAAAAACGTGAAAAACCAGACAATTGTAAAACAGAGTACAATCAAAACTCAAATCCCCATTTTGTCTAAAACTCTTTTTCATGCAATGATCATTCAAATACGTACCTGTGACGCGCGCCGAACCCGGTTAAACCCAGCAAGGGCCCTCTCGGTGAATCCGCTTTAGGATTCGAGGTATGGAGGTCCGCGTCTTTTGGATCATGGGCGCCATGAGACATCATCGGTGTATTCCTCCCAATAGAACATTGGGGAGAACAACCTAGCCTATTGACACCTAAAGGCACCTTTGAGGTATTTGGAGTCGCCACCCAATTTGCAAGAAATTGGGAAAAGGTTTCTCACCTCTAACGGTCTAAACCAGAGATACGGTGTCCGGGACTTCCCTCTTATTTATGCCTTGGTTAATTATAAATGGGTTTTTAACTTCTTAAAATTATATCTCTCATCTCACACGAGCGATGCATTAAAAGTAAAAGCGCATTTCAAGCACGTAAAGGAAGTAAATAAAAGCGATAAAGCAATAGATAGAGAAGGCGATAAATGAAAGCGGTAAACACGCAAGCACGCAATTACAAGAGAAATAGGGGCGGAATACAACCCCCATTGGAAGGAAATGAAGCTATAAATGGGACGGAATACAATCCCCAAAAATAAATAAATTTGCCCCAAAATTATTACAAGGGCCCAAAAAAGAAATGAACTTGAATTTAAAACACTCACCCAAGATTAAAATAAAAGAACATACATAAATCGGGGCATTATTTAAGGAATATTGGTTCCTTCGCACTTATTCGAAATTTAGGAACATTGGTTCCTTCATATTAATTTGAAGAGGGTTCGAAGAGTCATTTTTGATTGCTTGAATTAAAAAACCGGGATGAGTGATCCTATTTTTGTATAAAAGTTGACTCTTCGTTTTAATTGTGATGTTTTTATTGTTGGGCTAAAATAAGGGACATTGGTCCCGATTTTATTAGTGAAAGTTCCTATTTAATTATAGAAATATTTTTGTGATTTTTTATCGCACGCGTGCACGAATAAAAAACACATATTTACAAATAACACGACATAAAGAGAGGGTTGAGAAAGATCTCACCGAACCGGAGTGTCCGCCTACGCGTCGCGACTCATCCGGGGAGTCGCGGGGGTGCTCAAATGACTCGATTCAAGTTAAACTCATACAAAAATTAGCATTAAAAATATAAGTAAATATTCAAAGTGAATTAATCAAACAAATGCGAAATATAATAATAATAACAATAATAGCAATGCAACAAAATAAATCAAATTATCAACAGTAAATAACAATGCAACAATAAATAAAATGAACAATAGACATAATAATCATGATAAAACCATATAATAATAATAATAATAATAATAATAATAATAATAATAATAATAATAATAATAATAATAATAATAATAATAATAATAATAATAATAATAAAAGATAGCACCAAATACTAAGAGATTAATGAAGTAATAATAATAATAATAAACTGTGAAAATATATTAATATGCAAATATTAAAAACGATTAAGCTAAAAACTAAAGTAGAATAAAATAGCAAGCTAAAAACGTGAGGTTGTTCATACTACAAGACAAAATGTGGCCAAAAGTCATGGAAATGCAAATGAAGTGTAAAAAGAAAGTGGGAATGAAAAAGCTAAGAGCAACTCAAAATTCAATCGGTCAAAAAACATAATACTAATCATAATAATAATAATAATAACAGTGAATGGACATAAAAATCAAATTAAAACAATCCAATAATATATTATTAGTGATATTAACACATTAAAATGCTAAAAGTAAATAATAGACATGATAATAATAGCAAGAAATAATATTAACAACAATAAATAATATAAAAAAATAAATGAGAACGAGTCCAAGAATGTTTACCCTCAGAATTTTTTTAGATCGGAGAAACGGTGTCTCGATTGATTTTTCTTGTCGGATTTGTGGTGATAAATATTTGAAGAAAATGTAGAAATTAATATTTTGAAATAAAATCAAGAAAATACTTTGATAAAAAATATTTTTGGTGGATGATTTGAGCAAAGGAAATTGATTTTCCAAACTCAAATCACTCAGAAAAAATGGATTATGTATTTTTATGAAGAAAAATAAATAGATTAAAAATTGAGAAGAGGAAAAAAATGAACTTAGAAAATTTAGAAGAAGGAATTGAAGAAGAGATTCAGTTGCTGGGGACAAAAAATTGGAGAGAAAAGTAAAACCCCATCCCCTTGATAATTGTTGCCGTCCCCTAAAATGAGGGGAAAAAATCCTCATTTAATCTTGCCTTGACCAAAAATAGGAAGGGACAAAATAGCTTTTTATTTTTGTTTAACCCAAAAAAAGCATAATGGTGAAAGACTGAAGAAAATCAGACTGAAAAAAAAAAAACGAAAAAAAGAGGACAGGTGACAGGTCGCGCGGAGAAGGGCACAGCGCGCGGGGACAGTGCACGCGAGGGCAGCTGGTCGCGTGGTGGCAATGGCCACCACGCGACCCTGTGTGGTAAAGTGGCCATATGGCCACTTTACCACGTTTTAAAAAAACTTTGTTAAAATATTATTATTTTTTTTTTTTTTTTGATTTAAAAAAAACCTTTTAAATCTCTTTTGTTTTCTTTTATATTTTTATTTATTTTTTCTAATTAGACTAATTAACTAACCCAATAAAATTAATTAACTAATTTAATTCAATCAAATTAATTATCCAACTTAATTTTCTTCTTTTTTCAATTAAATCAATTAATTAATTTTATTTAACTCAATTAAATTAATTAGTTAATTCAATTTCTCTTTTTTTTCAAATTAAATCAGTTAATTTAATTTAATTCAATGAAATTAATTAATTAATTTAATTTCCCCCTTTTTTTCGAATATAAAAAATAACACTTTCTAATAATATTATTAAATTTTTTTTTTATGATAAAAAAAAGATTTCGACAAGAGAAACATCATTTTTGACATCTTTAATTGTAGGTATCGTTTTTCATCATCGGGTAATTCTGATCTTGGACCGCCTCGGGACCCGGTGTCTACAGTTGCCCCCAATTTTGGGGAACTTAGAACCTAGGTGCCTAAGTGAACCAAAATTCAGAAAAGAGAGGGAGAGATGCGTACCTGAGGCGGTCGCTGTCCGGAACTGGCTGAAGAAGTCGTCCCCTTCGGTTGCCGTGTATACTGAAGGACAATTTTTATCCTTTTGGGCGATGCGTTGAGTCTGCTCCAGACTTACCAAATGCGAGGGTGCGTGAGATTTGTCTCCTCAAAGAACTTGGGGAATTGGCCTCCTCAGAGGACCGAGTGATTTTGCCTCCTCAGAGGACTTTGGGATTTTGCCTCCTCAGAGGACTTGAAGATTTTGCCTCCTCAGAGGACTTTGGAATTTTGCCTCCTCAGAGGACTTGGAGATTTTGCATCCTCAGAGGACTTGGAGATTTTGCCTCCTCAGAGGACTTGAGATTTTGCCTCCTCAGAGGACTTTGGAATTTTGCCTCCTCAGAGGACTTTGAGATTTTGCCTCCTCAGAGGACTTGGAGATTTTGCCTCCTCAGAGGACTTTGGAATTTTGCCTCCTCAGAGGACTTTGAGATTTTGCCTCCTCAGAGGACTTGGAGATTTTGCCTCCTCAGAGGACTTTGAGATTTTGATCTACGCCGATGTCATCTTGACTTGTTTCTCCGGCACGAGTGAGTGCTACCGCTAAGATGGTCCGGGCCCCGCTTTCATGCGTGCGGTCTTCATTTGGACTTTATTTTTTCCTGCAAAACTTGGCGCGCAAGAATATATACAAGAGATTGTGCATGTATGTATAAGATGCCATATGCAGATATAAGATGTATGCAAAATGGGTAGACCACGTCCTGGGTGGTGAAGGGTCCGTTCAGGGCACGTTTCGGCATTATCTGATATCCCCAAGGATCTGGAAAAGCGTCTTCGCGGCTCAGGAATTCTGACTCATAACCCCCCCTCAAGGGGGACCATTAAGTGGGCATCTTTGCCCCCGAGGATTCTGACCCATGTCTTGCATTATACCTTCTGCTCGAGAGGATGTCATCTGAAAAACCACGGCCTTATCGCTCCAGGCATTGAAAGTCATTGATTAAAGGTAGTGCGTCCCTCGTGGATTTTCACACTAGCTTTTCTTAGCGGGAGATGCGTCCTTGTCGGATTTTCACATAACCCTGTGCCTTATTTTTTGCCTGGAATGGACCCAGCCCAATCCAGCGGCTTTTATTCATTTTATTTTTTGTAGGGCAGACTGCCTGTCGCCAGGTTTTCACCCTGCCCTTTGGCCTATCTTTTGCTTAGAGCGCCAGTCACGGTTTTCATCTCTAACGGCTTTTTTTTTTTTTTTTTTTTTTTTGAGAGAGAGAGAAGTTGGAGTTATTGTGAAAGGTCTTTCGGGTATGATTGACATGTGCTTATGTCTCAGATTTTGGTTGTATGTGTTTGGCTATTTATTAGGAAGGTGCTGTAGGGTTGGCTTCGCAGTGGGTAGCAGGATGAGATGACTGAAGTGCCTGAGTGGTGAGAATGGTAGAGGGTAGATAGTTGTTGTAAAAGGTCTTTCAGGTACTATCGGCGTGTGTTTGCGTCGTAGGTCAAGGTTGTCTGAGCTTGGTTTCTATCATGAGGGTGCTATAGAATTGGCTTCACAGTTCATAACAGGAGGAGCTGACTGAAGTGCCTGAGTGGCGAGAGTGGCAAGGGGTAGATGGTAGCAATGTGTTGGTTTCATATCTGACTGAGACAACTTTGAGTGTGCAAGATGAGCTGCTCCGGTTACACCCAAACATCTTTGTATAAATGCATATATTTCAATCTGATTTCATAACACATGATCACTATTTGGCATTAGCTCAAAAAATATGAGACATCATCTAATCTCGGGATAGATCTTGAGAGCATCAAACTCCTGTTATCAATCAGCCCTCGCGGGTTTTCTTGATTGAATATTTTCTCTTTTTTTTTTTTTTTTTTTTTTTAGCTTTTTTTTTTTTTTTAGCCTTTGCCATGGACCTTCTTCCAGTTCGTCAACATTGGTTGAATTTGCTTTCATCTTTGTTAGCCGGAGAGACTGCTGCTTCTGGGAGTGGTTCCTCTTGATATCAAAGTTTTGGTCTTAGCTCTCGCGCAGACTGGTTGAGGTGATGGGTTACTTATTTGGAGCTTGAATATGAAGTTTCACGTTTGGCCTGTATTGGCTTTGGCGTTTCGAATCCTGGAATGGCCTTTAAATGGCTGAGACAGGGTGACAGGTTGGGCTTGGATGATCTGGGGTACTTTATCAATTCTGGTGGTTTAAACCCTGGAATGGCCTTTCAACGGCCGGGCTAGGGTAACAGGTTGGGCTTGGATGATTTGGGGTACTTTTATTGGCCTTGGTAGCTCAAGCTTTCGAAATGGTTTTCGTCGGCTGGGATTGGATGGATGGCTCTGGAGTTAGCCCTTTTAGGTCCTTTTCAGTAGCTAAAAAGAATGGCAATGTGCAGGCATGTGTAGATCAACGGGATTTGAACAAAGCTTGCCCCCAAATGGCATTCCCTTGCCCCCTATCAATTCTCTCTTTTCTTCTCTCTTTTCTTTACACCCAATTTTTTTTTTTTTCAACCCAATTTTTTTTTTTTTTTTTTTTTCACAACCCAATTTTTTTTTTTTTTTTACAACCCAATTTTTTTTTTTTTACAACCCAATTTTATTTTTTTTTTTACAAGCTTTGTTCGAGTCCTGAAGTTTACACATACGTGCACTTTTTATCTTAACCACTGGAACCATTGTTGTTCAATTTGGTCGTGCATTAAATTTTGGTAAGAAATTTGGTTATGAGGGTTTTGGATGGTTAAGGGTCAGTCATAATCGGTTTTAGGGTACACATTTCGAAATGGGTCGAGAGAAAAAGGTCATATGGCTTGGTTCTGATGGGTTGTATATTTCTCATAGTGGTTTTGAGTTTTATTTGTCCGACTTTTGATGTAACTTTCGAAGTTCAATTTTATTCGGCGACACCATATGTAGCTCAGGTGTTGTGGATGCGAAGAAGTGCCTTTCAAAATTTGGTTCGTCGTCATGTTGGCAATGGAAGGTAGTCTGGTCTTCTGAACGTCCTTGTTAATCTTCGACATGTCATACCAGGTCCAGGCAAAGGCTCCTTTTTTTTTTATTCTCTCAAAATTATCCTCTCTCCAAGAGTTATATCAGATGCTACCAAGATTTTATTTGGATTCCCCAAAGTTCCGAGACTAGATGGAGTCGTATTAATTGGGTTAATGTCAAAATGAATGGATGCATCATGATCATGAGAAATGAAATCAAGGAAATATCGCATAAACAAAACAGAAATTGTTCAACATGTTACAATAGCCAAATTTTCCTAAAAGAGTTATGGAATTGAAAAGCAGTAAGCATTAAAAGCATGATCTTCTGCTTGTGGCTTCGGAGGGACATGCCGATGAAGTGGATTGGCACGATCACATCTATGGTGGAAGGATTGCATTGCAGTCTACTCCCTTCTTCTTCTCTCTTTTCTCGGGATCCGTGATTTGCCTGCTGTCGATCAAGTCTTGAATTTCATGCCTTAATCTTGCGCATCGGTCTGTGATATGCCCCGTATGTTGGTGAAAATGACAATACTCATCATCTTTATGACCCGGCCGTCCTTGGGTTTTGGCTGGCTTAGGTGGCAGGGGCTGCAGCTTTCCCTCCTTTTCCAGTTTCTTTAACACCCACGATAAAGGCCGACCCAAATTCGAGAAACGCCTTTGGTTCACCCCTATAGTCGATACCTCAGCCGCCTTTTCAGTCCTATCGCCGCTGCTGGAGCCTGTCCACTTATTTGCCCCCTGACTGTTATAGCCCTTCTTAACAAACCCTTCACCACTCGCCTTCTGGGCCATGCGTTCACCCTCTGCCTCTATGGCGATGTCTTTTAAAGACTCCCAATCTTTTAACCCTTTCATCTTGAGCCCTTCTCTTAAGTACGGGCTTGCATTTCTAATGAACAGCCTGATCTGATCTACCGTATCAGGCTTTCTCTTCATCTCCATCACCCGATTCCTCCACCGAGTGAGATAGTCATGGAAGGACTCACCAGGCTTCTGGTACAATAGCTCAAGGTCTTTCAAGGTAACCTCTATTCGGGTACTACAGTCATATTGCTTAAGGAATTCTTCTATCAGTAAATCCCAATTTTCTCTAGACCTTTTATCCAACCCGTGGTACCAATCGATCGTCGGCCCCGTTAGACTGAGACAGAAATACTTCACTTTCTGCCTTTTTGTCAGCCCTGTGCCTTTCATGATAAGGGCGTACTGCTTAACATGTGCAGAAGGGTCTGAGGTACCATCGAACTTCGGCAAATCCGGCATCTTGAACCCCTGGGGCAGCAGCTCTTCACCCTCCAGATCTACACCTTCGAGATTGACCCCCTTTTCGGCTGACAGCAGGCGTGTGATCGCCTCAATCTTTTCTTCCATCTTTTTCACCACATCATCCTCCACTTTGGGGACTCTTCCCTTCACAGTTTGAGGAATTACTGGTTCATCCTCCTCCTCCTCCATAAGGTCATCTCTCGGGTCTGAAATGCCCACCCTTCTCTGCTCACCAGGTGTCATTGCTCTAAGCTCAACAATTGGCGGTTGTGTAGTGGCGGCCGCTGTATGAGCCCCCTCCATAACGGGTGGTTCACCTTGCTCTACAACAGGAGCCACAAATGGTTGCCCTGCACTTGGTGCCATCTGGGCGACGATGCTCCCCATCATAGCTAACATCTTCCTCTCAAAATCCTCGAATCTCTTATCCAAATCTTGTGTCACCGAAGCACCCATTTCTTGCGGTAGATCTGCCATTACTGACCTTGAAATCTCCGCCAACCAATCCAAATTTTGCTTGTTCGTCAGGCACCCTCGGGGACCCCAAAACCTCCCAGGTGAGTGGCCTATAGTGGCTGAAAATTCCAAGGGGTTAGAATGATGCATGGATGAGATGTAATGCATGATCGTGATATGCAGATGGTCCTACATGTGAAGAAAAATAATACGCAGACAAAAGGATATTCACACACAAAAATGAAATGCATATGTGTTTATATATATATTTTATTTTATTTTAACATGCATGGATGATGCGTGATGCATGAGCATGACGTGCAGCATTTACAACCACATGCAGACAGGTAAATCCTCCCAACCTTATCACTCCCACACACGGGGTTGTGCGGTCTCTTTCCTAGGTGGGCTTCATCCGAGGGTTAACAGGGAACCCATCGGACACGAATAGTGCACGGTAAAAAACCGGCAGCATAACAGTCTTAATCTAATGCGCATTCGTATGGGTTTTGGCTATTACATATTTGGGCAATTCAACTAAACCAAAGTGGGCCCAATGGGGCATGAAAGCCTTTGATGAAGACCATTTGATTTGGTTGATTTTGCTTAATATGTGATAGCCCATATCACAAGCATCGTATTAAGGAGCATGCCCCCTAGGGAAAGTTTCTATTTGCCATTACATGGGCTTTGGTCAAGGTGATGATACTTTAGGGCTACCCAAGCATGGTCTGCGCCAACGGGTCTAGCTCGTCGTGAGCATAACGACCGATTGGGTCTCCATTTTAATATACCAAAAGGTACAAGGCTTGGGCTGGTGATTATCCTTAACACTTCCCTACAATGAGTGAAAGTAGGGTCGTGCTTCGGGAACGCACCGGGGTAAGATAGGGACCAACTAGCGTAAGTCTAAGGCTCTAAAATGGTATGATGCAATTTTCGAAAAGAGATAGAATTTTAAGTTTCAAAAACCCAATTATAAATTTTAACCAAAGCACTTTCGGAGTGAAGTCTCAAACACAAAGTCCCCAGCGGAGTCGCCACTGTGACGCGCGCCGAACCCGGTTAAACCCAGCAAGGGCCCTCTCGGTGAATCCGCTTTAGGATTCGAGGTATGGAGGTCCGCGTCTTTTGGATCATGGGCGCCATGAGACATCATCGGTGTATTCCTCCCAATAGAACATTGGGGAGAACAACCTAGCCTATTGACACCTAAAGGCACCTTTGAGGTATTTGGAGTCGCCACCCAATTTGCAAGAAATTGGGAAAAGGTTTCTCACCTCTAACGGTCTAAACCAGAGATACGGTGTCCGAGACTTCCCTCTTATTTATGCCTTGGTTAATTATAAATGGGTTTTTAACTTCTTAAAATTATATCTCTCATCTCACACGAGCGATGCATTAAAAGTAAAAGCGCATTTCAAGCACGTAAAGGAAGTAAATAAAAGCGATAAAGCAATAGATAGAGAAGGCGATAAATGAAAGCGGTAAACACGCAAGCACGCAATTACAAGAGAAATAGGGGCGGAATACAACCCCCATTGGAAGGAAATGAAGCTATAAATGGGACGGAATACAATCCCCAAAAATAAATAAATTTGCCCCAAAATTATTACAAGGGCCCAAAAAAGAAATGAACTTGAATTTAAAACACTCACCCAAGATTAAAATAAAAGAACATACATAAATCGGGGCATTATTTAAGGAATATTGGTTCCTTCGCACTTATTCGAAATTTAGGAACATTGGTTCCTTCATATTAATTTGAAGAGGGTTCGAAGAGTCATTTTTGATTGCTTGAATTAAAAAACCGGGATGAGTGATCCTATTTTTGTATAAAAGTTGACTTTTCGTTTTAATTGTGATGTTTTTATTGTTGGGCTAAAATAAGGGACATTGGTCCCGATTTTATTAGTGAAAGTTCCTATTTAATTATAGAAATATTTTTGTGATTTTTTATCGCACGCGTGCACGAATAAAAAATACATATTTACAAATAACACGACATAAAGAGAGGGTTGAGAAAGATCTCACCGAACCGGAGTGTCCGCCTACGCGTCGCGACTCATCCGGGGAGTCGCGGGGGTGCTCAAATGACTCGATTCAAGTTAAACTCATACAAAAATTAGCATTAAAAATATAAGTAAATATTCAAAGTGAATTAATCAAACAAATGCGAAATATAATAATAATAACAATAATAGCAATGCAACAAAATAAATCAAATTATCAACAGTAAATAACAATGCAACAATAAATAAAATGAACAATAGACATAATAATCATGATAAAACCATATAATAATAATAATAATAATAATAATAATAATAATAATAATAATAATAATAATAATAATAATAATAAAAGATAGCAACAAATACTAAGAGATTAATGAAGTAATAATAATAATAATAAACTGTGAAAATATATTAATATGCAAATATTAAAAACGATTAAGCTAAAAACTAAAGTAGAATAAAATAGCAAGCTAAAAACGTGAGGTTGTTCATACTACAAGACAAAATGTGGCCAAAAGTCATGGAAATGCAAATGAAGTGTAAAAAGAAAGTGGGAATGAAAAAGCTAAGAGCAACTCAAAATTCAATCGGTCAAAAAACATAATACTAATCATAATAATAATAATAATAACAGTGAATGGACATAAAAATCAAATTAAAACAATCCAATAATATATTATTAGTGATATTAACACATTAAAATGCTAAAAGTAAATAATAGACATGATAATAATAGCAAGAAATAATATTAACAACAATAAATAATATAAAAAAATAAATGAGAACGAGTCCAAGAATGTTTACCCTCAGAATTTTTTTAGATCGGAGAAACGGTGTCTCGATTGATTTTTCTTGTCGGATTTGTGGTGATAAATATTTGAAGAAAATGTAGAAATTAATATTTTGAAATAAAATCAAGAAAATACTTTGATAAAAAATATTTTTGGTGGATGATTTGAGCAAAGGAAATTGATTTTCCAAGCTCAAATCACTCAGAAAAAATGGATTATGTATTTTTATGAAGAAAAATAAATAGATTAAAGATTGAGAAGAGGAAAAAAATGAACTTAGAAAATTTAGAAGAAGGAATTGAAGAAGAGATTCAGTTGCTGGGGACAAAAAATTGGAGAGAAAAGTAAAACCCCATCCCCTTGATAATTGTTGCTGTCCCCTAAAATGAGGGGAAAAAATCCTCATTTAATCTTGCCTTGACCAAAAATAGGAAGGGACAAAATAGCTTTTTATTTTTGTTTAACCCAAAAAAAGCATAATGGTGAAAGACTGAAGAAAATCAGACTGAAAAAAAAAAAAACGAAAAAAAGAGGACAGGTGACAGGTCGCGCGGAGAAGGGCACAGCGCGCGGGGACAGTGCACGCGAGGGCAGCTGGTCGCGTGGTGGCCAATTGGCCACCACGCGACCACTTTTGCCAAAAGCCAAAGTGGTCGCGTGGTGGCAATGGCCACCACGCGACCCTGTGTGGTAAAGTGGCCATATGGCCACTTTACCACGTTTTAAAAAAACTTTGTTAAAATATTTTTTTTTTTTTTTTTTTTTTGATTTAAAAATGGCCACTTTACCACGTTTTAAAAAAACTTTGTTAAAATATTTTTTTTTTTTTTTTGATTTAAAAAAAACCTTTTAAATCTCTTTTGTTTTCTTTTATATTTTTATTTATTTTTTCTAATTAGACTAATTAACTAACCCAATAAAATTAATTAACTAATTTAATTCAATCAAATTAATTATCCAACTTAATTTTCTTCTTTTTTCAATTAAATCAATTAATTAATTTAATTTAACTCAATTAAATTAATTAGTTAATTCAATTTCTCTTTTTTTTCAAATTAAATCAGTTAATTTAATTTAATTCAATGAAATTAATTAATTAATTTAATTTCCCCCTTTTTTTCGAATATAAAAAATAACACTTTCTAATAATATTATTAAATTTTTTTTTTATGATAAAAAAAAAATTTCGACAAGAGAAACATCATTTTTGACATCTTTAATTGTAGGTATCGTTTTTCATCATCGGGTAATTCTGATCTTGGACCGCCTCGGGACCCGGTGTCTACAGTACCTTTAGGCCTTCAGAGCACAATCACAGCAATTATATTCACAAATTCACAATATCACATAATCACAGTAAATTAACAGAGAAAGTCCCAACTCAGAGTTTTACATTCAAACTCATACATATTCATCCTATTTACATACTCATCAATATTCATTTCCTCAGAATTCAGATATACTCATCATATTTCCCATGCATATAAATAAACAAACCTACACACTAACATTCACATTAACACAGTAACTGGAATCCAAAAAAAAATGAGCAAAAGAACAGACACTCCCAAACCTGTTGAAGTCCAAAAATCCACTGTAATATCCTCAATCTACAACCTTGCCCTTTCCCTTCTCCTTCCTTGTATCCTCAGGAGCTTACAAACAAGTAAATCCACACTTCATTATCCAAGAACAGAATCTTATAAACCCAAAGAGAAGAAAAACCACATGACAACCAAAAGTCACTTACCTCTGGAACTTCTTTCCCAATCTCAAACCCCAGTTCCTCAACAACAAAACTCACATGCAGATGGAAAAAGAACAGAAAAAAAAAGAAAAAAAGAAAGGCAGAATGTGCTTCGTGTGAGAGAGAACCAGAAAAGAAAGAGAAAACTTTTCAGTCCTTTGTTTTCCAACTAACTAAGTTTTTCCCAGACTTTTTCCTTTCCCTCCCCACGTGCACATGCTCCTTCCACATGGCACACATGCACAGTTACACAATTCACTTATTCCTCTTTTACTAAATAACCCTTGACAATTACCTTTAAGTCACCAAAATAAAATCTACCATTTAATTACTTTAATTATACTTGCAATTTAATCCTCCTTTCCACTTGAATATTACCCAATTAGCCTTATTTATCCAATTAAAATTCAAATTTCCAAATAAGCCACTTGTGGGGTGTGACAGTGGCGACTCAAAAATACCTCAAAAGGTGCCTAAAGGCGTTGTGGGTCTAGATGATCCTTTCCAATGTTCTATTGGAAAGGAGGCATCCAAAATGACTCATGATGCCCAAGATCATAAAAGACATGAACCAATCTCTCGAATCCTAAAAGCGGATTCAATGAGGGCCTTGCTGGTTCCGGCGCGCGTCACAATGGCGACTCCACTAGGGAAGATCGAAACTTCACTTCAAAAGTAACTTAAGTTAAAATTATAATTGAGTTATTAAGAATCAAAAATTCTATTTCTAATCAAAATTGCATTACATACATTAGGGCCTTAGAATATGTTAGTTGGTCCCTTATCTACCCCTGTGCGTTCCTAAAACACAACCCTACTTTCACTCATTGTAGGGAAGTGTTTGGGATAATCACCAGCCTAAGCTTCGTACCATCCGATGGTTTATTAAATGGAGGCCCGATTGGTCGCTATGCTTGTGATGAGCTAGACCCGTTGGTAGGGACCATGCTTGGGTAGCCCTAAAGTAACAACATCTTCTGACCAAAGTACATGTAACTGCAATAGATACTTCCCATAGGGGGCATGTACCATAATACCGTGCTTGCTATTTAGGCCGTTATATATTGAACAAAATCAATTAAATTAAATGGCCTTTATCAAAGGATTTTATGTCCCGATGGGCCCATCTTGATTTAGTTGAATTGTTTAAATATATAATGGACAAACACACATACGTATGTACATTAGGCTAGAGTTGTTATGCTGCCAATTTTTTATCGTGTACTATACGTGTCCAATTGGTTCCTTGCAAACCCTTGGATAAAGCCCACCTAGGAGAGAGACCGCACGACCCCGTGTGTGGGAGAAATAAGGTTGGAAGGATCTACCTGCTTGCATGTGTTTGTCTTTGCTACACCAGCACGACCATGCATTACACTTCAAGCCATGCATCATCCTAAGAGAGGTGTGTTTTACAGCCATCATAGATTCATCGAGGTGGTTTAGAGGTCCTGACGGTCGGTTAAGAAAGATTTCACTTTTGGGATTATCAGAGCTGGTTTCAGATCAGAGTTCGGATTCCTTCTCAGAGGGTAGTGAGATTTTATCTTCTGAATTATCAGCTGAAGCAAGTATGTCTAATCCAGCAAGTGGTTCTGATGTAACTAGGGTAATGATTGCCGAAGAAGTTATAACATCCCCTGTGACGCGCGTCGAACCCTGGGGCACCCCGAAAGCCCGCTTTTAGGGCGATCAGGTGGAGGTTCATTAAAAACTTGTAAGGTATTTACAAGTGTGTCTATATTGGGCAACAAGGAGGTGTCTTGGAGTCACCACCCAATAGAACATTAGGAAGGGTCGTCTAGCCTCAGTGAGCCAAAGACGTCGCGTACATATCCATTTTGGGTAAACCAGAGGAATCTTGGAGTCACCACCTAATACAACATTGGGAAGGGTCGTCTAACCTCGTGGAACCTAGGATTACACAGCGCGTAAGTATCCAACTTGTGCAAACCTGAGCAATCTTGGATTCACCACCCAATAGAACATTGGGGAGGGTTATTTAACCTCATGGAGCCTAGGATTATATTGATTAGGCCTTTTCGTGGGAAACAAGAGATATTTTGGAGATTCCACCCTAATGAAACACTGAGATGGACCTCTAACCTCATTGAGCCCTAGACCAGAGTGGATTCGGGACTTCTCATTTATTCTTACCTTGATTAATATTATAATTAAGTTTTAATATCATTATTTCATCAAATTTTCATATGATGCATTAAAACGCAATCCATTCACATAGATAAGGCAGTAAATTGACATAAAGTAAAGTACGCAAAAATAAATTACAATAAAACTAGGGGCTGAATACAACCCCCATTATAAAACAACATGTAAATCATAGAGAAATTGGGATATTCATTGAAATGAGGACATTGGTCCTGGCATGCACATTTATCACAAATCGATTTCTGAGAAGTGTCGATTTTATTGGCTAAAAAAAAAGGACTTTGGTCCCCTGACTTTCGAAAAATCCCAAATTAATTACTATAAAACATTTGGCCATTTTACTTTAATGGGATTAAATAATTTTTATTATAAAGTGAATAATAAAACAAAACAAACAAAATAAGGGTAAAGAAAGAACCCGGATGAAAATCCTCAGATCGGCGCGACCACCATCATTAATAACTCTAATTCATCCAAAATAGTCAGATAATAACTGACCAAAAACAAACATGTCAGCATCAAAATCAAAACAAAATCAAATAAAGAAAAATAAACTCACAAGAGATTTTAAAGAAAGTGAGTGATCGGCGGACGGAGTGGTGCATCATTTACGTCCCGTCTCTTAAATTAGAGGCGGGCGTAGGTGACCACTCTGCACATCGGTCACCCCCGATTCAGGAAATAAAACTATGTAAATTCCCTTGAAATTCTTTATCAAATAAATAAATCAAAAATCAAAACAATTAATATAAGTTAATTAAATTACACAAATATTAATCCAGAATGTTTACCCTTGGATCTTACCTTCTGGGTGGATATTGAATGATTTCGGTCCCGCGCGCTTCACAAGGATCGAATAAGAGTGGATCAAGAAAAGAAAATTTATGTTTTTCTTTCTTGAAAATTTGACAGCAATTCGAATATTGGAATTAGCCGGGTAGATGGAAATGAATGAATTTCGTTACCTCAAATTAGCTTAATTCACAAAAGAAAATTGAGAAAAGAATAGATGAGTTGAAAGAATTTTTCGTAGAATAAAAATCAGCTGAAGAAAAGAGATTCTTGAGAAATAAAACTCTTTTTTAGATTTTGGTAAATTGCTTCATAAAAAGATTTTCCTTTTAAAATTCTCTAACTCTTCTTAAAATTTGCTAACTTTTCTCCCCAAAAATTTCTTAATTTTTGTAACCCCAAATAATAAAATTTAGTCCACTATTTATAGAGTTTTTTAGGAGATAATTAGGATAAACATCAATTTAAAGTTTGAATTTTGAAAAGGATTTTAAAATTCAATTTTAACCAAATCTCTACCCCAAAATCTCATCCAAATTTGAAAGATATCACTTATCGGATTAAATTTTATCAAATTCGGCATTATCTGATCAGATGCACTATCGACGGCCGTCCCTATAACTATCGATAGGCGTCGGTAGTAAGGGTACGCATGGTAATCTTGACAAATAGACGGACACGGGCTCGAGGCTAGGTATGGTCGTCTCTATGCGGACACGTGTCCGTCTCTCGTGCTACAGACGACCGTCTCTACAATATAAGAGATGGCCCGTCTATACAAGCAACGACCCTTCTCCCCATGCTAGAGACGGGGAACCTGAAATAGCAACGGGAGTCCCAACTCCGACGGCCATCCCGTTTGAGGAGCAAAATCTCACTTTTTCAAGCTAAATTTCCCAAACTCTTTCAAAACCTCACGCTATAGAGAAAAAGACTTTAATCCTTGTGAAATCGAAAGACGAAAACCTCTGAATTCCATCCATTTATCCGAAAACAGACATTTGATCTCTTTATCGGGTAACTCTGATCTGGACTGCCTCAAGACCCGGTGTCTACAGTTGCCCCCAATTTTGGGGAAACTAGTGCACTAGTGCCTAGATGAGCCAAAATTCAGAGAAGGAGGAAAGTGATGCATACCTGAGGCAGCCATTACCTTTTTGCTGTGTGGAATGTTGCAATTTGTTGCCATTGAGCTGTAGTGCTATCAGACTGTGGCTCGTTTGCAATATTTTCTGTCGTATTGTCCCACTCGCCTTCGGTCGGCTTGTATGGCGTGAGGTGAAGTGTTGTCTAACTACATCCTCTGTTGCGATCTGTTCTATCGCTGTCCCCTGCTAACCTCATCTCGGTCTGCATGGTGGCTGGTCTGTCCCATTGGCCTCATCTCGGATTGCATGGTGTGAGGTAAAGTGTTGTCTAACCGCATCCTCTGTCGCGATCTGTTCTATCGCTATCCCCTGCTAACCTCATCTCGGTCTACATGGTGGCTGGTCTGTCCCGCTGGCCTCATCTCGGCTTGCACGGTGTGAGGTGAAGTGTTGATCCCCTTTGTGAGATACAGTGTTATCTAATTACAATCCCGTTTGTGAGATGCAGTGTTCTCTAACTGCAATCCCGGTTTGTGATCTTATTTTATCGCTGGTGATTGAACTTTCTGTCTTAGTAGCCGCTTTTGAGCTCGCACAGCATAATCTTGGTAACCTCATGTCGGTCTGCAAGGTATGATTCTGATTTATTGATCCCATCCGATCTGCAATATAGAGTTGGTCAAATATAATCTGTAAGGGCATAGTGTTTGATTAGTTTATCCTTCCTTTTGGTTGCTGGTCATTTTTTGGATTGATGTAAAATCATGTTCTTGTATTGTAAAAGATTCTTGTTAATTTTTGCACAAATTAGCTTAACCGGTAGATTTATGAACATTTTCATGTTGCCATTTATTATTTATCATCCTTTTTATTATATGATCAATTGTCTCTTTTATGAGAAAGTCAAGTAATAAAGTGATAAACATAACGAAATAACATTTAAATTTAACTACGGTTAACCATAAACATTTTTCACTATAAAGATAAATTTTGTACAATATACAAATGTGATTACAATAATGAGAATATACAAACAGGGTCGACAGAACTCCCTGAATAGCCTATAATGGCGGATAATCTGAGGGCTCCTCCTTTGGATCATCATCATCATCTGACAGATGAAACAGCTGGCCTCGTGATGAAGAAGTAGAGGGTCCCGCACCTGAAGTAGATGGCTAACTGGGAGGCACTGATGGTCCGGGCTGTTGAGCGGCTGAGGCTTTGGCCTGCTGCTGGTATCTGGGAGGTACGACTATCGATACTGACAATGGCTGCACTCTCGCTGGGTCCTGCTGCTAGAACTGGACCTGAGCATACACATCGAAGAAAGGCTATGCGCATACTGTCATGAACTGCAGTGTATCGGTGACAACTCCCCCTAACTCTCTGAAAGCGTTGCCCAGCCGAAGGGTCTGATCCATGGAGGTGGTCCCCATACGCCCCAACCTATCCTCTGTCTACTCTCTAAACTCCTGAATGGACTGGGCGATGGGGGGTATGGCACCATCCAGAACCTGGATCCTAAACCTAAGGGCCTCAACCAACTCATCCACCATCTGCAAAGCTGCGTCAGTCCTCTGGATCGCCTCATCCTTGGAGGCCCTCATCTCCTGCCTCAACTGGCCTGCAAGTCTCTCCTGCTCCTACCTCAAACAATCAATGAGCCTCCCCTGCTCCTGTATGATACCCTACTGCTGATCTATCCGCTCTATCATGAGCCTATCTCGCTCACTGAGCTGCACTAGAAGGGCCCTATCTCTCTCCTCCTGTCTGCGCTCGAAGGATGCGAACATAAAAGTCAAAATCGCAGTGAAATCTGGTTGTGCTGGATAAGTCGATGGTGCTTATGGAAGGGGGGCTGACTCTGGTGCCCGCTCTGGAGGTGGAGCAGTGGAAGTGGATGCCCCTGGGTCTCCTGCTCAAGCATATGGGGAGAATCTCTCAGGTGTCCGATGAACTGTCCGCTGCACCCTCGATGGCGGAGGAGGGGTAGGACTCTGTACCCTCTGTACCGGAGGAGTACCGAATAAGTCATCCATGGTGAACTCTATCCCCATGTCGGAAGGTGTATGAGGCTGCTCCCCCTTGGGCTGCTGCTGCGGAGGCTAACCCTCCTGATAGCCTGGGTGCTCGGGAGGCTGGTCCTGCTGGTGATGTGGATGCTCGGGAGGCTGGACCTCCTGGTGATGCTGATCCTGAGGCTGCTCCTCTACTGCCTCTAGTGAGGGAAGGCCAAATGCACGCTTGGTCTCCTGAATAGTACGAAGTCTGTATGCCTCGGTCTGACCCTGTATCGTCACTATCATACCCATCGTGATGGCTTCCAGAGCATCTATATAAACGCTCTCATCCAGAGCATGCCCAAAGATATCAGGATGGATGCCCAAGCTCAAAAGCAACCTAGTAATCACTCCACCCACATCCACCACAGGGGCTATTCCCCTAGACACTCTCGCCAAATTAATCAAAATCTCATGGCTGATGTTAAGTTGCTGACCTGCAACCATAGCCCATAAGCTCCAAATCTCTGCAGCGTTGAGGGACCCCGGATTACCAGCTCGTCCTAGATAGGAGCTGGATAGAACCCTATATACATATCGAAGAGCCTGTGACGAGAGTACTGTACTCTTTGCCGTATCGTGGTGATACGGCACTCCCGGTAACGCAATGATCGCCCAGTGGTGGCGTCTAACTACTCTATGGGGCACTATAACCTCCGGCCCAAGTGGAAGTCCCATAGCCTCTGCAAATTGCTAACGAGTAATGCTATAATGGTGGCCCTCGATCCAAAACTGTACGACTCCCTCCTCTGTGTTAGATCTCTGAAACCCTCCATACTGGAATATAGCGAGGAATTGCCTAACCATCTCTGGATGGGTCTGGAAAGCCGGTGTCAGAAAGTGGGTCCATCCTGCCCTCGCTATCAGGGTATCAACCTCGCCTACCATGCCTAGGGCCTCAAGGAATGGCCTGGAGATGAAACGACTAGCTCGAAATTGCACCTGAGCCAGTATCCCGTACCTCTGTCTAGCCTCAGCAGTCATCCAAGCCGGGGCCTGAGGCTCAGGCTGATCCCGTGGAACATTTCGTCATGGTGGCATCCTGGAAACTGCAGGCAAAAATGAAACCTGATGAAACTATAGAAAATATACTTCCTATTGTTCCTGAGCACGCAAGGGATACTATGGTGCAATTAGTGTCAAAAATGGACTAAAAATGAGTAAAAAATGAAGAGGAGGCATCGGTTAGCGTAAGAAAACGAAAAGGGAAGAGGAGAAAAGAGACTGCCATTCCGTCGGCGCTCACCCTTATATAGATTTTACATACTGACGGGCTTTCCATCTCCAGGAGCGAGCAACGAGAATGCCGTATGTCTCTTCGGATTCTGCTTTTAACCGTCATTAATGATTTTCTTTCGATTTTCGTGATGTAATGATGATGATGCACAGATTTGACAAGTGGACAAATACAGACGGGCTTGCCGTCTAAATCCAGGAACGGGAAGGCCATCGGTTAAGCTGTACTATAAAGTTCACCATTTTCTTGGATTCCATGCCTTTTTTCCCATTTTAGCTTTACAGCAAGTTCCTTTCTCCAGTTTTTCATTTTTTCTTCTTTATTTCCTTTAGTGACTTCAATTTTAGCCCCTAAGACATGAATTCTTCTCTTCTTCAAAAAATGTACCGTGTCTTAGACGATGCTCAAACCTGGGAAAATACCACTCTTGCCCCCCTTTCTGGGCTGAAATTCTTAAGAAGAGTCAAAATAGATCACAACCTTCTTTTAGCTGCGACCCACTTCTGGGACCCTCGCTTTCATGTTTTCAGATTTACCTATCAAGAAATGTGTCCCCTGCCCGAGGAACTTGCTACTATCGTCGGGACTTGGTATCCTCCTAGTGCTTTGTCCTGCATTTCTCGCTGTGGTTAGGTTCAAACATCGCCCCTTCTGATGCTATCCGTCTAGTTCCTCAGGGCCCTACATTTGCGTTAGCACCCCTGATTGAAGCATTGGAAGAGTTTTTCGATGCTTCTCCACACCGTGTAAGTGTCATTTTTCTTTTCTGCCTTATGAAATATCTAATTGTGGTGTCAGAGGAGTTGATTGGAGATTCTCGTCTGTTCGGGATCCTGGATGATTTTCACCGTGGATTGACCCCTTTTCCACTGACCCTTGCTGAGACCATCATAGGTCTTGATTCTGTCCGTGCTGGGTCTTCTACTATTTTCTCTGGGAGCCCCTTATTACTGCAGGTAAGTCAATCTGTTAAAAGGTAGTGCGTCCCTTGTGGATTTTCACACTAGCTTTTCTTAGCGGGAAGTGCGTCCTTTTCGGATTTTCACACAACCCTATGCCTTATTTTTGCCTGAAGTGAACCCAATTCATTTCAGCGTCTTTTCTTTGCCTTTTATCTTATTTTCTTTGGCTTTTACTTTTCTTTGTTTCCCCTTTCAGATATGGTTGCAAGAGAAGTTGAAGCTGCTATCAGAGCCACCCCCTAAGGTCGTCAGTCAGTATTCTGCGAAGCATTTCCTGCCACGACAACGGTTGTACTCATTTGGGGCCCCTAACGAAGGCATTATCCGACTCAGTGAAATATCTGATGAGGATATTAGCTTTGTGCACGTTTGGCTTCCTTTATCCAGTGCAGTTATCAATGGATCCTCAGGATGCATTCCCTTATGCGGGCTTCATGAGGCCACTTTCTACATTACGGCCCGCTGTGCTCATCAACTCGGGATGACTCAGGACGTGGTGATGCTCCCTTTGTCCTTTCAAGGCGGAGTCTTTTCTGCAGCTTTTGCCTCTCGCTATCATGAGCTCTGGAGCCAACTTCCATTAAAGATTGTCATACCTCCATTCGGGAGTCATTCTGTTTCCTCCACTAATGCGTACAAGAGGTGGGTACTCAGCCCGTCATGTGATAACAGAACACGATGACTCAGGTATTTGGCCGGCGAGAGTAGTGGTAGGGCATAGTTTAGCTTTGCATGCGTTCTGAGCAACATGTTTCTTTTTAAAGCAGAACTAGCCAACAATGTAAATGAATAAAGCAAGTCTTATTTTACTTCACAAAATTGTGCACATTTCAGTACGATTTCAGCATACATGATCATTTTTACACTAATTCAATTATGCAAAACTTCATTCATTCATGGAACCAAATTTTGATAGCATCAACTCCTGTTACCAATCAGCCCTCTCGGGTTTTCTTGATTGGACATTTTCACTCGAGCCTCTAATTTTTTACCAGGATGCCTTTTTTTGGTTATCACCCTAACGAGGCGCCCAGTTTTAGCAAGGCCGCCTTTTTTCGGTTTTCGACCCGCAGGGCTTTTAATCTCTTCTTTTGATTTTATTGTCTTTAGCCATAGAACCTCTTGAGTCTATCGACGTTAACCGATTCCTTAAACTCATTGCCATCACTATCTGATAAGATCGCTGCACCCTTTGATAGCAACTGCTTGAGGATGAATGGACCTTCCCAGGTAGGCCTGAATTTCCCCCTTATGTCCGGCGGACCTGGTCTCATCTGTTTGAATACCAAGTCTCCCTCTTTCAATGGGTGCTTCTTGATTTTCTTTCCAAAGGATCTAGCGAGCCTCTTCTGGTAGATCTGGTTGTGATAGTAAGCTCTCAGCCTGTTCTCATCCAACATGTTCAAGTGTTGCAGCCGCTGATGCGCCTACTCAGCTTCCGGAATCTCTGCTTCCATTATCACCCTCAGTGACTTGAGTTCAACCTCGATTGGCAATACTGCCTCCGTCCTGTAGACCAGGGAATATGGAGTGGTTCCTATTGAAGTTCTGATGGTCGTCCTGTAACCCCAGAGTGCCAAAGGCAACCTTTCCGCCCAATCTTTATAATTCTGGACCATCTTGGCCAGGATCCTCTTGACATTCTTGTTAGCGGCTTCGACTGCCCTGTTAGCTTGAGGGCGATACGGAGAAGACTTGTGGTGCTCAATACCATATTTCTGAAGTAATTTCTTCATTTCGGCCATGAACTGGACCCCGTTATCGGATACCACATTGTGTGGAAGGCCATATCTACATATCAAATTTCTCTCGATGAATTTTGCCATATCCCAAGCATCAACTTTCTTGAAGGACTCAGCTTCTACCCATTTGGTAAAGTAGTCGATGGAGACAATGATGTATCTATGCCCATTGGAGGCCGTGGGGTGTATCTCTCCAACAATGTCAATCCCCCAAGCTATGAAAGGCCAAGGCGACGTCAAATTATGCAATTCTGAAACGGGCAAGTTCCTTAAATCTGCATACTGTTGGCATAACTGGCACTGTTTTACATACTTCGAGCAATCGTTATCCATGGTAAGCTAGAAAAACCCTTGTCTCATAATCCTTTTGGCCAATGTCAGCCCGTTCATATGGGCTCCGCATACACCGGCGTGCGTTTCTTCCATTACCTTCTTAGCATATTTTTCATCCAAACATCTCAAATGGATGCCATCAGCCTGTCGTTTGTACAACATCCCATCTATGCAGATGAACTGAGTAGATAACTTGCGAATCATCCTCTGATCTTTTTCTATAGCTTCCTCGGGAAAGGTCGCGTTTTCTAGGTAGTGCATAATGTCGTGATACCACGGCTTCCCATCTGCTACTTTTATTTCCAATACTGACTTGGATTCGAAGCTAGGTCTCTCGGAGCTAGAAATCAAAACTGGCCTCATAACTACCCCTTCTGGATTGTCCCACATTAATACAAAAGTGGCGAGCGCATCGGCCAACTGATTTTTGTCCCTTGGAACAAAATGGAATGTACACACTTTAAAATGGCTGCTCAGGTCTCTTAAGTACTTGATGTACGGCATTAGCCTTTCTTCTTTAATGGCCCATTCGCCTCGAATTTGGTTAATCACCAGGGATGAATCTCCGAATACTTCCACGTTCTTTGCACCCAAGGCTATTAACGCTTCCAGCCCAAAAGTACATGCTTCATACTCGGCCTCGTTATTAGTGGCCCTGAATCTTAACTTCTTTGCCAAGGGAAGCTTCTCATCATCTGGGGTTGTCAGAAGAACTCCTACTCCCGCCCCTTGCTGTTCACGGCTCCGTCAAAGTGTAACTGCCAACCCTGAACTGCTATAGCTGCTACATCCTCATCCGAAAAGTTGAACTCGTATGCGTCTCCTTGAATTGGGTGTTTTGCTAGGAATTCTGCCACTGCGAGCCCTTTGATAGTCTTTTGAGTAATGTACCCCACATCAAACTCTTGTAGTAGCAACAACCACCTGCCCATCTTTCCAAGTAAAGACGGAGCTTCCTGTAAGGATCTCAGAGGGTTCTGCTTTGCTACTGCCCGTACCTTGTAGGAGTGAAAGTAGTGCCTCAACTTCTTAGAGGCCCAAATTACCGCAAGATAGATCTTTTCTACTTCTACATACTTAACCTCATAAGCCAAAAACTTCTTCCTAAGGTAGTAAATAGCAAATTCCACTCCGAATTCATCCTCCTGGGCCATCATGGCGCCTACAGAACCTTCTTCTATAGCTAAACACAGAATCAGGGGCATACATGGCTGCAACGGTCTTAACACCGGCAGGTTCAGCAAGTATTCTCTGATAGTATCGAAAGCTCTCTCACAATCCTCGTTCCATACCACAGGCTGATTCTTCCTGAGCAGTTTAAAGATCGGCTCACAAATCAAAGTTGACTTGGCGATACTGTAATCTGCCAAAGAAACTCCTTACATCTTTTTCCTTCCGAGGCACTGGCATTTCTCTGATGGCTTTGACCTTGTCTGGGTCAATCTCGAAGCCCCTCGGGCTAACTACGTGTCCTAGGAGCTTCGTTGAGGTGACACCAAAGATACACTTCTTAGGATTTAATCGCATATTGTATTTATTTATCCTCTGGAAGAACTTTTCTAGGGCTTCGAAATGACCTTCTCTAGTGGCCGACTTGATCATCATGTCATCCACATATACCTCCACTTCTTTATGGATCAAGTCGTTTAGGATTTTTATCACCATCCTCTAGTACGTGGCTCCTACATTTTTCAGGCCAAAAGGCATTGTAGACACCGGGTCCCGAGGCGGTCCAAGATCAGGATTACCCGATGATGAAATAGAAGGCCGATTTTCGGCAAGAAAGGTGAGAATCGATTGTTCCTTGTCAAAAGATGTGTTTTTTCGGAAAATAATTAAAATATATATTTTTGGGGAAATTAAAATTAAGATGGAGTAAAAAATATATTAATTTTGTGTCAAGGTTTAAAATAAAATAAAATAAAATAAAAAAAATCGAGAAGGCCGCTTGCGGCAGCGCGGGGCGGCCTGCCAGCGCGCAGGGGCGCCTGCGCGGCAGGCCGCCCCAGCGCGCGAGGCGGGGGGCGCTGCGCGCCCCCCTGCGCGCAAGGAGGGCTGCCCCTGCGCGCGAGGCGGGGGGCTCCGCGTGCCCCCCTGCGCGCGAGGCGGGGGGCACCGCGCGCGAGGCCGGGGGCTCCGCGCGCCCCCCCTGCGCGCGAGGAAGGCTGCCTCGCGCGCAGCCCCTACGCGCGCCCCCCCTGCGCGCGAGGCAGGCTGCCTGCTGCGCGCGGTGCGGGGGCACCACGCGCGCAGCAGGCTGCCGCGCACGCCCTTGCCCTCTTCGTGCGACCTGTTGGTCTTCGCCTGTCCGTTTTTTTCGCTGTTTTCAGTCTGATTTTTTTCAGTCTGACATTTCCGTTGTTTCACCATTTTATGCTATTTTGGATTAACTAAAAATAAAGGTTTTTTTGTCCCTTGCCATTTTTGGCCAAGGCAAGTTTAAATGAGGTTTTTCCCCTCATTTTGAAGGACGGCAAAATTATTTCTTCAAGGTTTTTCTTTTCCTTTCAACTCTTCCTCTCCAGCAACTTGTTCTTTTGCCTTTTTTTTGCTTTCTCAAGTTTTAATCTTGATTTGCTATTCAAAAATACATAATCCATTTTATTGAGTGATTTGGGCTTGGAAAATTAATTTCCTTTTGCTCAAAATCATCCACCAAAAATATTTTTCATCAAAATATTTTCTTGGTTTTATTTCAAAATATTAATTTCTACATTTTCTTCAAATATTGATCACCACAAATCCGACAAGGAAAATCGATCGGGACACCGTTTCCCAAATCTAAAAATTCTGAGGGTAAACATTCTTGAACCCATCCTCATTTATTTTATTTTTTTTTATATTATTTATCATTGTTAATATTATTTTTTTTGCTATTATTATCATGTATATTGTTTACTTTTAGCATTTTAATGTGTTAATATCACCATTAATACATTATTTGCTTACACCAATTTGATATTTTGTTACCATTATTATTTTCATTGTGTTTATGTCCATTAATGAGTTCCTGCCATGTTTAATGCATTTAGTGTCTTTTATTATTATTATTATTATTATTATTATTATTATTATTATTATTATTATTTCTAATTGATTATTCTGTTTTCATATTATTTGTCATTTATTACTACTATTATTTGCATTATTACCACCCTACTGTTATTATTATTATTGTTAGTATATGGTTTTATTATGACTATTATATCTATTAATCATCTTATTCATTGTTACATTGTTATTATTATTATGATTATCATTATATTTATTATTATTACTATCGTATTCCTTTATATTATATTCACTATTATTTATTATCATTGTCCATTATTATTATTCTTATTGTTATTATCATTATTGTTATTATTTCGTTGTGGTTACCATCGTCATAATTTTTATTATCGTTATTATCTCGCCTTCATTTGATTAATTTTTAGAATATTTGCTAATAAATTTTTAATGTTAATTTTTGTATGAGTTTTAATTTGAGTCGGGCTATGTGAGCGCCCCGTGACTCCCCGGATGGGTCGCGACACGTAGGAGGGTCACTCCGGTTTGGTGAGATCTTTCTTAACTCTCTCTTCATGTTGTGTTATTTGTAAATAATTATTTTGCTTGTACACGCGTGAGATAAAAAGTCACAGAAATACTTTTACAATTAAATTGAGTTTTTCACTAATAAAATCGGGACCAATGTCCCTTATTTTAGCCCGACGATAAAAATGTCACGATTAAAACGAGGAGTCAACTTTTCTACAAAAGTGGGATCACTCATCCCGATTTTTTATCAATTCAAACAATCAAAAATGACTCTTCGAACCTTCTTCAAATTAATACGAAGGAACCAATGTTTCTAGATTTCGACAAGTGCGAAGGAACCAATGTTCCTCAAATAATGTCCCGATTTATATATGTTCTTTTATTTTAATCTTGAGTGAGTGTTTTAAATTCAAGTTCATTTTCTATTTGGGCCCATGTAATTAATTTTGGGGCAACTTTATTTATCTTTTGGGGATTGTATTCCGTCCCACTTACATCTTTAATCTCCTTTTAATGGGGTTGTATTCTGCCCCTATTTCTATTGTAATTGCGTGCTTGTGTGTTTACCGCTTTCATTTATTGCTTTCTTTATTTACTTTATTTATCGCTTTTATTTATTTTCTTTACGTGCTTTCAATGCGCTATTTAATTAAATGCATCACTCGCGTGAGATGAGAGGTATAATTTTAAGAAGTTAAAAACCCATTTATAATTAACCAAGGCATAAATAAGAGGGAAGTCCCGGACACCGTATCTCTGGTTTAGACCGATAGAGGTGAGAAACCTTTTCCCAATTTCACGTAAATTGGGTGGCAACTCCAAATGCCTCGAAAGTGCCTTTAGGCGTCATTAGGCTAGGTACTTCTCCCCAATGTTCTATTGGGAGGGATACACCGATGATGTCTTATGGCGCCCATGATCAAATGACGCAAACCACATACCTCGAATCCCAATGGCGGATTCACAAGCGAGGGCCCTTGCTGGGTAACCGGGTTCGGCGCGCGTCACAGGTATCACCCGATAAGCACATGTCCCCCATTCTGTGATGAAAGCCATTTTAATTTGGTCAATTATTTTATTGAGAATTTGATTGTAGCCCGCATAACCATCTCCAAAGCTATACATCTTGCAAGCAGTGGCGCTGTCTATCAATACATCTATATGGGGCAATGGAAAATCATCTTTCGGACAAGCCTTATTCAAGTCTCTATAATCTACGCATACCCTTACCTTGCCATTCTTTTTGGCTATGGGGACAACATTGGCTAACCAAGTGGGATATTGCACCTCAACTAAAAATTTGGCTTTGATTTGCTGGCGAATCTCCTCCTTCACCTTATCTGCCCATTCCGGCCTAAGCCTTCTTAGTTTCTGTTTAATAGGCTTATGGTCTGGATATGTAAGAATAGCGTGCTCTGCGACTTCCCAATCAATTCCTGGCATATCTTTGTAGGTCCAAGCAAAGACTTTTTTCATATTTTCTTAAGATTCTCTCAAATTTTTCTCGCTCTTCAGGAGTTATATTTGATGCTATTAAAATTTCTTTTGGGTTTTCTATGGTTCTAAGATTAAACGAAGTAGCATCAGTTGAATCAATGTCAAATATGGATGGATAATGATCATGATCATGCATAGTGAAATCATCGAAAACATCACACAAGTAAGCAAAATCATTCAATTTATTAATAAGATTGAAATTGTCATTAACATCATTAAAAAGTTCTGGAGCAAAAACAAAATCTAAACTGCTTTCTTCCTCCTCCTCTGCTGGCGCATCTGCCGTGGTTGATGGTCCTGCGTCACTTTGGCACTTTGGAGGCTCTTCAGTCACCTTCTGTATGGCTTCCTCTATCTTTGCTTTCCTCTTCAGCTGGGTGGCTACTATCTTCTCAGTGATCACTTCTTCAGGCATCTCACGGTCCCAAACTGTGCTACTGGTCAAGATTTCCTCATCCCAAAAGCCCTCTGTTGGCTTAATCCAATGTCCTAGTCATAGACATCATTGAAGACCTCGAACCCTGGCACAATTCTTACAACCAGCCACTGCGGTTAAACCTCACCCGTATAGGCACATGCTGTGGTTGCTGGCACAAAAGTTTTCTGGATGTGAGGAATTTCCATTTCTGGTTTCTCACTTCTCTCTACAATACCTTTGTATCCTAGACCCCTTCTGTCCTTTTGGCCTTTGGTAGTAACGACTGTTGGCATCCCCTGAGAATTCTTACCCAGTCCTGCGCCAGGGAGGAATGACATCCTCTTCATCATATTTAGCACCTGGGGACTTTCTGTAACACCCCCTATGTCCCCATTAGAAGGACGCCGGAGAGTGCTACCGACGCTTACTCACACATATGCGCACATGCACTAAGCGGAGGTATACATTGATACATAAAAACATCCGGAGATACAACGAAAATTAAAATTTTGACGAAACAGTAGCTAAACATATATTAACTCACATACATACATATAATCATTCAGCGGAAGCATAAGACGAAAGATAAAATGAAAGAATAATTAAAAACTTAATTACAATAAGATCCTTACTTATAATTACATATACATAAGACTAGAGAAAAACAAAAGCCAAAATACAGAGGTTGAGCAAAATACAAAACTCCTAACTCCTATGTGGCCGACCTTGCAGATGCTACTCGAACCGAACTATACCTGCCACCTGCACGAGAAAAGAACCCGTGCTAAGCGATAACGCTTAGTGGGGAAAATACACAAGAAATATGGGCAGCCATTCACAATGGTCGCCGAGGTATAACACATGCAGATGGCAAATGCAGACATTCATAACACATATATAGTCAGGCTTGCATAGCAAAGGCATTCATTCGAAAACTCACATCCATATACTTATTAACCATAGCATTCAGTAATTCATGTTTGCATTCATATACCGATTAATTCACATGCTTATAAACATAACTAATCGGATTCACACACTCATCAGCTTAACATAATAAACTATAACCATGGCATTCAAGAGATTATGATCGCAGTTGTACACATTCAATTCACATACTTATGTTCATAACTGATTGTATACGAACACATTCTCAATATGATATACATTGATAATTACGCACAATACACATGCTTGAGTCACATTCAACCCATTTAGAGATTCGTAATCACATTCGAGTCCATAACTGATTCACATGCCCAGAATTATGCTCATTCGAATATCACATTCTCTTAATCATATCAGATAAAACAAACAGGATGCCTACTGACTCAAAATAGTGGATAACGAATGAACTGACAGTACCTTACGAGTACGAATCAAATACTGACATCACTTTACGGGTGCGAATCGAATACTGACATCACCTTACGGGTGCGAATCGAATACTGACATCACCTTACGGGTGCGAATCGAATACTGACATCACCTTACGGGTACGAATTGAATACATTAAAGGGTTTGCGAGGAACCAAACAGGGACCTGATCAGGGTCCCAACGTCCAAAGGTGCTGCAGCTAAATAGGCTCTATTAGGCATGCCTAACTATCCATTAGACTGACTCTCGCAGGTCATGCGTAAAACAATTAACATTTCGAATCGCATAATGCATATATATATAGATATATTAACATGCATAAACCATAGTACAATAGACATAGAAATATGTTCATAATGTTAGTCTTGCATCATACAATTTACATTGCAAAGTGTATAATATAATTCATGCCAACACACTATACCCATATCTTTATCTATAGCACCAGGGTCAAGTAGGGGAACACTATTATACCAATACTTAACAATGCAAAGTCTTAATCATGCAATGTTACAATTTACACTTAAGCATAGCATAATATTCTTAGAGGAGGACCATAAGTACAGATATGCATAATACATTTCACATTTAATATTACATGCTCATGATAAACAACCATGAAATTGGCATTCATAACTCACTCGATTTCAGATGGCAATATGCGATACCACCCACAACAACTAACATTAATAAATCACATCAAGCAATCTCACTTCATTCGATAACCTTTAAATGTGTAAAATGTAATCTCAACTCATAATTATGCTTACTTATTCATGTTACACATGCTCATACAGATTAAGGTATTATAATCCTCAATAATGTCATCAAACTTGACTGGATTCTATAGCATACAATTACACATCATTACTTCATTAGTTTGCTATTAATCTTAATCCTATTCATGTTTATTTCCCAAGTGATAACTATTCTTATACTCATTTAATAGTCCTAAACATGCATTTGGATAGATCCTAGAAAGTTTTGGTGTAATGCAGGTTCAATTAGGGAAGAAAAACACATAAAATGGTCAAGACAGAAGGGGTCACGGTCGTAATGAATTTGGTTGCCACCGTGAGGTCCAAAACTAAGCATTCTGCCCAGCATTTTCATATGTCACGGTGGTAATGAATTTGGTTGCCACCGTGACCTACCAAAAGTTTGCAAAACAGAAGCTAGAATTCCAGACTACTTCACAACTCCTTTTTGTTAAGCCTAAATGGACATCTAAACGACATTTTTAGGCAAAACTTTCTCTTAAAATTTGTTCCCTAAGATGTTAACTTTCAAATACAAAAAATTTCAGATCAATTGGACATCTACAGATTCAGATATGAGCTAAACAACCTATAGTGTTCAAGTAACCTGACCAAAATAGAGACACTACGGTTTTGGTAAATTTCCAGGATCTTAGAGCAAGAATTTGCCCAAGGTCATCTCTGAGACTTTTAAAGGCATGGAAGTCATGGTTCTAATGGCTGAAGAATCACAAGATTTAAAGATTTAAACTCTACTTATGATAAAAACAATATACGAAGGTCAGACGAGGACTGAACAGAATTGCCAAACTCACCATAAAACATCAAATTCAAAGGAATTCCCAACTCATGCATTTCAATATCAACCCACATATACCTTTATCTCAGTCAATAACATGGATTACTAACACAATTACCTAAATTAATTCATGCATAAACTCATACCCAACACACTCAAATTTCTGGAAATCACACACAAGTACACATTTATAATCGAAGAAGAATTAGGGCAGAGACAAATTAAAACTCAAATGTAGAAATCAAACTCCCAAACTTCTTGTTGCACAATCAGCTGCTCTCTTCAAGATTCAATCTTCAATGTTCTCTTTTCCTTTACTTTGCTTCTTCTTATTACCAATTACTTGCACAAACAAAACCCACAATTCTTAATCCAAACCCCAACTCACAATCAATCAAAACCAAAAGAAGAAGAAAGAGAACCATATGCAGGAAACCCTTAAAACCCAAACACATACCTCTTAATCTTGTTCCAAAACTCAGAAATCCAATTTCAAATCTTTAAGATCCACGTTGAGCACACACACAAGAGAGTAGAGAGAGCAGAAAAGTAAAGAGAGGGAAAAAGGAGAAGAGCAAAACATGAGGGATAAGCCAAAAATCTGCTCTCCTTTCCTCTCTTTTCTTTAATGCTCTTCCATCTACCCATCCTATATGTCATGCCCCCATTGGACCAAACATTCCACATTTGACTTACCAATCCATGGCACCATACTCTTACCTCACAATATAATTCTTAGGTAGATATTTACCATCCTTAGTACCATACACACAAACCACTAGATAAAACCACAACAAACACCCTACATCCATACACTACATGCACAACAAATAATTTCCCCCACTTAACTTTTTTAATTAATTACTTTGCAATTAAATCCTTATTATCCAATTACCTCATGCACAAATTACTGAAATACCCTTAAGTTCCCGACTTAACGTGCCAATTCCGACCAGGCCTGATTTGGGTTGTTACACTTTCTTCCTTCTGCTCTTCCTCGCCTATCATGGCAACTTGAAACCCACTAAACGGCTGCCTAGCGATCTGTAGTATTGAAACCTGATTCTCCCGTGCAGCCCTTATAGTCACAATCTTGCCTTCATGAGGTATCTTTACCATCTAGTGAAGCATAGAGGGGACTCCTCCCAACTTATGAAACCACGGTCTGCCTAGAAGAGCTAAGAAATTGGCAGCTATAGGCAGTACCACAAACTCCACTTCTGATTCTACTGGTCCCGTCTTCACTATTGCCATGAATGTCCCCGAAGCATGTCTACGAGAGTTATCATATGCCGTGATGGTGAGATCAGACTTGGCTAACATATCCTCTGTCACCCCAAAAGCTACCATTGCCACTAGTGGGCACATATTTATCGAAGAACCATCGTCTACCATTACACAGGCTGTGTGCTTTTGGTTAATCTGTGCCCTTATGTACAAAGGACGATTATGGTTTCGGCCTTCTGCTGGCAAATCAACACTGGTGAAAATAACATTTTCTCCCGATCCCCCTTTCACTACATCCAAAAGTTCCGTAGGCGAGATGATTGTTGCCACAGTTGCCTCGCACAGAGCTCTACTACCTTCTATCTATGTGATGGTGACTGTCTCAAGAGATCCCAAATTGAAATCTAAGTCGGCGTCTTTTTCAGCTATTTAACAATCGGATCTTCTTCCGGCTCTTTTCCCTTTTTGCCCTCAACCGGCCCCTGTGGCTTCTTGACTTCTGGAGCTACCCTTCCGCTCCGGGTCACGGCTCCTACTTTATTCTTCTTTTTTTCCTGTCCTTCCTCCTCCGAACCCCACGGGTCAGGAAATTCTTTGGAATCATAGTTTTCAGTTCCACTATCATCAGTGGACCAGCAACCGATCACTGTAGAGGGAAGCCCTTCTTCACTCCCCTCATGGAGGTTTATGACAGCAGTGTGAACATCGTTGCCGTACAATTCCTTTAACACAAACTCCTCTGGCAAAACTGGACCCGATCATATTTACTGGTGGGGCATATTGTTGTACCTAGCCTTCTTCTGACCCCCTCTCTTCTCTGGATCTGTGATCTGCTTCGAGTCAATCAGATCTTGAATTGCGTGCCTCAAAGCCTTACAGTTATCAGTTGTATGCCCAGTGTGCTGATGATATGCACTATACTCATCATCCTTATGCCTTGGCATGCCCTGAGTTCTAGTGGGTCTGGGTGGCAAAGGCTACAGCTTGCCTTCTTTCATCAACCTTCTTAAAACCCATGACAAAGACCTTCTAAGGTTGGAAAAATGCATCAGGGTGGCATTAGTATTTAATACTTCTGCAGTCTTCCTCGTGCCACTAGCGAAACTTGTGGGTCTACTTGCCCGCTGGCTACGACTACCTTTCTTTGAGTAGCTCTCATTACCTACTCTCCTAGCAAGGTATTCTAAGTATCCGATTTTCTCTTCATTTCCATCACCCGATTCCTCCACCGGGTTAAATACTCGTGGAAAGACTCACCTCCCTTCTGCTGTAGCAGCTCCAGGTCCTTCAAGGTCACTTCCATCCTCGTACTACAGTTGTACTGTCTCAAAAACTCCTCCGTCAAAAAATCCCAGTCCTCCTTAGTTCTGCGAGCAAGCCCGTGGTACCAATCCACCGCTGGGCCAGTCAAGCTTAAGTAAAAGTATTCGATCTTCTGCCTTTTCGTCAAAGTGGTACCCTTCATTACCAAGGAGTACTGCTTTATGTGTGCGGTGGGATCAGAAGTGCCGTCAAACTTCGGAACATCTAGCATCTTAAAATTCATTGGGATCAGATCTTCCCCCTCTAAATCTTTGTCTTCGAGGTTCATTCCTCGACCCCTTATCAGCATCCTCGCCATTGCTTCAAATTTTTCTTCCATCTTCTTCCAGATGGCTTCTTCACTTTGAGGGGCTTTCCCTTTCTTAGACATGCGCTCCTCACATTCTTTATCTTCCCACTCGTCATTTAGCTTTGGGGCTGGCCTTCTCCTCTTTACCCCCATTATGGTAAACCTTGGGTCTACAGATGGCGGGCGGATTTCCTCCTGCGGGTCTTCTTTGACCTCCTCCCTTTCATTATTCCTCATAGGAGGAGGTGGTGGGTTCTGTGGGACCGCTGGTTGACCCATCGTGGCTATTATGGCCATCATCCAGTTCTCGAACTCTTCTAACCTTCAGCCCACTTCATCTGCTATCAAAGCCCTGGTGGCATCTGTCACTCTTGGTGAGTTTGCCATTTCTTCGGGTAAGAAAAATTGAGCTAAAGTAGCGTAACTAGTTTTCGAAGAAGTATCTAGATACTCCACCCTCTCTGGTAATTTAAAGAATTGATTTCTAAGTAGTCGCCCCTGAGAACCTCTTGTCCACCTTGGCAGATCTATGATGCCTGAAAAACATAAAAGGTCAGGATGATGCATGAATGCGCTAAGATGCATGATCATGCTATGCAACATTTTCAAACCAACATGCAAGCACGTAGGTCCTTCCAACCTTGCTACTCCCGCACACGAGGTCATAGTCTCTTTCCTAGGTGGGCTTGGCCCATAGGTTAACAGGGAACCCGATGGACGCGCATGGTGCTCAGTGGAAAACTGGCAGCATAACCTCTCTTAGCTAATGTACATACGCATGGGTTTTGATCATCATGTATTTAGACAGTCCAAAAAAGTTGACATGGGCCAATCGGGGAATGAAAGCCTTTCATTAGGTGACCAAATCTAATTATCTGGGTTTGTCCAATAGATAATGATCCACTTAGTAAGCAAGGTATTAAGGTTCATACCACTTAGGGGAAGTAACTATTTCCATTACATGAGCTTTGGTCAAGGTGATGTTACTTTATGGCTACCCAAGTATGGTCCCTGCCGACGAGTCTAGCTCATCATGAGCGTAATGATCGATCGGGTCTCCATTTAATATACTATGATGGTATGAGGCTTGGGCTGGTGATTATCCTTAACACTTCCCTACATTGAGTGAACATAGAGTCGTGCTTCGGGAATGCACCGGGGCTGATAGAGGGACAAAACTAGCATAGATCTAAGGCTCTAATGCGATGCAATGCAATTTCGAAAAAAGATGAAATTTTTAAATTAAAACTCAATTATAATTTTTAATCAAGGTACTTTCGAGTTGAAGTCTCGAGTTTAGTTCTCCATAGCGGAGTCGCCATTGTGACGCGCGCCGAACCCCGGGGTGCCCCGAAAGCTCGCTTTTAGGGCGATCAGGTGGAGGTTCATTAAAAACTTGTATGGTATTTACAAGTGCGTCTATATTGGGCAACAAGGAGGTGTCTTGGAGTCGCCACCCAATAGAACATTGGGAAGGGTCGTCTAGCCTCAGCGAGCCTAAGACGGCGCGTACATATCCATTTGGGGTAAACCGGAGGAATCTTGGAGTCACCACCCAATAGAACATTGGGAAGGGTCGTCTAACCTCATAGAACCTAGGATTACACAGCGCGTAAGTATCCATCTTGGGCAAACCAGAGGAATCTTGGATTCACCACCCAATAGAACATTGGGGAGGGTCATCTAACCTCATGGTGCCTAGGATTATATTGATTAGGCCTTTTCGTGGGAAACAAGAGATATGTTGGAGATTCCACCCCAATGAAACACTGAGATGGACCTCTAACCTCATTGAGCCCTAGACTAGAGTGGGTTCGGGACTTCTCATTTATTTGTACCTTGATTAATATTATAATTAAGTTTTAATATCATTATTTCATCAAATTTCCATACGATGCATTTAATTAAAACGCAATCCATTCACATAGATAAGGCGGTAAATTGACATAAAGTAAAGTACGCAAAAATAAATTACAATAAAACTAGGGGCAGAATATAACCCCCATTATAAAACAACATGTAAATCATACAGAAATCGGGATATTCATTGAAATGAGGACATTGGTCCTGCCATGCACATTTATCACAAATCGATTTCTGAGAAGTGTCGATTTTATTGGCTAAAAAAAAGGACTTTGGTCCCTTGACTTTCGAAAAATCCCAAATTAATTACTATAAAACATTTGGCCATTTTACTTTAATGGGATTAAACAATTTTTATGGTAAAGTGAATAATAAAATAAAATAAACAAAATAAGGGTAAAGAAAGAACCCGGATGGAAATCCTCAGATCGGCGCGACCACCATCATTAAAAACTCCAATTCATCCGAAATAGTCAGATAATAACTCACCAAAAACAAACATGTCAGCATCAAAATCAAAACAAAATCAAATAAAGAAAAATAAACTCACAAGAGATTTTAAAGAAAGTGTGTGACCGGCGGACGGAGTGGTGCATCATTTACTTCCCGTCTCTTAAATTAGAGGCAGGCGTTGTGACACCCTGTTTGCCCCCTAGTAGAATGAGCCTTGTGAGTGTGCATGAGTTAGTATGTGTTTGGCATGATCATAAGGGCATTTTGGGAATACTGCATGATTTATGGGTTGTGATAGTGTGTGCATGAGCATATCATAGTAGGATATGCATTAGTGGGTTATGTTATGTGTGAGCATTCATACCTTAGTAGGGTGTATCTAGTGGGAGTTGCATTATGTGTGGTTGCTCATACCATGGTAGGGTGCGTTTTAGTAGGGTGTTCATTGTGTGTCCATGATGTATGTTTGTTGGGTGTGAGTGATTGAATTCCACCATTAGGACACTTGGCAAGAGGGGGGAAGGAAGGATTAAAGAAGAGGAAAGAGAAAGGGAAAGCAGAATTTTTGCTCCCTCAATCCCGTTCTCTCCTCTCTTCCTATCTCTTCTTTCTCTTCTCCTTTATTGTGGTGCCTTAGCTTGGATTCAAGCTGATGGAATATGTCATGGTATGTGTATGATGATCACGCAGCGGAAAACAAAAAAATTTGATCATACATGCCAAACAATTCCATGATAAGAATTGGAAACATGCAATTTTAGGGTTTTAATAACTTACAACTTTAGATGCCTTTCAAATTGAATTTGATGATGACCAGCAATTTAGATGATCTTGTCCACCTTAGATGTTCACCACCAATGCCAAGGAACAGCCTTTTTCGCCACTCCTCTCTATTCTCACACACACACTCGCAAAGACGGCTCAAAACCGAAAGTGCTAGCTTACTAAATATGTATTGTGTAATAGAATTAGTTTGAAGCCACAAGACTTGATCTTGTCCTTCTACTATGTGTAAAGAATGCTCAAAGTCACAAGCAAGCAAGGAAGAATCCTTCTCCTTGTGTATTTCGGCCAAGAAGAAAAATGAGAGAGAGAGAGAGATTTCACGCAAAAACCTAGCCACCACACTTAGGTTTTTTTTTTCTTCTCTTTTATCTTTTCTATATCATTGTATATTATCTTTTTGGCAAGTATTTGATTTGAATTTCAATTACTTTTAGATAATCTGATTCAAACTCAAAATCCTTCCTAAAGATAAGTAACACAATTTATTTCAAACTCACTTTTGAATTCAAAATTCAAATTAATTTGAAATATTACCTTAACATATATTTAATCAAATATACAATCACTTAATCATGTGCTGAAATTCTATTGTATATCATACTTGGAATTTCGGCTAGGACATGGTAATTATTAGGTGATTTAATTTGACTTAAATGCCACTAGGATTTAATACTCAATTAACTTAATTGATTTAATTAATCAATTGAAATTAATCCTATGTGGGCCGAATATTCTCTCTCTCATGGACCAAGGTCCAATAGCAATTTAAATATCCATTACATACATTAATTTGACTTTAATTAAAAGCCCAAATTAATGCCCAATACATTATTTAAATATTTTAAGCCCAATGCTTTGTGTGCGATCCTATAGGTCCATTTAATATTGGCAATGAATTAAGAATTAATTCAAAGGCTATATATATTCTCTAGCAAGATATTATAGCATTCCAAATTAAATGAAAATGCAATTGGCATTTAGTGACCTAATGCAATTTTATATAGTCCCTTACCCATAAATATCAGAATTAATATAAGGCATGGAACTAGTCATCCTTATATGTAAGTTAATTCCTTTCTTGATATTCCAGTGACACTGAACTCTCAGATAAATAATGGTTACTCATTATTTCATCTCGGTATGGCCATACACTTCTCAGTTCACTGATCAAGTGGCCGATGATATTTTCTCTCTTATAGAGAGGGGTAATCCCTTCACTTCTCTCATGCTCTCTAACATGAATCAATGCATACCCAAGCATACCCATACTTGTCACTCAGTTACGAGCACGTTAGGTGTATGTCAAAGTACACAGTAATTCATAAAGAGTTTCATAGAGATTTTAGGTCTAAGAACTCCGATACAAAACTTGCATATGAGGAACACTTATGACTTGTACCATGTAGTGTTCTCATGTGTGGATCGTATCCAAATACCATGTTATAAACATGTATCTATGATCTCTGATTGACACTTTTGTCCTTATGATCCGTAAGACAGAACTCAACTAATCAGAGAGAGCATACTAGTCTTAATTCATTTGTTATTCCCATAACAATGACTGACTAGGGATATTTAGAATGAAGTCTCATTTGTTTCAAGGTCTTACAACCATGTGCCTCACACATGATAACTTAAACTGAAACGACATTCTTGGATAGTTCTATCAATTGACATGCACAGGAATACAATGGATAAAACAAAATGCCTCATTTATTAACTAAAGTGTTTTATTACAATGTATTGGGGCTAGGGCTTACACTAACAATCTCCCACTAGCACTAGTCCCAATTGGGCATAGCCCTAAGACCGAATGATCTCAAATGAGCTTCGTGCAGATTTGGGCGCAACTGTTTCGTCAAAGGATCTGCTACATTGTCTTCACTTGCTATCTTGCTGACCTTGACGTCCCCACGATCAATGATTTCTCTGATCAGGTGGTACCTCCTGAGTATGTGTTTGGATTTCTGGTGTGACCGGGGCTCTTTGGCCTGTGCAATGGCCCCGTTGTTGTCACAAAAAATTTCTAATGGATCTAGGATGCTTGGGACCACTCCTAATCCAGAAATGAAATTTCTAATCCAAACAGCCTCTTTTGCAGCCTCACTTGCTGCAATATACTCAGATTCTGTAGTTGAGTCGGCAACGGTCTCTTGCTTTGAGCTTCTCCAGCTGACAGCAGCACCGTTTAAAACAAAAACGAATCCAGATTGCGATCTTGAGTCCTGAGTGCTGGTTTGAAAAGCAGCATCGGCATAGCCTTGTATGACGAGCTCTTCCTGACCACCATACACCAAGAAGTGATCCTTAGTCCTTCGTAGGTACTTTAGAATCCCTTTTACAGCAGACCAGTGCTTTTCACCAGGGTCTTGCTGAAACCTACTGGTTATACTCAGTGCATGAGCAACATCCAACCTAGTACATAACATAGCGTACATGATAGATCCAATAGCAGATGCATATGGGATTCTACTCATGTTGTCCCTTTCCTCTTTGGTTTTAGGGCACTGTTCTTTAGTTAAAGGAACTCCCAAAGCCAAAGGTATGTACCCTTTCTTTGAGTCTCCCATACTAAAACGCTTTAGTACCTTGTCTATGTACTTATCTTGACTTAGTCCCAATAGCCGATTCGATCTATCTCTGTAGATCCGAATACCAAGTATTGTCTCAGCTTCACCTAAGTCTTTCATTGAGAAACATTTCCCCAACCATTGCTTAACCTTTTGCAATGTTGGAATGTCATTCCCAATGAGAAGGATGTCGTCCACATACAGGACCAGAAACACTACTATGCTCCCACTAACCTTCTTGTATACACAAGGCTCATCTTCGTTCTTGACGAAGTCAAATTCTTTGACTGCCTCATCAAAACGAAGATTCCAACTTCGGGATGCTTGCTTTAATCCATAAATGGATTTCTGAAGCTTGCAAACCTTCTTAGGATGCTTGGGATTGACAAAACCTTCAGGTTGTGTCATATACACATCCTCAAGTAAATTTCCATTAAGGAAAGCAGTTTTGACATCCATTTGCCATATCTCATAATCATGATATGCAGCTATGGCAAGCGAGATCCTAATGGATTTGAGCATGACTACAGGCGAAAAGGTTTCATCATAGTCTACACCATGTGTTTGTCGAAAACCTTTCGCTACTAGTCTACCTTTGTAGGTCTTATCAGCTTTGAGTTTAAATAGCCACTTGCATTCAATTACTTTAGCACCTTCTGGTGGATCAACCAAGGTCCAAACCTGGTTATCGTACATTGATTGCATCTCGGATTTCATGGCTTCAAGCCAATTTTTCGAGTCTGGGCTTTCAATAGCTTCTCGGTAGGTAGTAGGATCCTCACGATCTACTAACTCAATAGTGTCACTGTCAGTGATTAGAAAACCATATCTCTCAATCCCCTGACGTACCCTACCGGACCTTCTAGGTACTTGTGCAATGGGTTCTTGTTCCACAATTGGTTGTGAACTTGATCCCATTTCCAACTCATCCTGTATAGGAGTTTGTGGCATTTGAATTTCTCCAAGTTCTACTTTACTCCCACTGTCTTTCTTAAGAAGGAACTCTTTTTCCAAGAAAACAGCCTTGCGAGCAACAAATACTTTGTTCTCGGTTTGTGAGTAAAAGTAGTATCCCTTTGTTTCTTTAGGATAACCCACAAATAAGCAGACAGTGGATTTGGACTCTAGTTTGTCAGATGTTAATTTCTTAACATGTGCTTCACAGCCCCAAATCCTGAGAAATGACATATTGGGTTCTTTCCCAGTCCATACCTTGTATGGTGTCTTTTCAACTGCTTTAGTTGGAATACGGTTTAGTAGAAACGCAGCAGTTTCTAATGCATAGCCCCAAAAAGAGACAGGAAGATTTGCTTGACTCATCATAGATCGAACCATGTCCAATAGAGTTCGATTTCTCCTTTCGGACACACCATTCCATTGTGGTGTTCCAGGAGGAGTGAGCTGTGAAATAATACCACACTCCTTTAGATGACAGTCAAACTCTTGGCTTAAATATTCGCCACCTCGATCTGACCGAATGGCTTTTATACTTTTGCCAAGTTGGTTTTCTACTTCGTTTTTAAACACTTTGAATTTCTCAAAAGTTTCAGATTTATGCTTCATTAGATAGACATAGCCATATCTACTGAAGTCATCTGTGAATGTCACGAAGTAGCTAAAACCACCTCTGGCTTGTGTACTTAATGGTCCACATACATCGGTATGTATTAGCTCCAATAAGCCATTAGTCCTCTCACCTTTCTTGTTAAAAGGACTCTTTGTCAATTTTCCATGCAAACATGGCTCGCATGTATCATAAGATTCTAAGTCAAATGACCCAAGCACTCCAGTTTTGTGGAGTCTTGAAATGCGTTTTTCGTTTGCATGTCCTAAACGACAATGCCAGAAGTAAGTAGGGTTTAACTCATTTGATTTAACCCTCTTTGTATTAATGTTGTATATGGACTCTTTGTTTGATAGATCAAGGATATAAAGGCCATTTTGCAACATGGCATTGCCATATGAAATGCCTTGGCGACGAATATGAGCATTGCCATTTTTAATAACAAAATCAAATTCATCCAAATCCAATAATGAAACTGAAATAATGTTTCTGCTCATAGCAGGCACATAATAACAATTTTTCAAAATTAAACAAAGTCCTGAAGGTAAAGTGAGTTGATAGTCGCCTATCTCCATGGCAGCAACTCGTGCTCCATTCCCCACACGGAGGTCCACTTCATTCTTCCCAAGTAATCTCCTATTTCTTAGCCCCTGCACATTTGAACAAATGTGAGAACCACAACCGGTATCTAGTACCCAAGTGGTAGAAATAGAAAGGTTAATTTCAACAACAAAAATACCTGAACTGGACGCCTTGGCTCCATTCTTTTTTTGTTCTTCCTTGAAGAGAGCGCAATTCTTCTTCCAATGCCCTATTTTGTTGCAATGGAAGCAAGTGCTCTCGCTCTCCTTGGGCTTTTGCGCCTTGGGCTTGGATTGGGCCTGAGGTGTGCTCCCATTTGACTTGAACCGAGCCAGGTCATTCTTGGGTTTTGCCTTTCCCTTTCCTTTTCCCTTAGCAGGTCCCTTCTTAATGCCCCCTTGAACCATCAGTATGGGATTAGTCTTTCGAATGTTTTCTTCAGCATTCTTAAGCATCCCATGAAGCTCAGTAACTGACTTGTTCATCGCATGCATGTTATAATTCATTACAAATGGATCATAATCATCAGCCAATGATCCTAAAATCAAGTCAGTAGCCAATTCCTTTGGTACTTGTACCTCAAGCTTCTCAAGAGTATCAAGATACCCTTTCATCTTGAGTACATGCGTACTAACAGGAGTACCTGCAGCCATCTTACAGGAAATTAAGGCCTTAGTTGTCACAAACCTCTCGTGACGAGCTTGCTCTTGGAACATCTCCTTTAAGTGCACCATGATCGCATACGCCTCTTGGTCCATAAATTGCTTTTGCAAGTCAGGCACCATAGTGGCTAGCATCAAACAGGTCACATCATTGGAGTCGCTCTTCTTGGTCTCAAAAGTTTCCCTTTGAACCGCAGAGGCGTTCCTTCCAGGTTCTTGAGGCAAGGGTGTATCCAAAACATACGACTTTTTCTCTTGCTTAAGAACTATCCTTAAGTTTCGAGACCAGTCTATGAAATTGGTGCCATTCAATTTGTCCTTTTCAAGGACCGATCGCAATGAGAAATTGTTGTTTGAAGATGCCATTTTTCAATCTACAATAAAATTTAGCAAGATTAAATGAGGTCTTATTAATAATCCCACAAACCGAATTAATATCCCTTTAAATAATTCGCATTAGTGATTTAATGTGGGCCAAGATCCACTTTTCACAACAACCTTATTAGTCAAGCTGAGCTTGTACACCTAACAAGTTAAGTTACTTAGGTAGGATAACTCCAATCATGATTCGTACATGACTCTTGGATCAAATGGGCTAACATCTTAAGATGTTATAGCACAAACCCATTTATTAGTTGCCTAGGTCCGGGCATCCCTTTCCATGTTAAGTCCAACCTACATTCACAACTCATGCCTCACAAAGATAATCGGGCGCATCTAGGACTCCTAGTCTACGTTACCGATGATCGATGCCTTGACATGTTTCGAATTAGGAAGGCAACTTTATGACTTACTATTTTAGGGATTCATTTTATTACGGCTTACATGGCATACGCTTTGTCATCCATTCATAGCATGCATATATAAATAATTGCATAAAGTAAAGCGTGACAAACATGGGCCCATAAAACCTACAACTAAGATTCTATACTATTACACAAGAATCTTCTTAGTTGGGCTTCATCTTGATTTACAAAGTCTTCAAGTAAATTCTATTCTAAGAAATAAATGAAACTTTTACAATAATACATAATGGCTCGCAGGCCATAATTAATTACAAAAACCCAGGGCCCATGAATGCACCATGCATATCCATTTATCACACCAAACAAGCAAATTAATATACATAACATTCATGGATCAAACAAAGTCCAATTTTAATTAAATTAGCCAAGCCCATTAATGGAAATTGTGTACTTGAACCTTTAAGAGATGACCCTATGATGGGCCTGGGCCGAGGCCCAATGGACTAAATCCTCTTATTGAATAAGTTCTCTTAAAAGCCCAAAACACAAACTAGTTAGATTTGTGCTATAAATCAACTCTAGTATAATTTCCAATTTTGCCATTTTAATAATATGTCATACTGCCCATAAACATTAAAAATTCATATAATATGTACCGACATGAATTAAAAATAAAATCATGAAGAACATATATATAAAACATGGCATGCATATAAAAACAAACAAACAACAAAAACTAGTTGTTTAATGCTTATGTGATGCCAAAAATGCACAAACACTTAAATCAATTTTATGAGTCATTTAATAATCTAAATAAGGTCATAAATATTGATTTAACATTCTGTACCAATCTGATCTAAATGTGTTTTTACCATTTTAATCAAATCAAAACAAAACAATGTTGATTAAACATGTAACAAACACAAACTAGTCATGTTTTAAGTGATTTTAAAATTAATCAATTAATTTGTCATGGACCAGAATTAAAACCATATTTAAATAATGTCCAGACCTGATATTTAATATTTTAAAAACACTTACAAACATGCCAAAACCAATTTTACATTTAATATATAAAACTAGTTGTTAAAATATCAATTAACATGCCATAATGCACCTAGTTTTAACATTAACATGTACCATCAGGTATACATAATTAAATCTGACCATTAACAGCCCCTAAACAACCTAAGGACAGTATATTAACATGTCATATTAATTATAATACCTATCTAATCAATTAAAATCGTTTTTACACCAAAACAATGCAAAAAACTCAAAACAGAAAATTTCAGCATTGCATGTATTAAAAGTAACGATTTTTAATTAATTATTTCATGCACCTAAAGCATTAAAATAAGCATGTTTAGGCTCTGATACCACTGATGGAATATTTCATGGTATGTGTATGATGATCACGCAGCGGAAAACAAAAAAATTTGATCATACATGCCAAACAATTCCATGATAAGAATTGGAAACATGCAATTTTAGGGTTTTAATAACTTACAACTTTAGATGCCTTTCAAATTGAATTTGATGATGACCAGCAATTTAGATGATCTTGTCCACCTTAGATGTTCACCACCAATGCCAAGGAACAGCCTTTTTCGCCACTCCTCTCTATTCTCACACACACACTCGCAAAGACGGCACAAAACCGAAAGTGCTAGCTTACTAAATATGTATTGTGTAATAGAATTAGTTTGAAGCCACAAGACTTGATCTTGTCCTTCTACTATGTGTAAAGAATGCTCAAAGTCACAAGCAAGCAAGGAAGAATCCTTCTCCTTGTGTATTTCGGCCAAGAAGAAAAATGAGAGAGAGAGAGAGATTTCACGCAAAAACCTAGCCACCACACTTAGGTTTTTTTTTTCTTCTCTTTTATCTTTTCTATATCATTGTATATTATCTTTTTGGCAAGTATTTGATTTGAATTTCAATTACTTTTAGATAATCTGATTCAAACTCAAAATCCTTCCTAAAGATAAGTAACACAATTTATTTCAAACTCACTTTTGAATTCAAAATTCAAATTAATTTGAAATATTACCTTAACATATATTTAATCAAATATACAATCACTTAATCATGTGCTGAAATTCTATTGTATATCATACTTGGAATTTCGGCTAGGACATGGTAATTATTAGGTGATTTAATTTGACTTAAATGCCACTAGGATTTAATACTCAATTAACTTAATTGATTTAATTAATCAATTGAAATTAATCCTATGTGGGCCGAATATTCTCTCTCTCATGGACCAAGGTCCAATAGCAATTTAAATATCCATTACATACATTAATTTGACTTTAATTAAAAGCCCAAATTAATGCCCAATACATTATTTAAATATTTTAAGCCCAATGCTTTGTGTGCGATCCTATAGGTCCATTTAATATTGGCAATGAATTAAGAATTAATTCAAAGGCTATATATATTCTCTAGCAAGATATTATAGCATTCCAAATTAAATGAAAATGCAATTGGCATTTAGTGACCTAATGCAATTTTATATAGTCCCTTACCCATAAATATCAGAATTAATATAAGGCATGGAACTAGTCATCCTTATATGTAAGTTAATTCCTTTCTTGATATTCCAGTGACACTGAACTCTCAGATAAATAATGGTTACTCATTATTTCATCTCGGTATGGCCATACACTTCTCAGTTCACTGATCAAGTGGCCGATGATATTTTCTCTCTTATAGAGAGGGGTAATCCCTTCACTTCTCTCATGCTCTCTAACATGAATCAATGCATACCCAAGCATACCCATACTTGTCACTCAGTTACGAGCACGTTAGGTGTATGTCAAAGTACACAGTAATTCATAAAGAGTTTCATAGAGATTTTAGGTCTAAGAACTCCGATACAAAACTTGCATATGAGGAACACTTATGACTTGTACCATGTAGTGTTCTCATGTGTGGATCGTATCCAAATACCATGTTATAAACATGTATCTATGATCTCTGATTGACACTTTTGTCCTTATGATCCGTAAGACAGAACTCAACTAATCAGAGAGAGCATACTAGTCTTAATTCATTTGTTATTCCCATAACAATGACTGACTAGGGATGTTTAGAATGAAGTCTCATTTGTTTCAAGGTCTTACAACCATGTGCCTCACACATGATAACTTAAACTGAAACAACATTCTTGGATAGTTCTATCAATTGACATGCACAGGAATACAATGGATAAAACAAAATGCCTCATTTATTAACTAAAGTGTTTTATTACAATGTATTGGGGCTAGGGCTTACACTAACACAAGCCTCAAGTGGTGGAAATTAATCATCTCCTTGCTTTTTCCTTGGTGAGTGTATGCATCTCCCTTGTGTAGTCCAAGTTTTTCATCTTCTTCTTCTTCCTCGCATTTTTCTGGTTTTGGGTTTAAAGTTAGGGTTTTGAGTTTGTGTGCTTTGATGGTTTGATGCTTAGTTGAGCCTCCTCGTGAACTGAAGGGTAAAGAGAAGGTGGGAACTAGTGGATCTAAGCATTAGGAGCAAAGGATACAAGGTTTGGGAAATTTCCTGTTTTTGTATGTAAATATGTTCATGTATGTGTTCTTGATGATTTCTGGAAATTGGGTTGTGATATGCTCTTGATATGGCAAGTATGTTATGGGTTTTTATTTGGGAAAGGTAATTTTGCATAAGCGTGGGATTATTGCAGTGATTGTGAGGATTGATGTGGTTTTGCTGCAAATTTATGGGTTTTGATAATTTTTGGGATTGTGAGTTTGAATTGATGTTTGGTGTGAAATTACTTGATGATAAATGTTATATTATGGGTATTGATGGTGATGGGTGGCTGGATTTTAGGTAACAGGCCATTGGATGTGATTTGTGTGTTTGTGTGTGAGTTTTGGGAGAGGAAGAGATCTGCATAATTCCCCAGATTTTGGAAATCACGACTCTGTCGCGATCATGACACTATCGCGAGTGTGACAAAGACCGGTGATCATGGGCTGTGCTGTCGCGAGCTCGCGATAGCAAAAGCTGTGTGTGCTCTCTATCGCCAGCGCGACAGAGCGCAATGCTGGCCTGTGCTGTCGCGAGCCCACGATAGCGATGTTTAGACTCCCTGTCGCTATCGCGACAGAGTCGTAAGTGCGATAGAGTCAGGCTTTTCCCTCCTCCCCGTGATCGCGAAGTCAGTTGTACGCGCGCAGCGAAGAGACTATGGTCTCTGTCGCGAGCGTGACAGCCTTGTTATGCTGAATGTGTTTTCCCTTTGTGTGTGTGTGTTGTTTTGAACTCCAGTTTCTTTTGGCGACTATAAGTCTTATATCTGTTAACTTATGAGTCATATGAATGCGAATCCATGATATGAATATGTATGTATATATATATATATATATATATATATATATATGATTTTGGGATATTATGGAATGAATTGAATGGATTATGCATAACCTGCTAGAGTCAGTTTAGTGGATAGTTAGGCATACCTAATAGAGTCTTATAGCTGCAGCCTCAGTTTAGTTTGGACCCCGATCAGGTCCCCGTTTGGTTCCTCGCGAACCCTTAAATGTGTTTGGATCTTGTTTAAGGTCCCTTAATAAAATGTTTTGTAAATGACAAAGTAACTGGTTTGCGATTTGTACCCGTAAGGTACTGTCAGTAATCGGCTCGTACCCGTAAAGTACTGTCTGTTCACTCTTTATCCACTACCTTTGAGTCAGCAGGTGCCTTATGTGAAATTGTTTATGGATGAGTGGATTGATCGATTGGTGAATCAGTTCCTGATGTAATTATGATAACAAGTATCTGAATGTTATGAGTGTGACGCAGGATGATTTGTATGCATGGCTTTATATGCTGCATGCTCCTATTTATGCCTAAGATGTATTTCTGCTTATGCCATCTGTGTGTATGCTTTATGCTCGACGACCATTGTGAGTGGCCGTCCCTTTCATGTGTGTTTCCCCACTAAGCGTTTATCGCTTAGCACTGTGTGTTTACCCGTGCAGGTGCAGAAGAAGCTTTGCTTGGGAGGGTCGCCACAGTCAAGCTAACACAACATAGTTTAGTGTAGGACTTGATCTTTTATAGTCTTAAATGATTCTTTTTGTATAGAACTCTCTTATGTTAGTTTTGTAATAGTTTTCGCATACGTATATGTATATTTTTGGATATGTAATTATCTTTTGTACCTTTGGGTTGATCAATCCGTAATGAAATGTTTTCCGTTATATTAATGCATGATCAGCTTCTTTTATAAATGGTTTTGTAAAATTTTATTTACCTTGTACTTCGTTATGTATGTTTATGTATGAATGTATGTATATCCTGTTTCTGGTGATGGCACCTTTGCCCATACGGCATCTCACTCCTTATCAGATGGGATCGCTTACGTATGAGTAGGGGGTGTTATAGGTGTAGGTGACCACTCTTCCCATCGGTCACCCCCGATTCAAGAAATAAAACTATGAAAATTTGATTGAAATTCTTTGTCAAATAAATAAATCAAAAATTAGAAATCAAAACAATTAATATAAGTTAATTAAATTACACAAATATTAATCCAGAATGTTTACCCTCGGATCGGTCCCGCGCGCTTCACAAGGATCGAATAAGAGTGGATCAAGAAAAGAAAATTTATGTTTTTCTTTCTTGAAAATTTTACAGCAATTCGAATATTAGAATTAGCCGGGTAGATGGAAACGAATGAATTTCGTTATCTCAAATTAGCTTAATTCACAAACGAAAATTGAGAAAAGAATAGATGAGTTGAAAGAATTTTTCGTAGAATAAAAATCAACTGAAGAAAAGAGATTCTTGAGAAACAAAACTCTTTTTTAGATTTTGGTAAATTGCTTCATAATAAGATTTTCCTTTTAAAATTCTCTAACTCTTCTTAAAATTTGCTAACTTTTCTCCCCAAAAATTTCTTAATTTTTGTAACCCCAAATAATGAAATTTAGTCCACTATTTATAGAGTTTTTTAGGAGATAATAGGATAAACATCAATTTAAAGTTTGAATTTTGAAAAGGATTTTAAAATTCAATTTTAACCAAATCTCTACCCCAAAATCTCATCCAAATTTGAAAGATATCACTTATCGGATTAAATTTTATCAAATCCGGCGTTATCTGATCAGATGCACTACCAACGGCTGTCCCTACAACTACCGACGGCCATCCCTACAACTACCGACGGCTGTCGGTAGTAAGGGTACGCGTGGTAATCTGGACAAACAGACGGACACGGGCTCGAGGATAGGGACAGCCGTCTCTATGCGGACACGTGTCCATCTCTCGTGCTACAGATGGTCGTCTCTACAATATAAGAGACGGCCCGTCTCTCCATGCTAGAGACGGGGAACCTAAAATAGCGACGGGCATCCCAACACTGACGGCTATCCTGTCTGAGGAGCAAAATCTCACTTTTTCAAGCTAAATTTCCCAAACTCTTTCAAAACCTCACGCTATAGAGAAAAAGACTTTAATCCTTGTGAAACCGAAAGACGAAAACCTCCGAATTCCATCCATTTATCCAAAAATAGACATTTGATCTCTTCATCGGGTAACTCTAATCTAGACCGCCTCAAGACCCGGTGTCTACACCCCCTACGTCCCCATTGGAAGGACGCCGGAGAGCGCTACCGACGCTCACTCACACACATGCGCACATGCACTAAGCGAAAACATACATTTATACATAATAACATACAGAGATATCGCAAAAATTAGAACTTTAAAGAAACAATAGCTGAACATACACACATACATACATACGATCATTTAGTGGAAGCATAAAACGAATGTTACGACAAAGAGATAACCTAATACAAAAATATGATAACAATTACATAGCCCAAATGTTACATATAATTACATAAACATAAGACTACAGAAATACAAAATCCAAAATACAATAGCTGATAACAAAATAACAAAACTTCTAACTCCTATGTGGCCGACCTTACAGATGCGCGACTGGAAGCGAACCAAACCTGCCACCTGCATAGGAAAAGAACCCGTGCTAAGCGATAACGCTTAGTGGGGAGGAAAAACCACAAAAGGACACTAAGCAATAAACAATTATTATCATGCAGAAAATACATATAACTTATGTGCTAACACTTACCGAGTTCACCAAAGTACCAGATGTCAGAAGACGTAACTTGAATACTTACAAATTATATAAACATGTAGCTAACATACCCAAGCACTCACAAATTGATTCGCACACAATTCAATTATCACGTAACTATCATACAAAGATGCATATACACGATAGCTGATAACCGATGTACGAAGTTAATGCACTATGCTCTCTTGCAATGATGCGCATTAATCACATGCAAAGTCACTAGAAGTCTAAATATACAAGTATTATGCTATAATACATACACACCAGTGGAGAATCAATGGACAAGATAAAACACCACTCTTCCGCTGTGCAACACTAATACATATAAAATCATGCCATGCAATGTAAACACATAACAACATGCCAGAGTCACTACAATATCAGATACCAAAGAAACATAAAACATTACATTGCATTCATTACCTCACCATACAAAGTTACAGTGTTCATATTATACAATATACATGTACAATGTACATACATCATCATGCGAAAATACAATTAAATCTTGCATATACTTACCAAGATTATATACATATTGAAAATCAGAGATTTCATAATGCATAATCACTAATCGTCTAAACATGCAATTACTATCATACAATGATGCGCATACACAAGTTGAAACCAATCATAAAGCTAATACACCATACTCCCACATTACTACACCACTACACGTATCATCATACAGAAAATATCAACACATAACGACATACTAAAGTTACTACCGTAGCAAAGGCCGACAAAACGTATACATGGCAATATATAAATATATTTTCACCGCATTCAAAAATTCCAGGTCACATTCTTATACCTATTGATTCACATACTTATATTCATAACCAAACAAATTCGCATGCTTATAAACACAACATAACAAACAATACACCTGCTGACTCACAATAGTGGATATCGAGTATAACAAACTGTACCTTATGAGTATGAATCAAACGCATAATGTACCTTACGGGTACAAATCAAAAAGCAACATCATTTTCCACATTCAAAAACATTTCACTAAAAGGACCTTAAACAAGATCCATACACAGTAAAGGTTTGTGAGGAACCAGCCATGGACCTGATCGGGGTCCATTCGTTCAAAGGGCACTGCAGTTACAAAACTCTATTAGGCATGCCTAACTATCCACTAGACTGACTCTCGCAGGTCATGCACAAAATAATTCATGTTTTGCATCGCATAATACATATATATATATATATATATATATATATATGTCATCATGCACAAACCAGAGTATGATAGACATATAAATATCTTCCTGATGCTAGACACACATCATACAATTCACAATGCCAAGCATATAGTATAATCCAGTCACACACTTTAACATTATTCATTATTCTAAAGTATATTAGAATCAAATATGGGAAACTATATGATGCCAATGATTATCCATACAAGGCCTCATTCATGCAATAATACTGTGACGCGCGCCGGGCCCTGCGTGCCGGCCGTATGACCGCCTGCTCGAGGGCGATCAGGGCATTTGTGGGTCCGTTGGCAACTTGCAATGAATTGCGAGTGCGTCTATTTTGGGCAACAATGAGGTTTCATGGAGTCGCCACCCAATAGAACATTGGGAAAGTTTCTCTCGCCTCGGAGAGCCTAAGACTGCGCTTATTATCCATTTTGGGCCAACCAAAGGGGTCTTGGAGGGTAAACCTCTCTCCCAAAGGAGCCTAGGATTAACGTCTAAGTCTCGTGACACAAGAGGTGCTTGGAGGTCTTAGTTCCAACAAGTGATCGGATAGACCTCTAGCCTCTTTTAGCCCAAAGACCAGAGCTGGGTTCGGGACTTCTCATCTATTTCTACCTCGATCATTTTATGATTAAATTTTGAACTCATTAATTCGCACTCTCTCCACATGATGCAATTTAATTAAAAGTGCATTTTATTCACGTGTTAAAGCGATAGATAAATAAAGGAATATTAAATCAAAAAATTACAATAACACTAGGAGCTAAATACAACTCCCATTTATAAATGTGCAATACATACATAAGACGGGAGATTATTTATTTTGAGGACTTTGGTCCTCGCATGCATTTATTATAAAATTGATGTTTTTATTGTGGGAATTTTTCATTGGATGAAAAATAGGACATTGGATCCTTAATTTTATGAAAATCTCTCTTTATTAAATATAAAACATTCATCAATTTTTATATTTAGCGAGATAAAAAAGGTATATTCATGTACATAAAATAATTAATAAATAAATAAATGAGTGAAATGACTAAGAAAGTTAGAAAACTAAACCGGACGGAATCCTCTGAGCATGGTAGATTGCCCCTCGAGCTCAGGACAATCCAAGAAAATCATATATGCTCACAAAAGGTTAATGGGTGTTAATATACAAAAAGTGCAATATAAATAACGCTCTAAGACTTGAGAGAGATAGAAAAAGAAAAAAGGGGGGTTTGAAAATATGGAGACAGAACCCAGGGACGGCCACTTCCGATTGACCGATGGGCGTCAGTCAAGGTGACCAATGTGTCCCGTCGCTCACTCGAGAGAGGGCGTCTGTGGGAGGGGTGACCGACGGGCATCGGTGAAACAGATGACCCGTTGGTCACCGCTGTCTCTGAAAAACGACAACGAAACTAATTTTTCAAAGCAAAAATAGATTTTAACCACAAAAACGAGATGAAAAGGATCAAAATAAAGAAAGATAAAAGCAAAAAGTAAAAAAAAAAAAGAATAAAAATAAAGATGAAGTAATAAGGAGAATAAGTCCAGAATATTTACCCTCAAATAATATTTTGGTTGGATTTTTGGTGTTAATTAGAGTTCCGCACGCTCCACGAGAAGACAAAATGAAAGATCAAGAATGAGGAAAATAGATTGTTTCCTTCTTGATCCTTCAAAAAAACTAAATTTTGGAATCAAAACCTTAGGAAAACTAATTAGATTTAGCTCCTTTTTAATGGTTTGATTCTTAAACTAAAAGAGATTTCTTAAGATTTGTATTTGCTGGACGAGAGAGAAAACAAGTGTTAATTTTGACAGAGTTTCCCCTTTATAAATTTCTCCAACCCCTTTCTAGGTGGGAAATGAAAGTTTTTATAGGCCAGGGGCGACCGACGGGCGTTGGTTCCACAGATGGGCGTCGGTTTAATCCTGCTGACACAAGGATTCAACCGACGGGCCTGCAATTCTCACCGATGAGCGTCAGAGAGGTTGCGTGCTCCGGGAAATCAGGTTGCGTGCTTCAGAAAATCAGGTCCCTCCGACGAGCGTCGGAAAATCCCATAGGCCGTCTGTGACCCGAAGTGACGGTCTTGCCTTTGACAGACGGGCAGACCGCCGGTGGAGAAAATACATCTTTTCGACCCAAAAATTCCCCATTTCCTCCCTCTTTCCTATGAAGACTGAAAGAACACATTTCTCGTGAAGCAAGGGACCAAAACCTCCGAATCTCAATCGTTTATATGGACTCGGACGATGATTCCTCATCGGGTAATCTCTAATCCAGACCGCCTCGGGACACGGTGCTTACAAATACACTTCATGCTTTAGTATGACATGCTCATAATGAACAACCATGAAATTGGCATTCATAACTCTTTCGTATTCAAAATGCACATGCGATATAGGTCACAATAATTAATATGGATAAACCACATCATACAGACTAAACTAAACTATAGCCTAACAGGAATTACCACTACCAAACATATTATAATCAAATATAGACATACTATCATTTAACAATCACACACTTCAAAATACAAATACAAACAATAATTAGGCAAAAACATGTCCCATGCAATAGTAAGAAACGATGCAAAGTGAAAGAAGAAAGATCATTTTCGAAAACTGAACAGAAAATAGGTGTAACACCCCCATACCTCCGGTAAGGAATATCGGGGCGTCACGCGGCACATACTTATACATATACATATACATATACTAGCGAAAACGATAACAATAAAATAATTAGATTATCATTAGGGCCAAACAAAACACACTTCTCTTATAACATATACATAAACTGTAAATAATACAAAAGCTTTATACTTGTTACATATTCATTTTTGGTACACATATATATATCAGTTAACTTTTACATGTCAATACTATACTTCCTATGTACATAATGATGTTACTCAAAATGTAAGAAACTCTATTACTATCTTATACAAAAAGATGTAACAAAAGCTCCTAGTGGTCTTGACCTGCAGATGCACGCTCTCACTGTTCCGAACCTGTACCTACACGGAAATAAACATCCGTGCTAAGCGATAACGCTTAGTGGGGATGAAAATAATGCAAAGGACTTCTTTACGAAGTCACACATATATCACACATTTTATATGACAAAATCAAATGTCACACGCATAATCTTGTCACACTTATACAAATCATTTATTCAAATACACAAGAGTCATGTGCTCACATTCATGCAATACTTCTCATGTGCTATAGTATTTAATAAGAACAATCCTCTAAATCATTTCATGTTCACTATACCCTATTAGTAAGCCTGAATTCCTTTCATGGTGGATACGGGTAAGTCTAGATACTGTTCACAGTACTTTGCATATGGAGAATTAACTCAAAACTCTATGAAATACACGAGGTGTTCCGAACTCTGGGCACAATTAAGGCTAACTCTAGCAACTGCACTCTAACCCTTTATAAGCATGCTTATTTATCCACTATAAGGGTAATCAGGCTTAAAACGAACAACTCGATTATACTCTACTTTGATACCAAGCATAGATTATAATTCAAGTGCACTCATCAACTTCAGAGGCATTTAATTCATATACAGTCTTTATCAATCATGTTCAACAACTAAAAGCATGTAACATTTAACTTCCATCCATAAACTCTTATATCACATCATCATATATATGCACTCATAGGTTCATACATTTTTATCACACCATTTACAATCCTTAATACAATTATACATTGTTACTTTATTAGTTAAATTAACAATCTTAAACATACTCAAATGCATTTCCCCGTTGATAACTACTTTATAGTCATTTGCTAACCCTAAACATGCATAATAAGCTAAGGGGAAGGGTAAGGGGTTGACCCATGGCAACTAGGAGCTCAAAAAGAAGAAGAAAAAACCTTATATGCATTGTTCTGTCGCGAGGTCGCGACCTGTGTTGCGATCGCGACAGAGGCTCGCCTCTGGTGCCTCACGAGACTGCTTTTTACCCTAAACTTATATCGCCAAAACCACCCTCTAGACCACATTTTTAGGCAAAGTGGTCTCATAAGAATTGTTCACTAGGATGTTATCGTTCAAATGGAACAAATATCAGATCGTTTTGACATCTTGGACTCCAGATATGATTCAAACAATCTATACTATTCCAATGAACCCGCCAGAACAGTGTCATCTACGTTCTAATTACTTTTCAGGATACTTAGAGCCAGAATTAGATCAAGTACCCTCTTAGACATTTTTAGCTACGGATCTTAGGTTTCAGATTCGATTTGAATCAACTCAATTGAAGCCCTATAACTCTACTTATCACAAATAAAATACACAGAGGTCTGATGACAATCTGATCAGAATTCACCCACAAACATACTTTACACACGAAAGTTGTATGTAGACCATCTAACACACATATAATCACAACATACCCATATACATATACCATAAAACACTGCAAGCAATCAAAATGAAAGAAATAAAGATCACATGCGATCCCTACCTCTAGGACGTTGAACTAAGCTCTCTACTCAGCTCCGACCTTCTCTTTGCCCTTATCCGGTCTCTTGTCCACAGCTTCCATGCACAACCATTCAAAACACTAGAATTACTCTTCTCTTTACTTTAAGTCAGAAACAGAAACCAAGTAGTAGAAGAAGACTAATCTTATCATAATAGTACTACATACCTCCTCTCAAATAAAATCCACTCTTTTCATCCAAAACCAAATGATTCTCTCTTAAGGAGCAAACGAAAGAAAGAACAAAAGAAGGACAACAGGAAGCCCAAAGAAAGAAAGAAAAACACAAGGCCAAAGCCAAGGAACCCAGAAAGAAAAACACAAGGCCAAAGCCAAGGAACCCAACGTGAAAAGAAAAGAGAGAGGCAGATGGTCCAAGTAAAATCCAAAATTAACTATGCTAATAAATGCCATCTACCAATTAAATACATTCTTATCCTCTCTTTGACTCTTAATCCCCTTTTTCCCTTTAATCTCTTTTTAATTTTTATCTAATAATATCCAACTCTTGCCACATGCCACATCCCTACAAAGCCATGTGTCACTTTCCTATAAGCCACATGTCAAAATTACAATTTAATTACCCTATAACCGGAGGGGTTCTGTCGCGCTCACGACAGGACTCTCACACTCAACATCTAATCTCTTTTTCTGAACAAAAAATCTGTAATTCTTCTAGGGCTACTTCGGGGTGTTACAATAGGACAGGCAAAAGAAGGTTCTGTCACGATCGCGACACGGAGTCGCGCTCACGACATAAGCCTGAAGGGGCAACGCTGAGCAGAGCTATGCACGACTCGTGCACATGAGCACAACTCGTGCTCATGTGTGCGAGTCGTGCTTGAAGAGCACGACTCGTGCTCTTTGAGAACGAGTGGTGTTCTTCGAGCACGTCTCGTGGTCATCGCTACTGGCCGGTCACGCTGTGGAAAAAGGAGGAAACAACACGAGGTAAAGGGAGCACGACTCGTGTCTAAAGAGCACGACTCGTGCTCTTGAGTGCGAGTCGTGTTCATGGAGCATTTCTCGTGCTCTTCCTCCAAATGAAAGCAAAACAACCAAGCTAGCTGAAGGGGAGGGGATGAGCACGACTCATGCTCTTCCTCTCTCCTGATCAGAAGCGTCTCTGTTGTGATCGCAATGGATGTCACGCTTGCGATAGAGGCACGTCTCCTTTTCCCAGCAAAAACGCAGAACTTCATCTTTTACCAAAACCATTTCAAAACCTTTCAAAAATCACTCAAACATGAACATACTCTTACCTCATCATTCAAATGCATAATAACACAATCTCATGATCAAAATACACTCAATTATCACAAAATTCAACAATTAATTCAAGGAAAACCTCAAAAATTGCAGATCAAGAACACCAAGAACAAACTTACCCAATTCATGCATTTTCCCTTCCAATCCCACATACATATCACTCAATCCTAAATCATGCATTACTAACACAATTACCCACATAAATTCATACACATACACATGCCGAGACACTCAAAATTCCAGAAATTTACATTACCAAAACACATACACAATCAAAATGAGAATTAGGGCAGAGACAAACACCAAAACTGAAAAGGAAGAACACAGAGCTCCCAAACCTAAAAATGAGGATCTACAATCACTCTTCTTCAACCTTCAATCTTTTCCTTACCTTTATGCTTTCTCTTGCCACCCAAAGCTTATAGAAACCAAAACCCAAAAAATCATTTAATCTAAACCCCAACTCAATAAAACAAGAAGAAAAAGAAGATGAAAGAACCCAAATGCAGGAAACCCTAGCACCCACAACCCAAATACATACCTCTTTAATCTTGCTTTCAATCTCTACCAAGAGCATCCAACTCACACATAGCTAAGGAAGGGAGAACAAGAAACGGGAAAAAGGGAAAGAAAGAAGAACAAGGAGGAGGAGAACAGAGAGCAGAAACGTGATTTGCTCTTCTCCCTCTCTCTTTTTCTCATTTTCCCATTAATTACCCACCTACGAATACACATGGCAGCCTCCTATTGGTCCAAAAGGTCAACTTTCCTTGACTTCTTTTTTGTCCCTACAAATCTCACTTAAGTCCTTGGCAACTTACACTCCACTCACTAACACCATTATTTCCTCACTTGAACTTTAATTACTTCTTCAATTAGGTCCTTAATACTCCAATTATACTGGTCAAAATTACCGAAATACCCTCACTTATCCAGACTTAGCATGCACATTTCGACTAGCCCGATTTGGGGTGTGACAGAAGTAGGGAAGTGAATGGAAGAATTTGAGGCCAGGATGATGGCGATGATGGGTAACCTTGCCACTACCTTAGCCCCACTTGTTGGGCAACAGGTTGCTACTCCAGCTAGAGAGCAAGATGAACAAGGGGTTGCTAGAGAGGATCCCCCAGCTACGGTCGATCCACCTGCGGTTGAGCCAAGAGAGCTAGTACCTATTGAGCAGATGGAAGGCCTTAAATCTGTGGTTGACCTATGGGAGGAGTAAGAGGAACAGACGGTAGTGAAGGGAAAATTGCCCAAGCTGAAGGATGCAATGTGGAGGAAAATAGAGGAAAAATTTGAAGCTATGACGAGGATGTTGAAGGATGGAGGAGGGATGAATCCCGAGGATTGAGAACTGGATAGTGATGATCTAATTCCTCAGAACTTCAAAATGCGTGATATTTCTAAATTCGATGGCACTTCTGATCCCACCGTACACATAAAGCAATACTTGTTGGTGATGAAGGGTACTACTTTAACTAAGAGACAAAAGATTGAGTATTTTTGTCTGAGCTTAACCGGCCCGACGATGGATTGGTACCATAGGCTAGATCGAAGGACAAAAGAGGATTAGGATTTATTGACAGAGGAGTTTCTCAAACAATATGATTGCAGTACGAGAATGGAAATAACTCTAAAGGATTTGGAGCTATTGCAGCAAAAGTCAATCGAGTCTTTTCATAAGTGCCTCACTCGTTGGAGAAATCGGGTTATGGAAATGAAGCGCAAACTAGATACTCAAGATTAGATTTAGCTGTTCATAAAAAATGCGAACCCGTATCTAAGGGATGGATTAAAGATGAAAGGATTGAGAGAATGGGAATCTCTGAAAGACATCGCTATTGAGGCTGAGGGAGAGTATCTTTTGAGAAAGGCCAATAGTGAAGCTTATGCCAAGAGGGGTTGTGCTAATCAGGGGGCAACCAAGCCAGCGAGCTCCAGTAGTGGAAGTTGAAGTGGGAAGACAACTGAGGTATTGGCAACGGGCGTGAGTCAGAGATACTTCTCGAATTTGGGCCGGACGTTATCGTGGGTGTTAAAAAGATTCATAAAAGAGGGGAAGCTGTAGCCCCTACCACCCAGGCCAGCTAGGAACCAAGGGCAGTTCGGGCATAAAGAGAATGAATACTGCACCTATCACCACCAGACATCTAATAGATAATTACGTAACGCTGAGGCACCAGATTCAAGATTTAATTGGTAGCAAACAGATTACTGAGCCAAAACGAAGAGAGAGTAAGAAGAAGTCCAATTATAATGCTGTGCCACCACCCGTTTTCATGATTGGGTAAAATCTACCTGAATGGTATGTCTTGCAGGATTTATATGGGAATAAATATGTTGCTGTTACTCGCCATGGGGTTAATGAAGAAAGGATGTCCATGGGGGCAATAGATTATTGGTCCACCAGTGAGAGTGGTGAAGGATACGAAGATGAGGAGAAAAAAGAAAAGTCTGTAGACTTATAGGAATCAGATGGAGAAGGAAAAGAAGTAAAGGCTATGACAAGGAGTGGTAGAGTGGTCCCGGAGGTAGAGTTGTCGCACGAATTAGCACAAGCACCTGCAGAAAGAGAGCCAGAATAGAATCAAACAGTAAAGCAATTGAAGAAGACAATGGCTCAGATATCCATATGGGACCTTTTAAGACAGTCTCCTTCACACAGGCAGAGGTTAGTTGAGGCTTTGAGTGAGTGTACCGTGGCCACCACTATTTCTCCATCCGGATTGCTAGATATGGTCAAAGGGGGATCAGGAGAGAGATTGGTTTATTCAGATGCTGACCTACCAACTGAGGGCCAAAATCACAACCGGCCGCTGTACATCAAGGCACAAATCAATGGTAAGCACACCGCTTGTGTCATGGTGGATGATGCCTCATCTATAAATGTTTGCCCATTGGGGGCACTTCAGGCTTTTGGGTTGGAAGAAAGCAAGCTTAGCAAGTCTAATTTGACCATCACAGCCTACGATAATTCTAGAAGACAAGCCTCGAGAACATTTAGAGCTCTGGTTAAGATGAGACCTATGGAGACGGAAGCAGATTTTGTGGTTTTGCCTATCCAGGCCAATTTCTCAATTCTACTTGGAAGGCCGTGGTTCCATAAATTAGGAGGAGTGCCATCTAACCTACACCAGATGATTAAAATACTACATGAAGGAGAGGTGGTGACTATTAAGGCAGCAAGAGAAAACCAAGTGTCTGCCTTAGGGATTTTCAACCAACCGTTTAGTGGCTTTCATGTGTCTATGATAGGAGAAGAGCAAGGTTCAGAGGGTACCCCTCGGGTGGTAAATACGATGAAAAAGATGCACTTTCTTCTAGGAGCTGGTTTGGGTAAGAACTCACAAGGGCTGCAGTCTACTATCACTACTCAAGGCCAAAAAGATCGAAAGGGTTTGGGGTATAAAGGTGAATGTGGTGAGAAGAAGAAGTCAGAAAAGATCCCACATATTTCAGAAACTTTTGTTCCTGCGTCCTCAGTATGTGCTTATATCAGAGAGGAAGAGCTTCAATGGGTGAATGGAAATATTGTTCCAGGGTTTGAAATATTTAGTGATGTCTTCGACTGAGATGTTGGGGTAATCAAATCTGCAGAGGATTTCTGGGATGAGGAGATTATGACACAATGCAGCATTTGGGATAGAGATGAGCCCGAGGAGATTGTAACTGAGAAGCTATTAGCCACCCGATTGAAGGGGAAAGAGAAGATGGAAGAGCCAAATTTGAGGATTGAAGATCTGAGGATTTCACCAGACATAGCTGAAAAGCCTTCATCAAGCCAAGAGGCCAAAGCACAATCCGCTGCAACATCAGCATCAACAGAAGATGAAGATAATAGTCATCTAGATAGTTTGTTTATGACAAAACTTTTTTATGAAGACAATGTTAATGTTTTTTATTATATTAATAATATGAACAACTTTACTTATTTGTGTGATCTTTCTGACAATTTCATTTCTTATAATCATAAATATGATGCATTTATTTTTGATATTAATTTAACTAGCACAACTGCATTTAATCTTGGAACTTTTGAAAACCCAAAGGAAATTTTGATAGCATCAGATATAACTCTTGAGGAGAGAATAAAATTTGAGAGAATTTTATGAAAATATGAAAAGGTCTTTGCCTAGACTTATGAGGACATGCCGGGAATCGATCGAGAGGTCGCCGAACATGCTATTCCAACTTATCCAGAGTCTAAACCTATCAAGCAGAAGCTCAGAAGACTCAGGCCAGAATGGGCACAAAAGGTGAAAGAAGAGATCCATAGGCAGATTGAGGCTAAGCTTCTAGTGGAAGTTTAGTACCCGACTTGGTTAGCTAATGTAGTTCCTGTGGCTAAGAAGGATGGAAAGGTCCGAGAATGCGTGAATTATCGAGACATGAACAAAGCCTGTCCGAAGGATGACTTTTCGTTGCCTCACATAGATGTGTTGGTAGATAGTGCAGCTGCCTGTATGATGTACAGTTTTGTGGATGGTTATGTAGGTTATAATCATATCCTTAATAAGATAATCGATCGAATTATGACAGCCTTCATCACAGAATTGGGAACGTTTGTCTACCGGGTTATGCCTTTCGGATTAAAGAATGCAGGTGCATCTTATCAGAGAATGGCAACGAGAATCCTAGATGACTTGATTCACAAGGAGGTAGAGGTATATGTAGATGACATGATGATTACGTCAGCCACTAGAGAAGGCCACTTTGAAGCTTTGGAAAGGTTCTTTCAAAGGATCAGCAAGTATAATCTGCGCCTTAACCCCAAGAAGTACATTTTTTGAGTTACCTCAGGTAAGCTATTAGGCCATGTGGTAAGTCAAAGAGGAATAAAAGTGGATCCTGATAAGGTCAATGTAACACCCCCTACCCATACATAGGCGATCCCATCCGATAAGGAGTGAGATGCCGTATGGGTCAAGGTGCCACCAAACAGATACAAAGCAAATCATACATTCATTCATAACATACATACCGAAATACGGGATAAATAAAAACTTTAAGGGAAAAGAAAGCAACAGCTGATCATGCATTAATATAACAAACCATTACAATAATGTTCTGATCAAGCTAGCTGAAATAAAAGATATTACATAACAAAAATATAAATACAAAAGCGAAAGCTATAACAAAACTGATACAAGAGAGTTCTATACAAAAAGAATAATCAAAGATTACCAAAAGCTAAGCCCTACACTAAAACCTTCTGTGTTGGCTTGACTGCGGCGACTCTCTCAAAGCAAAACTCCTTCCGCACCTGCACTGATAAAAACACCGTGCTAAGCGATAAATGCTTAGTGGGGAAACAAACATATGATATGGACGGCTACTCACAATGGTCGTCAAGGCAAAACACATTCACAATGGCATATGCAATTGTTCAAAACATAATTCATATAAACATGCTCACAAAGCCATACATTCCGCAACTCAAACTCATGTCCATTTCCAAAATAATCGAACATACATCTCATCATTATACTAATTCAGATAACACATTTCTATAGTCATACAAGAGCAGAGCAAACCAATCGAATACCTGCTGACTCGAGGTAGTGGATAACGAGTGTACTGAGGGTACCTTACGGGTACGAATCGATTACTGAGGGTACCTCACAGGTAAAAATCAAAAGTCATTTCATTTTTATCATTAACACAATATTTTTACTGAGGGGGCCTTAAACAAGATCCAAATACTAAGGGGTTCGTGAGGAACCTAACGGGGACCTGATCGGGGGTCCGAACTGAACTGAGGGCTGCAGCTAAAAGACTCTATTAGGCATGCCTAACTATCCACTTACTGGACTCTAGCAGGTTATGCGTCATTCAATTCATGTTCCAAAGTACAGCATACACTTCATCTGAAGAATCATGGTATTACTCATATAAATGCATATAAAATCATGACATGTATCATACAGTAGTATAAGTCCATTCAGAAGAGATACAAACTTCATTTTAGTTAAAACTAGGCAAAAGTTTCAGAAAACAGAGATGACCGACCAAACGCAAAGGATTGGCCGGTCACGAGTCGTGATTGGCCTCTCTGCCTGGTCAAGAGTCGTGACTGGTAGTCACCACTCGTGACTGGCCTCACTTGGTTGGTCACGAGTCGTGACTTGCAGTCACTACTCGTGACTGGCCTCTCTGGCTGGTCACGAGTCGTGACTTGCAGTCACTACTCGTGACTGGCCTCACTTGGTTGGTCACGAGTCATGACTGGCAGTCACTACTCGTGACTGGCCTCTCTGGCTGGTCACGAGTCGTGACTTGCAGTCACTACTCGTGACAGGCCTCACTTGGCTGGTCACGACACACATGCACATACTGGAAACGGGAAATTAAATAGGATCGCGATTTTCCATTCCCAGAATTCCCAGAACTCAAAAATCAATTCAAAAAATGACTCAAACAACTACAAATCCCATATTACCTTCCAGTAGATTCCCAAACAATATAAACGGCATAAATACAACTTAATTTAGCAATCAAAATAACCATAATCAAGCATAAACATATCACAGTCTCTTCAAGAACGCAAACCCTAAAAAAAATTACAGTAAGTTCAAATTCAAGCAAAATTTCTCAAACAAATCCCAAACCTGAAATCCTTAGCTTCAAATCACTTAGCTCCACTACTCCCAGCAATCTCCTTGCCCTTGGGATCGCGAGGAGCCTCAGCTAAGCACAACACATCAAAGAACACCCAAAAATGCAAACCCTAAGTTAAATCTAAACCCAGAAATTAAGAAGAAGAAGATGAACAATTAGAAAACAAGATGAGGAATGCGATAACTTACCACAAGAATGCAAAGAGATGATTAATTCCACCAACAAGACTTGAATCGACACTAGGGTTCTTGGAGAAAAGAAAAGGAAGAAGAAGATGCGGAAAGGGAGAAACGTGAAGAAGAATACATTCTGCATTTTCCCCTTTTTCTTTCTTTTTCTTTTTCTTTTCTTTGCCCTAAACATGTGTCAATGTCCTATTGGTGAAAACTAACCACTCACACCCAACAAGCATACAGAACACACACACTATGCACTCCCAACTTAAAACGCCCTAATATGATATGCTCAAATGCACACAATCATTTCCCAATTAATTCACACTCTAATGCCAAACATACATCCATATGCTAATAAAACCCGAAAACATGCATTTTTACTGAAATACCCCTAATGATATGCTGAACACATGTAAATGCATGCTCACACAAACAGGCTCATACTACTAGGGGGAAAACAGGGTGTGACAACTCTCCCTAACTAATAAGAATTTCGTCCTCGAAATTCTCACCTGAACTGAACAACTGTGGATACTGAGCTCTCATCGACTCTTCCGGTTCCCAAGTCGCTTCCTCGACTCCATGATGGTTCCATAACACTTTCACCAATGGGATCTGCTTACTCCTCAGTTGCCTCACCTCTCGAGCTAGAATGGCTCTCGGTTCCTCATCATAGGAAAAATCTGGCTGCACTTGCACATCCTGAACCGAAAGAACATGCAAAGGATCTGATATGTACCGACGAAGCATCGAAACATGGAACACATCGTGCAACTTTGCCAACTCCATCGGTAAAGCCAATCTATAGGCTACCGGTCCAACCTTACCCAAAATCTCATAAGGACCAATGAAGCGAGGACTAAGTTTACCTTTCTTTCCAAACCGAAGCACTTTCCTCCAAGGCGAAACTTTAAGGAACACCTTGTCCCCGATCTCAAATTGCACGTCTTTCCTCTTCAAGTTAGCATAAGACTTTTGTCGATCCTTGGCTGCCTTCAAATTCCGCTGCACAACTCTAATCTTTTCTTCGGTATCTCTCACCAACTCTGGCCCAATCACTGATCTCTCGGAAAGCTCGGTCCAACAAACAGGAGTCCTACACTGCCGACCATACAAAGCCTCATACGGTGCCATACCGATGCTCGACTGAAAGTTATTATTGTAGGCAAACTCCATAAGCGACACATATCTGTCCCAACTACCCGAAAAATCCAAAACACAAGCCCTCATCATATCCTCCAGAATCTGAATGACCCGCTCTGACTGACCATCTGTCTGAGGATGAAACGCTGTACTGAAGTTCAACTTAGTGCCCAAAGCTCTCTGTAACTCTTTCCAAAACTTGGAAGTAAACCTCGGGTCCCGATCTGACACTATGGATAATGGCACACCATGCAACCGGACTATCTCATCCACATAGATACTGGCCAATCTATCCATCGAGTAGTCCACTCTAACTGGCAGAAAGTGAGCTGACTTCGTAAGCCGATCCACTATTACCCAAACTGGGTCATGCTTCCTCTGAGTCAAAGGCAAACCGGATACAAAGTCCATGGCTATATCATCCCACTTCCACTCAGGAACGGATAAAGGCATAAGCAATCCCGAAGGAACCTGATGCTCGGCCTTTACCTACTGACATGTCAAGCACTTGGACACAAAATCCACGATGTCTCTTTTCATACCGGACCACCAATAAAACTGCTTCATGTCCCGATACATCTTCTCACTGCCAGGATGCATAGTAAAAACTGTACTATGCGCCTCACTCATAAGCTGTCTCCTCAAATCCTCAGACTCTGGCACACACAAGCGATTTCTGTACAAAAGCACCTCATCCTGAACTGAGAACTCTGACTACTTACCTGATCTGACCTCTTGCACAAACCGTTGAAGCCTCTCATCATCCCTTTGAGCATCCACAATCCTCTGTCTCAAGGTAGGCCTCACACGCAACTGAGCAATCAAAGCCCCATCTGAACCAAACCTCCATCTAAACCGTCTCAGGAACAAAGCTGCAACTGACTTTTGACTCAAAGCATCAGCGACTACATTGGCCTTACCCGGATGGTAATCCGCTATGCATTCGTAGTCCTTAAACAACTCAAGCCAACGGTGCTGTCTCATGTTCAACTCTTTCTGGGTGAGGAAGTACTTCAAGCTCTTATGGTCCGTAAAGATCCTACATTTCTCCCCATACAGACAATGACGCCAAATCTTTAAGGCAAAGATCACAGCCGCCAACTCTAGGTCATGCGTCGGATAGTTCCTCTCATGTGGCTTTAACTGACGAGAAGCATAAGCCACGACCTTACCTTCTTGCATTAGCACACACCCTAGACCGACACCCGATGCATCACTATAAATGACAAACTCTTTACCCGAGATGGGTTGAGTAAGTATAGGAGCCTCAACTAGCAACTGCTTTAACTGATCAAAATAAGCCCGGCATCTATCTGACCACTCAAATCTGACCCCTTTCCTTAACAATCTCGTCATCGGAGCGGCAATCACAGAAAAACCCTTAACAAACCGACGGTAGTAACCTGCCAAACCAAGAAAACTCCTCACTTCCTGAACATTCCTAGGCGCTTTCCAATCAACTGTCGCCTCAATCTTGGCTGGGTCTACTTGGATACCCTTGGCTGAAACAATATGGCCCAAAAAGGATACTTCCCGAAGCCAAAAATCACACTTGCTAAGCTTGGCAAACAACCGATGCTCTCTCAACATCTGCAATACCAATCGGAAATGCTCCTCATGCTCACTCTCATCCTTGGAATACACCAAGATGTCATCAGTGAACACTACTACAAATCGATCTAAGTATGGCTTAAACACTCGATTCATCAAATCCATAAAAGCCGCTGGAGCATTGGTCAAACCAAACGGCATCACAAGGAACTCATAGTGGCCATACCTAGTCCGAAATGCAGTCTTAACCACATCTGCATCCTGAACTCGCTGCTGGTAATACCCTGACCGAAGATCTATCTTGGAGAAAACACCCGCACCCCGAAGCTAATCAAACAAATCTTCAATCCTAGGCAACGGATACTTATTCTTCACTGTGACCTTATTGACCTACCAGTAGTCAATACACATCTGCAAAGATCCATCTTTCTTCTTGACAAACAGAACTGGAGCTCCCCAAGGAGATATGCTAGGTCGAATAAACCCCTTATCCAATAGCTCTTGTAGTTGAGTCCTAAGTTCCCTCAACTCTACAGGAGCCATCCGATAAGGTGCTTTCGATATAGGTGTGGTACCCGGCATAATCTCAATGGACAACTCGACCTCTCTCTCAGGAGGCAAACCAGGCAACTTGCTCGGGAACACATCACTAAACTCCCGCACCACAGGGATGTCCTCAATCTGAACTTTATCTCTCTTGGAATCCAACATGACCGCTAGAAAAGCCTCATAACCTTTCCTGATAAACCTCTTGGCTTGCATCGCAGAAATCACATTATTCAAAGAACTAGCACCCAAACCTTTCATAAACACAGGAGACCGACCTCTATCCCGAAGCACAACTGTCTTCCTATGGCAATCAACAACAGCCCGATGCTTACCCAACCAGTCCATACCTAGAATCAGATCAAACTCTCTGAAAGGCAACTCAATCAAATCCGCTGGAAGCACAACTCCCTCAACCATCAGAGGACAACTCCTAAAGACTCTACTCACACTGACACTATGCCCTAATGGACTGGTCACACATATCTCATAATCTAACTAATCAAGCACATGCAACTTATCAACAATTTTATTTGTGCACAAGTATGAGTGTGTGGAACCAGGGTCAATTAGAGCATACAATTCAGTGTCATGGAGTAGAAACTTACTAGTAATAAAATCAGGCGCATCCTGCTCCTCTCTGTCTCGCACAGCATATGCTCTAGCTGCGACTGGCAACTCACGCTCCACTGTCTCTAATGCAGCACCCTCTCTAGGTCGACCACCTCGACCTCTACCCCTGCCTCTACCACGGGTAGCCTAAGTAGCATTCGAACCAACCCTGCTGGCCTCTCTCTGGGAACCTGAATCCTCATACAATCTCGAACAACTAGCCAAAAGATGGTCAGTGCTCCCACACTTGAAGCACGCACCAGTGAGCCACCTACACTCACCCCGATTAGTCTTGCTGCAATGGGGACATACCGATGTAGTCTTAGGTCTACCACCTCTACCAGAACCTAACACAGCTGCAGAACCCTTTCTTCTACCTCTACTAGCCGGGCCAGATGATGACTCATCCTGCGGGTTCCTTGATCTCTTACCCAAGGATGAAGAAGAAGATCCTCCGCGAGAAGGGTTACTCCTCTGAGCTCTCTCTCTCAGCACTGATTCTGACCTCTCAGACCTTATAGCAGCATCTACTATCTGGTAGTAACTTACCCCAGGCATACACATCAAAGAAATCAAAGCAATCTTCAAAGACTCGTTCAACCCTGCTTCAAAATGCTTGCATCTGAAATCATCTGTCATAACCCCACGCGGAGCATAGCGAGACAACCGATTAAACTCTTTCTCATAATTTGAAACCGACATGGCCCTCTGCTTCAAACTCAAAAACTGCGCCCATCTAGCATCCCTATAAGTCTGAGTGATGTACTTCTTTGTGAACTCTCCCTCAAAGAAATCCCAAGTAATCGGATCCGGTGTTGAGAATGCCTGCAAACCAGTTCCCACCATTCATAAGCGGACCCTTGCAGTAAAGCCAGTGCACACTCTGCCTGCTGGTCGGGAGGACACCGGACTTCTCTCAAAGCACGCTTCACTTTGTCTACCCATTTCTCAGCCATCTCAGACTCATCTAAACCTGTGCCATAAAAGTCCTCAACACTAGCCCTTCTCAAGTTCTCCATAGGGGCTCTAGGAGCAGTCACTCTCTCCAAGATCCTAGCCATGTCCTGTGATAATCTTAACATAGCCTTAAAAGGCATGGCTACGGCCTCGGGTAGGACCCTAGCATGCTGAGCCGACACAGAAAATGATGGATCTACTGCTTGAGGGTTCACACTCCCAGCGGACTCCTCAAGTGATCAACAAGCCGAATTAGAAGCGATCTAAATAAATAAGAAACAACCGCATCAGCCAACACAGATCTAGACACAAATACATCTATACACCACCTCACATCAATAAAATAAAAAACACCCAAAAATGCCTAAACTGGGGCTCTGATACCAAAAACTGTAACACCCCCTACCCATACGTAGGCGATCCCATCCGATAAGGAGTGAGACGCCGTATGAGTCAAGGTGCCACCAAACAGATACAAAGCAAATCATACATTCATTCATAACATACATACCGAAATACGAGATAAATAAAAACTTTAAGGGAAAAGAAAGCAATAGCTGATCAAGCATTAATATAACAAACCATTACAATAATGTTCTGATCAAGCTAGCTGAAATAAAAGATATTACATAACAAAAATATAAATACAAAAGCGGAAGCTATAACAAAACTGATAAAAGAGAGTTCTATACAAAAAGAATCATCAAAGATTACCAAAAGCTAAGCCCTACACTAAAACCTTCTGTGTTGGCTTGACTGCGGCAACTCTCTCAAAGCAAAACTCCTTCCGCACCTGCACTGATAAAAACACCGTGCTAAGCGATAAATGCTTAGTGGGGAAACACACATATGATATGGACGGCCACTCACAATGGTCGTCAAGGCAAAACACATTCACAATGGCATATGCGATTGTTCAAAACATAATTCATATAAACATGCTCACAAAGCCATACATTCCGCAACTCAAACTCATGTCCATTTCCAAAATAATCGAACATACATCTCATCATTATACTAATTCAGATAACACATTTATATATTCATACATGAAATCGAACACCTGCTGACTCGAGGTAGTGGATAACGAGTGTACTGAGGGTACCTTACGGGTACGAATCGATTACTGAGGGTACCTCACAGGTACAAATCAAAAGTCATTTCATTTTTATCATTAACACAATATTTTTACTGAGGGGACCTTAAACAAGATCCAAATACTGAGGGGTTCGCGAGGAACCTAACGGGGACCTGATCGGGGTCCGAACTGAACTGAGGGCTACAGCTAAAAGACTCTATTAGGCATGCCTAACTATCCAATTACTGGACTCTAGCAGGTTATGCGTCATTCAATTCATGTTCCAAAGTAAAGCATACATTTCATCTGAAGAATCATGGTATTACACATATAAAAGCATATAAAATCATGACATGTATCATACAGTAGTATAACTCAATTCAGAAGAGATACAAACTTCATTTTAGTTAAAATTGGGAAAAAGTTTCAGAAAACAGAGATGACCGACCAAACGCACAGGATTGGCCGGTCAGGAGTCGTGACTGGCCTCTCTGCCTGGTCACAAGTCGTGACTGGCAGTCACCACTCGTGACTGGCCTCACATTGCTGGTCACGAGTCGTAACTGGCAGTCACTACTCATGACTGGCCTCTCTAGCTGGTCACGAGTAGTGACTTGCAGTCTGTACTCGTGACAGGCCTCTCTGGCTGGTCACGAGTCGTGACTTGCAGTCACTACTCGTGACTTGCCTCACTTGGCTGGTCACGAGTCGTGACTGGCAGTCACTACTCGTGACTGGCCTCACTTGGCTAGTCACGAGTAGTGACTGGCAGTCACTACTCGTGACTGGCCTCTCTGGCTGGTCATAAGTCGTGACTGGCCTCTCTGGCTGGTTACGAGTCTTGACTGGCCTCTCTGGCTGGTCATGAGTCACGTAAGCAACCCCATCCGATAAGGAGTGAGACGCCGTATGAGTAAAGGTGTCACCAAACAGATACAAAGCAAATCATACATTCATTCATAACATACATACTGAAATACAGGATAATTAAAAACTTTAAAAGGAAAAGAAAGCAATAGCTGATCATACATTAATATAACAAAACCATTACAATAATGTTCTGATCAACTAGCTGAAACAAAAGATGTTACATATCCAAAATATAAGTACAATAGCGGAAACTGAAACAAAACTGATACAAGAGAGTTCTTTACAAAAAGAATCATCAAAGATTACAAACTGAGCCCTACACTAAACCTTCTGTGTTGGCTTGACGGCGGTGACTCTCTCACAAAGCAAAACTCCTTCCGCACCAGCACGGGTAAAAACACCGTGCTAAGCGATAAATGCTTAGTGGGGAGATACACATAAAATATGAACGGTCATTCACAATGGTCGTCAAGGCATAACACATTCACAATGGCAAAATGCAATAGCTCATAACATAATTCATAAGAACATGCTCACAATTTAAAGCCATACATTCTGCATCTCAAATTCATATCCATTTCTAGACTAGTTGAACATACATTTCATCAATATACTCATACAGATATCACATGTATATAGTCATAAGAGTAGAGTAAACCAATCGAACATCAAAAGAACACTTGCAGACTCTGGGTAGTGGATAACGAGTGTACAGACAGTACTTTACGGGTATGAGCTGATTACAGACAGTACCTTACGGGTACGAATCGAGAAAACCATTTTACTTATAACTTTTACAAATCATTTTCAAAACGGACCTTAAACAAGATCCTTACACAATAGGGTTCGCGAGTAACCAAACGGGAACCTGATCGGGGTCCAAATGAAACAAAGGGCTGCAGCTAAAAGACTCTATTAGGCATGCCTAACTATCCACTTACTTGACTCTAGCAGGTTATGCGTCATTCAAACCATATTCCAGAAGATAACATAAAATTCATCAGAAGAATCATGGTATCACTCATATCAAAGCATATAAAAATATAACATGCATGATACAGCAGTATAAATCCATTCGGAAGAATTACGGAATTCATTGTTGAGTTAAAATCGGGAAATTTCAGAAAATAGGCCAACGGAGGTGACCAACAAGGTTGGCCGGTCACGGGTCGTGACTGGCATCACAACTCGTGACTGGCCTCCTTCACAAGCCGGTCACGAGTCGTGACTGGGAGTCACGTCTCGTGACTGGCTCTCTTCCTTCACTGGTCATGCCACGTGACTTGTCCCTTCTCTCTCGCTGGTCACGAGTCGTGACTGGCTTCGTTAGGGCCGGTCACGCGTGACTGTCTCAGGCCGGTCACGAGTCGTGACTGGGAGTCACGCCCCGTGACTTCCTTCCTCTTGGCTGGTCACGAGTTGTGACAGGTAGTCACAACTCGTGACTAGCTTCTATCTGGCAGGTCACGAGTCGTGACTGGAAGTCACGTCTCGTGACTTGCCTCTCTCTTGGATAGTCACGCGACAGATATAGCAAAACGGGAATTTTGTACAGTAACACGATTTTCCAGTTTTCTAGAATTTTCCCAGAACACAGAAATCAACTCCAAACTTGAATCAAAATCACACAAATAAATTCCTACCTTCCAGAAGATCATTTAAGCATCAAAATGACATATAACAACTTAATTCAACACTCATCACAACCAAAATCATACATTACCCCATTCAAGAACATAAACCCTAGAATTTTACAGTAAGTTCAAATCAAGCACAATCCACAATCAAAAATCCCAAACCTGAGATTCTAAGCTTCAATCACTTAGCTCCACTCGTCCCAGCATCCTCCTTGCCCTTGGGATCGCGAGGGGCCTCAGCTAAACACAACAAATCAAAGAACACCCAACAATGCAAACCCTAAGTTAAATCTAAACCCAAAGAAGGAAAGATGAAACAAATGAGAGAACAAAATGAGAAGAATACAATTACTTACCAGAGAAGATGCAAAGAGATGATTAACTTCACCAATAAAGTCTTGAATCCTCAATACAGTTCTTAGAATGAAGAAAATGAAGAAGAAGAAGGTGAGTGAAGAAGGAAACGTGAATCTGCCATTTTCCCTTCTTTCTTCCCTTTTTCTTTTTCTTTTCTTTGCCCTAAGTATGTGTCCATTCCCTATTGATGAAGCTAACCACTCACACCAAACTAACATGCACTACACACACCTAATACACTCCCAACTAATGCACACCCTACAATGGTATGAACACACACACAAGCATATCCCAACTTAAAACACCATAATATGATATGCTGAAGTGCACACAACCATAACCCATTTAATACACACACTAATACCCTATATGCACCCACATACTAACAAAACTCAAAAACATGCATTTTACCAAAATACCCTTACGATATGCCGAACACATGCACATGCATGTTCACACAGACAGGCTCATTCTACTAGGGGGCAAACGGGGTGTGACAACTCTCCCCTACTAATAAGAATTTCGTCCTCGAAATTCTCACCTGAACTGAACAAGTGCGGATACTGAGCTCTCATCGATTCCTCTGGTTCCCAAGTCGCTTCCTCGACTCCGTGATGAATCCACAATACTTTTACCAAAGGGATCTGCTTACTTCTTAATTGTCTTACCTCTCGGGCTAGAATTGCTCGCGGTTCCTCATCATAGGAAAAATCTGGCTGAACCTGAATATCCTGAACTGAAAGAACATGCGAGGGATCTGATCTGTACCGATGAAGCATCGAAACATGGAACACATCGTGCAACTTTGCTAACTCCATCGGTAATGCCAATCTATAGGCTACAGGTCCTACCTTAGCCAAAATCTCGTAAGGACCAATGAAACGAGGACTAAGCTTGTCTTTCTTTCCAAATCGAAGCACTTTCCTCCAAGGTGAAACTTTAAGGAAAACTTTGTCCCCGATCAAATGCACGTCTTTCCTCTTCAAATTGGCGTAAGACTTTTGTCGATCCTTGGCTGCCTTCAAATTCCGCTGCACAACTCTGATCTTTTCTTCAGTATCTCTCACCAAGTCTGGCCCAATCACTGATCTCTCGGATAGCTCGATCCAACAAACCGGAGTCCTACACTGACGACCATACAAAGCCTCATATGGTGACATACCGATACTCGACTGAAAGCTATTGTTGTAGGCAAACTCCATAAGCGACACATATCTGTCCCAACTACCCGAGAAATCTAAAGCACAAGCCCTCATCATATCCTCTAAGATCTGAGTGACCCGTTCTGATTGACCATCTGTCTGAGGGTGAAACGCTGTACTGAAGTTCAACCTAGTGCCCAAAGCTCTCTGCAACTCCTTCCAAAACTTGGAAGTGAATCTCGGATCCCAATCTAAAAATATTGACAATGGCACCCCATGCAACCGAACTATCTCATCTACATAGATACTGGCCAATCTATCCATCGACTAGTCCACTCTAACTGGTAGAAAATGAGCTGACTTCGTAAGCCGATCCACAATTACCCAAACTGAGTCATGTTTCTTCTGAGTCAAAGGCAAACCAGAAACAAAAGTCCATGGCGATATCATCCCACTTCCATTCAGGAATGGATAAAGGCGTAAGCAATCCCGAGGGAACCTGATGCTCGGCCTTTACCTGCTGACAAGTCAAACAGTTGGACACAAAATCCACTATATCACGCTTCATACCAGACCACCAATAAAACTGTCTCAAGTCCCATACATCTTCTCACTGCCCGGATGCATAGTAAAAATTGTACTATGCGCCTCACTCATAAGCTGTCTCCTCAACTCCTCAGACTCTGGCACACACAAGCGATCTCTGAACATAAGCACCTCATCCTGAACTAAGAACTCTGACTGCTTACCCGATCTGACCTCTTGCACAATCCGCTGAAGTCTCACATCATCCCTCTGAGCATCCACAATCCTCTGTCTCAAGGTAGGCTTCACACGCAACTGAGCAAGCAAAGCCCCATCTGGACCAAATCTCCATCTGAATCGTCTCAGGAACAAGGCTGAAACTGACTTCCGACTCAAAGCATCAACGACTACATTGGCCTTACCAGGATGATAATTCACAATGCAGTCGTAGTCCTTAAACAACTCAAGCAAATGGTGCTGTCTCATGTTCAACTCTTTCTGTGTGAGGAAGTACTTCAAGCTCTTGTGGTCCGAAAAGATCCTACACTTTTCCCCATACAGATAATGACGCCAAATCTTCAAGGCAAAGATCACAGCTGCTAACTCAAGATCATGCATCGGATAGTTCCTCTCATGTGGCTTTAACTGATGAGAAGCATAAGCCACAACCTTACCTTCTTGCATCAAAACACATCCAAGGCCAACACCCGAAGCAGCACTATAAATGACAAACTCTTTACCCGAGATGGGTTGAGTAAGAATAGGAGCCTCAACAAGCAACTGCTTCAACTGATCAAAACAAGCCTGGCATCTATCTGACCACTCAAATCTGACCCCTTTCCTCAACAATCTAGTCATCGGAGCGGCAATCACAGAAAAACCCTTAACAAACCGACGGTAGTAACCTGCCAAACCAAGGAAACTCCTCACTTTCTGAACATTTCTAGGCGCTTTCCAATCAACAATCGCTTTAATCTTGGCCGGATCTACCTGAATACCCCTAGCTGAAACAATGTGACCCAAGAATGACACTTCCCGAAGCCAGAAATCACACTTGCTAAGCTTGGCAAACAACTGGTACTCTCTCAACATCTGCAAAACCAATCGGAGATGCTCCTCATGCTCACTCTCATTCTTGGAATACACCAAGATATCATCAATGAACACTACTACAAATCGATCTAAATATGGCATAAACACACGGTTCATCAAATCCATAAAAGCCGCTGGAGCATTGGTCAAACCAAACGGCATCACAAGAAACTCATAGTGGCCATACCTAGTCCGAAATGCAGTCTTAACCACATCTGCATCCTGAACTCGAAGCTGATAGTACCCTGACCGAAGATCTATCTTGGAGAAAACACCTGCACCACGAAGCTGATCAAACAAATGTTCAATCCTAGGCAACGGATACTTATTCTTCACTGTGAGCTTATTGATCTGCCTGCAGTCGATACACATCCGCAGAGATCCATCTTTCTTCTTGACAAACAGAACTGGAGCTCCCCAAGGAGATATGCTAGGTCGAATAAACCCCTTATCCAATAGCTCTTGTTGTTGAGTCTTAAGTTCCCTCAACTCTACAGGAGCCATCCGATAAGGTGCTTTCGAAATAGGTGTGGTACCTGGCATAATCTCAATGGACAACTCAACCTCTCTCTCAGGAGGCAAACCAGGCAACTCGCTCGGGAACACATCACTAAACTCCCGTACTACAGGAATATCCTCAATTTGAACTTGATTTCTCTTGGAATCCAACACAACTGCTAGAAAAGCCTCACAACCTTTTCTGATAAACCTCTTGGCTTGCATCGCAGAAATCACATTATTCAAAGAACTAGCGCCCAAACCCTTCATAAACACAGGAGACTGACATCTATCCCGAAGAACAACTATCTTCCTATGGCAATCAACTATAGCCCGATGCTTACCCAACCAGTCCATACCCAAAATCAGATCAAACTCTCTGAAAGGTAACTCAATCAAATCTGCTGGAAGCATAACTCCCTCAACCATCAAAGGACAACTCCTAAAGACTCTACTCACACTGACACTATGCCCTAATGGACTGGTCACACAAATCTCATAATCTAACTGATCAACCACATGCAACTTATCAACAATTTTATTTGTGCACAAGTATGAGTGTGTGGAACCAGGGTCAATTAGAGCATACAATTCAGTGTCATGGAGTAGGAACTTACCAGCAATAACATCAGGTGCATCCTGCTCCTCTCTGGCTCTCACAGCATAAGCTCTAGTGGCAACCTGAGGAGGACGCTCAACAGTCTCAGAAGCAGCTCCATCTCTAGGCCGACCGCCTCGACCTCTACCTCTACCTCTACCTCTAGCAGCCTGAGAAGCATTCGATCCAACTGTGCTAGCTCCTCCCTGAGGTCCTGAATCCTCACTCATCTGGGGACAACTAGCCACACGGTGCTCGGTACTCCCACATCTAAAACATCCACCAGTGAGCCACCTGCACTCACCCCGGTGAGCCTTGCTGCAATTTGCACAAACAGGTACAACATCAGACCTACCACCTCTGCCAGAACCAGATACTGCTGTAGAACCCTGTCTTCTACCTCAAGAAGCTGAACCAGCCGCTGGCACATCTTGCGGGTTCCTAGATCTCTTACCCGAAGATGAAGAAGAACCACGTCTAGCTAAATTCCTTCGCTGAGCTCTCTCCCTAAGCAATGATTCCATCTTCTCTATGCTCATGGCGGCCTCTGTAATCTGATAATAACTTATCCCAGGTATACACATCAAGGAAATCAAGGCAATCTTCAATGACTCATTCAACCCGGCTTCAAAGTGCTTGCATCTGAAATCATCTGTCATAACCCCGCGCGGAGCATAGCGAGATAACTGGTTGAACTCTTTCTCATAATCCGAAACTGACAAAGTCCTCTGCCTCAAACTCATAAAATGTGCCCATCTTGCATCCCTATAAGCTTGAGTCACAAACTTCCTAGTAAACTCCTCACTGAAGAAATCCCATGTAACCGGATCAGGCATCTGAGGTTGCCTACTAACCAATTCCCACCATTCATAGGCTGACCCCTGAAGCAATGCCACAGCACACTCAGCTTGCTGATCGGGAGGACACCTGACTTCTTTTAAGGCTCTCTTTACATTATCAAGCCACTTCTCCGCTAACTCAGACTCATCTAGCCCAGTCCCATAAAAATCCTCAACACCAGCTCTTCTCAAACTCTCAATAGGGGCTCTAGGAGCAGTCACTCTCTCCAAAACCCTAGCCATATCCAGATGCAATCTGAACATAGCCTCAAAAGGCATGGCTGCGGCCTCGGGCTGGACCCTAGCATGCTGAGCCGACACAGTAACAGAAACAGACAGATCTACAGTTGGAGGATTCACACTCTCGGCGGACTCCTCAAGCGCACTATGAGCAGAATCAGAATCCATCTAACAAACAAGAGGACAACCGCATTAGCCAACACAGATCTAGACACATACTCATCTACACACTTCAACACATCAACAAAGCAAGCAACACCTAGAAATGCCTTAACCTATGCTCTGATACCAAAAACTGTCACACCCCCTACCCATACGTAAGCAACCCCATCCGATAAGGAGTGAGACGCCGTATGAGTAAAGGTGTCACCAAACAGATACAAAGCAAATCATACATTCATTCATAACATACATACTGAAATACAGGATAATTAAAAACTTTAAAAGGAATAGAAAGCAATAGCTGATCATACATTAATATAACAAAACCATTACAATAATGTTCTGATCAACTAGCTGAAACAAAAGATGTTACATATCCAAAATATAAGTACAATAGCGGAAGCTGAAACAAAACTGATACAAGAGAGTTCTTTACAAAAAGAATCATCAAAGATTACAAACTGAGCCCTACACTAAACCTTCTGTGTTGGCTTGACGGCGGCGACTCTCTCACAAAGCAAAACTCCTTCCGCACCAGCACGGGTAAAAACACCGTGCTAAGCGATAAACGCTTAGTGGGGAGATACACATAAAATATGAACGGTCATTCACAATGGTCATCAAGGCATAACACATTCACAATGGCAAAATGCAATAGCTCATAACATAATTCATAAGAACATGCTCACAATTTAAAGCCATACATTCTGCATCTCAAATTCATATCCATTTCAAGATTAGTTGAACGTACATTTCATCAATATACTCATACAGATATCACATGTATATAGTCATAAGAGTAGAGTAAACCAATCGAACATCAAAAGAACACCTGCAGACTCTGGGTAGTGGATAACGAGTGTACAGACAGCACTTTACGGGTACGAGCCGATTACAGACAGTACCTTACGGGTACGAATCGAGAAAACCATTTTACTTATAACTTTTACAAATCATTTTCAAAACGGACCTTAAACAAGATCCTTACACAATAGGGTTCGCGAGTAACCAAACGGGGACCTGATCGGAGTCCAAACGAAACAAAGGGCTGCAGCTAAAAGACTCTATTAGGCATGCCTAACTATCCACTTACTTGACTCTCGCAGGTAATGCGTCATTCAAACCATATTCCAGAAGATAACATAAAATTCATAAGAAGAATCATGGTATCACTCATATCAAAGCATATAAAAATATAACATGCATGATACAGCAGTATAAATCCATTCGGAAGAATTACGAAATTCATTGTTGAGTTAAAACCGGGAAATTTAAGAAAATACGCCAAACGGAGGTGACCAACATGGTTGGCCGGTCACGGGTCGTGACTGGCATCATAACTCGTGACTGGCCTCCTTCACAAGCCGGTCACGAGTCGTGACTGGGAGTCACGTCTCGTGACTGGCTCTCTTCCTTCACTGGTCACGCGACGTGACTTGTCCCTTCTCTCTTGCTGGTCACGAGTCGTGACTGGGTGTCACGTCTCGTGACTGGCTTCGTTAGGGCTGGTCACACGTGACTGTCTCAGGCCGGTCACGAGTCGTGACTGGGAGTCACGCCCCGTGACTTCCTTCCTCTTGGCTGGTCACGAGTTATGACAGGCAGTCACAACTCGTGACTAGCTTCTATCTGGCAGGTCACGAGTCGTGACTGGAAGTCACGTCTCGTGACTTGCCTCTCTCTTGGATAGTCACGCGACAGATACAGCAAAACGGGAATTTTGTACAGTAACACGATTTTCCAGTTTTCTAGAATTTTCCCAGAACACAGAAATCAACTCCAAACTTGAATCAAAATCACACAAATAAATTCCTACCTTCCAGAAGATCATTTAAGCATCAAAATGACATATAACAACTTAATTCAACACTCATCACAACCAAAATCATACATTACCCCATTCAAGAACATAAACCCTAGAATTTTACAGTAAGTTCAAATCAAGCACAATCCACAATCAAAAATCCCAAACCTGAGATTCTAAGCTTCAATCACTTAGCTCCACTCGTCCCAGCAACCTCCTTGCCCTTGGGATCGCGAGGGGCCTCAGCTAAACACAACAAATCAAAGAACACCCAACAATGCAAACCCTAAGTTAAATCTAAACCCAAAGAAGGAAAGATGAAACAAATGAGAGAACAAAATGAGAAGAATACAATTACTTACCAGAGAAGATGCAAAGAGATGATTAACTTCACCAATAAAGTCTTGAATCCTCAATACAGTTCTTAGAATGAAGAAAATGAAGAAGAAGAAGGTGAGTGAAGAAGGAAACGTGAATCTGCCTTTTTCCCTTCTTTCTTCCCTTTTTCTTTTTCTTTTCTTTGCCCTAAGTATGTGTCCATTCCCTATTGATGAAGCTAACCACTCACACCAAACTAACATGCACTACACACACCTAATACACTCCCAACTAATGCACACCCTACAATGGTATGAACACACACACAAGCATATCCCAACTTAAAACACCATAATATGATATGCTGAAGTGCACACAACCATAACCCATTTAATACACACACTAATACCCTATATGCACCCACATACTAACAAAACTCAAAAACATGCATTTTACCAAAATACCCTTACGATATGCCGAACACATGCACATGCATGTTCACACAGACAGGCTCATTCTACTAGGGGGCAAACGGGGCGTGACATGCACATACTGGAAATGGGAAATTCAATAGGATCGCGATTTTCCATTCCCAGAATTCCCAGAACTCAAAAATCAATTCAAAAAATGACTCAAACAACTACAAATCCCATCTTACCTTCCAGTAGATTCCCAAACAATATAAATGGCATAAATACAACTTAATTCAGTAATCAAAATAACCACAATCAAGCATAAACATATCACAGTCTCTTCAAGAATGCAAACCCTAAAAAAAAATTACAGTAAGTTCAAATTCAAGCAAAATTTCTCAAACAAATCCCAAACTTGAAATCCTTAGCTTCAAATCACTTAGCTCCACTACTCCCAGCAATCTCCTTACCCTTGGGATCGCGAGGAGCCTCAGCTAAGCACAACACATCAAAGAACACCCAAAAATGCAAACCCTAAGTTAAATTTAAACCCATAAATTAAGAAGAAGAAGATGAACAATTAGAAAACAAGATGAGGAATGCGATAACTTACCACAAGAATGCAAAGAGATGATTAATTCTACTAACAAGACTTGAATCCATACTAGGGTTCTTGGAGAAAAGAAAAGGAAGAAGAAGATGCGGAAAGGGAAAAACGTGAAGAAGAATACATTCTGCATTTTCCCCTTTTTCTTTCTTTTTCTTTTTCTTTTCTTTGCCCTAAACATGTGTCAATTTCCTATTAGTGAAAACTAACCACTCACACCCAACAAGCATACACAACACACACACTATGCACTCCCAACTTAAAACACCTTAATATGATATGCTCAAATGCACACAATCATTTCCCAATTAATTCACACTCTAATGCCAAACATACATCCATATGCTAAAAAAACCCCAAAACATGCATTTTTTATGAAATACCCCTAATGATATGCCGAACACATATAAATGCATGCTCACACAGACAGGCTCATACTACTAGGGGGAAAACGTGGTGTGACAGTCAAGGCCATTAGAGAGATGCCAGCGCCCCAGAAAGAGAAAGAGATTAGGAGTTTCCTGGGAAAACTTTAGTACATCAGTTGGCTTATTACCAAGCTAGCCTCAGTATGTGAACCAATCTTCAAGCTTCTTACGAAGAACCAACCGGTGGTGTGGAATGATGACTGCCAACTGGCCTTTGATACTATAAAGAACTATCTTTTAAATCTACATGTCTTAAGATCACCATGTCGTGCCAAGCTACTAATCATGTATTTGGCAATAGAAGAAAGCTCGATGGGTGCCATGATGGCCCAAGAGGATGAATTTGGAGTAGGGTTTGCTATTTATTACCTTAGTAAGAAATTCCTGCCACATGAAGCCAAATATGTTGAAGTGGAAAAGATTTGCTTTGCTGTAATCTGGGCTTCAAAGAAGTTGTGACACTACTTCTATTATTTCAGCGTGCAAGCAGTTGCTAAGCATAACCCGCTTAGGTACCTTCAATAGGCACCATCTCTATTAGGAAAGATGGGAAGATGGTTATTACTGTTGCAGGAGTTTGATATTGAATACATTACCAGGAAAACTTTTAAAGGGAGAGCTGTGGCCGAGTTCTTGGCTAAACACCCTATTAAGGGAGACCAGTTCGAATATAATTTCCCAGATGAAGATGTCGTGGCCATAACGGTGCAAGGGTGGCAGATGTTCTTTGATAGGGCAGTTAACAAGAAGGGGGCAGGAGCAGGGATTATTCTTATAACCCCGGATGGTGAAAAGCTACCATTAGGCAAGAAGTTGAGGTACAAGGCGACCAATAATGAAGCGAAATATGAAGCTTTCATCTTCAGATTGGAAGTGTTGCTTGCTCTGGGGGCAAAGACTACAGAAGTCTTTGGAGATTCATCATTAGTAATTCATCAGATCAGAGAGGAATGGTCAGTCAAGGAAATAAGGCTGTCACCTTATGTGAAGCACTTGAAAACGTTGAGTAGCCAGTTTGAGACCTGCACTTTTCACTTCATTCCTAGGGATGAAAATCAGTTGGCTGATGCCCTCGCGATATTAGTGTCTATGTGGGATAATCCAATGGGGGTTGCTATGAGACCTGTGCTGATCTCTAGTGCGAAAAAGCCTTATTTTAAAACTGAGCATATAATGGATGTTGAGGTCGATGATGGGAAGCCTTGGTATTATGATATTCATAACTATTTAGAACAGTCAATTTTTCCAAAGGAAGCCACTGAGAAAGACCAGAGAATGATTAGAAAGTTATCCTCTCAGTTCATTGGTGTCGACGAAACTTTGTATAAGAGGCAAGCGGATGGTATCCGGTTGAGATGTTTGGCAGAGAAAGAAGCCGAAAGGGTTATAGAAGAAATTCATGCCAGTGTTTATGGAACTCACATGAATGGTCTGGCCTTAGCAAAGAAGATCATGCGCCAGGGATTTTATTGCCTCACAATGGACACAGATTGTTCAAAATATGTGAAGCAATGCCAGTTATGCCAGCAGTACATGAATTTGAGACATGTGCCAGTTTTTGAGCTACATAATTTGACATCCCCATGGCCATTCATAGCTTGGGGAGTAGACATCATAGGCGAGATACGTCCTACAGCTTCTAATGGGCACAGATTTATTGTAGTCACCATTAATTACTTCACTAAGTGGGTTGAAGTTGAGTCTTTCAGAAAGTTTGATGCTAGGGACATGGCTAAGTTCATTGAGTGAAATTTGATATGTAGATATGGCCTCCCACACCGCATTGTGTATGATAATGGAGTACAATTTTTAGCAAAAACTAAATAGATGCTCGAGAAATATGGAATCCAGCATCACAAGTCTTCTCCTTACCGACCTCAAGCAAATAGCGCGGTTGAAGCGGCAAATAAGAATGTTAAGAGAATATTAGCCAAGATGGTTCAGAGCTTTAAAGACTGAGCAGAAAAGCTACCTTTTGCACTCTGGGGTTATAGAACTACAGTCAAAACCTCTACGAGAGCGACTCCTTTCTCTTTGGTATATGGAACTGAAGCAGTTTTGCCAGTTGAAATTGAGCTAAAATCTTTAAGGGTAGTCATGAAAGTTGAGATTCTGAAGACAGAATGGGCACAGCAGTAACTATTGCAGTTGAATTTGTTGGATGAAGATAGGTTGCGAGCATATTATCATAACCAGGTTTATCAGAAGAGGCTAACTCAGTCCTTTGGCAAGAAGGTACGAAAGCACCCATTGAAAGAAGGGGATTTGGTCTTTAAGATGATGAGACCGGGAGTACCAGATATACGGGGAAAATTCAGGCCAACCTGGGAAGGTCCATTTGTGCTGAAGAAGTTACGGACAAAGGGAGCAGCAATTTTAGCAGACAGTGATGGGAATGAGTTCAAAGAACCGGTCAATGTCAACAGATTAAAAAGGTTCCATGTCTAAAGGCTAAAATAAAAATAAGAGAATAAATGCCCCGCAGGTCGAAAATCAAAAAAAGGCGGCCTTGCTAAAATTGGGCGCTCTGTCAGGGTGAAAACCGAAAAAAGGCATCTTGGGCAAAAATTAAGGGCCAAGAGAAAATGTTCAATCGAGAAAACCTGAGATGGTAGATTGATAACAGGAGTTTGATGCTTACAAGATCTATTCCAAGATTAGGTGTAGTCTTGTGCTTTTAAATTATTGTCAAAAGAAGATCATGTATGATGAAATCATATAGAACTGTACACAATTTTGCAATGAATAAAAGAATTCTGTTTGCATTTTCATTGGTCTTATAATTCTATTTTTTTAGGCAATATATCATTGATCTATCTAATGACTATTGTTTGAGAATCCTCTCTTTTAAAAAAAAGGCCGTTAGAGATGAAAACCTTAATTGGCGATCTAAGCAAAAGTTAGGCCAAAAGATAGGGTGAAAACCTGAAAGCAGACATTCTGTCTTATGAAAATAAAATAAAATAAAAGCCGCTGGATTGGGTTAGGTCCATTCCAGGCAAAAAATAAGGCATGTGAAAATCCAAAAGGACGCATTTCCCACTAAGAAAAGCTACTATGAAAATCCATAAAGGACGCACTACCTTTAAAATAATGACTTTCGACGCCCGGAGTGATAAGGCGGCATTACTTCAGAGGTAAGGACATGAGTCCAAACTTCGGGTATATGATCGTCGACGGAGGAGAGGTGCACGCCTAACGAATCTTTCAGAACAGGTTTTGGGTAAGAGTTCCTGAAGCCAGGACGACACTCTTGTGGGTCCTTGGGGGCATGATAGAGCAGCCAAGCCGTATCCCTAATGGACCCTTAACCATCTAGGACATACTCCATTCATTTTTACAAACATCTACATCTCATATCATTCTTACAATTTCTTGTATATACTTCCATGCACATAGCTTTGCAGGAAATATCCATGAAGACCACATCCCAGTCAGAAGAGCAGTCCAGAAGGACACCTTGCACTTTGTAAGCCTTGAACGGGCTCGGTGCAGTTCGGAAGAACACCTCGCACTTTGTAAGCCTTGAACGGGCTCGATGTAGTTCGGAAGAACACCTCGCACTTTGTAAGCCTTGAATGGGCTCGGTGTAGTTCGGAAGAACACCTCGCACGTTGTAAGCTTTGAACGGGCTCGGTGCAGTTCAGAAGAGCAGCTTTCGTACTTTGTAAGCCTTGAATGGGCTCGGTGCTGTTCGGAAGAACAGCTTTCGCACTTTGTAAGCCTCGGCTCGGTGCAGTTCAGAAGAACAACTCCTCTCAGAAGAGCAACCCTCGTGTTTTGTATGTCTGAAATAGACTCGGCGCTCTATCCAGTTCAAGAAGACGACTGCCTCAAGTACGCATCTCTTCTCTCTTTCTTTGAGTTTTGGCTCACCTAGGCACCTAGGCACTACGTTCCCCAAAACTGGGGGCAACTATAGACACCGGGTCCTGAGGCAGTCCAGACCGAAGTTACCTGATGATGAGAATGATGCCTGTTCACGGGCGAATAGTCAAATGGAAATGATGGTTTCCTCGGAAAAAAATAAATAAAAATATTATTGATTTTGTTTTTTTTTAAACAAAGGGGGTTGAGGATGATTTGTGTTTTGGGGGGCTTGTGGGTGAGGCCCATCTCACCCATGTGAGATGGAGCCTCACGTTAGTGAGGCCCATCTTATTTAAGTGAGATGCTGCCTCACCACGTGAGGCCCAGCTCACAGGTGAGAAGCTCCTTTCACCTGTTGCCTCACTTGTGCTCCTCTTCGGCACGTTTTTCTTCCATTTTTCATGGAGGTTTGGTGTAATGGTATGGCTTTACATGGGATTTGTTAGAAAAAACAACTAATCCTATCAAATAACATTTAAAGAGTTGAAAAACTGAGATTGAAAAGGAGTGAAAACAAAAAAGAGAGGACAAAGAAAAAGAAAGGGAGAACACAGAGAGTAAAAAGCTGGGAAAGGAAGAAAGAAAGAAAAAAAAAGAAAAGGAAAACATTCTGAGATTATTTTGAGAGCAAAAAAGAAGGAAAGAGTTTTTAATATTGAAAATTCATCATTTTTGGTGTTGTTTTTTTTCTAAAACGTATTTTCCATTAGAGTTTTCTAGTATCTGTTTTTAACTTCCATCCCAAGAAAAGCAAAGAGGAAATCATAAATCTCATCATTTGTAGATCAAAGATCATTCTAAGGGCTGTAGATACCGGGTCTTGAGGCAGTCCAGGTCAGCGTTACCCAATGAAGAGATCAATGTCGGTTTTCGGATGAATGAATGGAATTCAGAGGTTTTCGTCTTTCGGTTTCACAAGGATTAAAATCTTTTTCTCTATGGCTTGAGGTTTTGAAAGAATTTGGGAAATTTAACTTAAAATTGAGATTTTGCTGTTTGGACGGGATGACCGTTGGAGTAGGGACACCCGTCCCTAGTTGGTGTGCCCCGTCTCTAGTATACAAGGACGGGCCGTCGTTTGGACAGATAGGCCGTCTCTATGTGTTGTAGGGACGGCCCCGTCGGTAGGGGCGGACACGTGTCGGCATAGAAACGTCCGTCTCTAGTCCCGCGCCTTGGCCCGTCTGTGTCCAGATTTCCACGCGTACCCTTATTAGGGACGTAAAGCCCGTCGATAGTTAAAGGGATGGCCGTCGACAGTGGATCTGATCAGATAGCGCCGGATTTGATAAAATTTGATCTGATAAGCTTTTATCTTTCAAAAATTGGGATTAGATATTTGGTTAAAAACTGAATTTTAAAATCCTTTTAAAATTCAAACATTAAATTGATGCTTATCCTATTTATCTCCAAAAATTCTATAAATTGTGATGTAAAATTCATTAATGGGGGTTGGAAAAATTAACAAAAATTTTTAGAGGAAAATTAGCAAATTTTGAGAGAGTGGGAAATTTTTAAAGAAAAATCTTTTGTGAGAAATTTAAAAAAATCTCTACTATTTTCAGAATTTTATTGGATAAAAATTCTTTCAGTTAATTGGTTTTTTCTCAAATTCTTCTTGTGAATTAAGCCAATTTGAGGTAACGAAATTCATTCATTTCCATCAATCCAGCTAGTTCAAATACTTGATCGCTGTCAAATTTTCAAAGAAAGAAAAACATAAATTTTCTTTCTTTGATCCATTTTTACTTGATCCTTGTGGAGCGTGCGAGGACCGAAATTATTCGACATTCACCCAAAAATGTAAAATTCGAGGGTAAACATTCTAGATTGATATTTGTGTAATTTAACTTGACTCATATTAATTGTTTTTTTATTTTTTGTAATAATATTTTTACAAAGAATTTGAATTTTGAAAGGTTTTTTAACTTTTTTTCTACAATCAGGGGTGGCCGACGGGCAAAGTGGTTACCGACGCCCGTCTCCATTCCGAGAGACAGGACGTGGGCGATGCTCCACTCCGTCCGACGGTCACACTAATTTATTTTTTACCCCTTTTATCTTTTAACCCATTTTTTAAGTTTCTTGTTGTGTTACTGTTCTTTATTTTATTCATGATTTTGACACTAACATGTTTATTTTTATGAGTTATTTTTTTGACCATGTTGGAATTGGAGTGGTTAATGAGGGTGGTCACGCTAACCTGAGGCTTCCCATCCGGGTTCTTTCTTTACCCTTGCCTTTATTCATTTTATTATGAAGATTATTTTAATGTCGTTAAGGTAAAATGGACCAAATGTTTTTTAATAATTAATTTGAGATTTTTTTGAAAGCCAGAGACCAAAGTCCTGTTTTTAGCCAATAAAACCGACACTACTCAAAAATCAACTTGTAATAAATATGCATGGTAGGACCAATGTCCTCACTCCAAATGAATATCCCGATTTTTGTATGATTTATAAATTATTTTTTTAATGGGGATTGTATTCCGCCCCTAGTTTTATTGTAATTTATTTTGACAATTTATTTTAATAATGCTTTATTTATTGCTTTTAACGTGAATAATTGCGCCTTAATTAAATGCATCGTGTGGAAAGTTGATGAAACAATAAATTCAAAATTTAATTATAATATTAATCAAGGTACAAATAAATGAGAAGTCCCGAACTCACTCTGGTCTTGGGCTCAATGAGGTTAGAGGTCTAGAACCTCCAAAATATCTCTTGTTCCCCTTCAAAAGGCTTAATTTATATAATCCTAGGCTCCAGGGGGTAGAGGCTGAGACCTCCAAAATCTCTCTGGTTTGCCCAAGATGGATATGTATGCGTCGTATTAGGCTCGCTGAGGCTAGACGACCCTTCCCAATTTTCTATTGGGTGGCGACTCCAAGAAACCTCTTTGTTGCCCAAAATAGACGCACTTGTAAATACCTTACAAGTTTTTATGAACCTCTCCTAATCGCCCTAAAGCGGGCTTTCGGGAAGCCATGAGGTTCGGCGCGCATCACAGAAACCTTCCTCTTTTTTTCTTTCTTCTTTCGTTTTCTTGCTTTGCCTTTGCAAAGTGTTCTTCATCTGTATATATTTATCATTTGATTTTGTTAATCTATATTTCTCATGTTAGTTATTGTTTGTTATCAGACATAGATTACAAGTAGCTATTATGATTAAACAAACATGTTTGTATGTGTTTCGCACGTTTTGATCTCATGATTTTGTGTTTATTTGGTCTGTTCAAATGCTTTGTTTGCCCCTATTTTCTGGTTGTCTGGTTCATGCCTTCGTTTTGTCTGAGTCGTGTCTTTGCTTCTCTGTCCGTGTTGTGAATATCGGTTCGAGTCGCGTCTTTTCGTCCGAGTCGTGCATCATTTTCCCTTCCCTAGCTCCCCTGTCCGTGTCGTGTAGATAGTGCATGACTCGTGCACTCCATGCACGAGTCGTGCTTTTCTCGTGTGACTCGTGCAAAGATGCACGAGACACGCACTCGGTTTTTCCTATTTTCGTTTCTTTACATTTCCACTTTCACATTTCCATTTCCATTTCTAATTTCATTATTTTGGGCCAACTTTTGTCCTATTAGTTTTGCTTCTCACTTGACGTGTTAGTTCATTTGGTTTAACTTTCATTCTTTAGTTCATGTAATTCATGGCTATTTTATTCTCTTTATGGCTTTTTGTCCTTTTATTGATTTGTTATTTTAATTTATTTCACTTTACTATTATTATACCTATTTGGCCTAATTATTATTAATACTTTATATTAATATGTTTTTAAAGATTATTATCAATATTTTATTAATATATTTCTTATTAATACCATTATTATTATTATATCATATTTATTGCATTGTCAATTGTTTATTTATAATTTATTTGTTTACTTTTAATTTTTACTAAATTAATAATTATTGTGCTATTGTTATATTATTTGTCATGGCTTAATTATTTTTTATTGGCTTATTTAATTAGTTTATTTATTGATTTTTATTTAATTATTGGTTCATATATTATCCATTTAATTTACCTCACTAACATTTTATTTCCTTTTTATCTTTTATTGTCTCAAAATTGTTTATCTTCGCGAGTTTCATTCCGACATGGGATGGTGCATCGGGAGATAGAGGCCACCCAACTTAGGGTTTGCATTTTAAATTTTGTTTTTATTTTTTATTATATTATTTTTTATGTGTTGCATGTAAAATATATTTTATTGCCCGTATCATAGAAAGTCATGTTTTTTAATAATTAATAACTTGTGAATTTCTCTTAATAAATTAGATTAATGCCCTATTTTAGCCAATAAAACCTCACTATCAAAATGGAGAATTAGTTTCCATAAAATGGGATCATTCATCCCAGTTTTTTCCAATCAATACCCTAAAAATAATTCTCCAATTTTCTAATAAATAAAAAAGAACCAATGTTCCTAAAATTCATGACTCGATTTATGTATGTTGCATTTTTATTATTTTATATTTACTTATTTATTTTGAGCAAGTTTTATTTATTTGTATCCTTTATTTATTTATTAGGGATTGTTCTATCCCATTTTTATTTATTTATTGGGGAATTGTTCTGTCCCATTTGCTATTTAATTTATTTTTATTTATTTATTTATTTATTTATTTATTTACTACTTTATTTATAGCTTTCCTATGTGAATGAATGCGCTTTTAATTTATTGCATTATCGTATGGGATGAGAGATGGAATTTTGATTCCTTAAAAACTCACTTATAAACTTAAGTCATTAATAAGAGTGAAGTTCCGAAAACCTTTTCTGGTTTAGACCAATAGAGGTTAGAGACCTCTCCCAATTTCTTGTAAATTGGGTGGCGACTGCAAAATACCTTAAAAGTTGCCTAAAGGCGTTGTGGGTCTAGATGATCCTTTCCAATGTTCTATTGGAAAAGAGGCATCCAAAATGGCTCATGATGCCCAAGATCATAAAAGACGGGAACCAATCCCTCGAATCCTAAAAGCGGATTCAATGAGGGCCTTGCTGGTTCTGGCGTGCATCATAACCCCTTTCCCATACGTAGGAGAACCCATCCGCAATGGAGTGAGAACCCGTATGAGAAAGGGTGTCACCAAGAAAAACGGTACAAAATATTCATTCACATAATATAAACATACATATAAATAGCGAAAATTAAAACTTTAAGCCAAACTGATAATCCATTGATTGAACAATAAGATTCAATACATAACTATTCTGATACCAACATAATTACAACTTTCAAAGATACAAAGCGGAAGCTGAATAAAAGACTAAATACAAAGAGAGTTCACTATTACAAAATAATCGTAATACAAAAAGAAGCTAAGTCCTATCAACAATCTCACTGTGTTGGCTTGACTGGCGGCGACTCTCCCAAAAGCTATACACTGTTCGCACTTGCACGGATGAAACACCGTCCTAAGCGATAACGCTTAGTGGGAAAACAAATAACAATAGTATGGACTACCATTCACAATGGTCGTCAAGGAAAAACACATACATATTGGCATAAGCTGAATATCATAAGATATAACCATAAATGAATCACATTCATAACCATTCAAAGGTTCATAATAATATTCATATGCCGACTGATTCATATGCTCATAAATAGAGTCATTCAGATTCACAAACTTATAATCATAATCATTCGGATTCACATTCTCGTAAGCATAACAAAATAAATCACAACACCTGCTGATTCACAGTAGTGGATAACGAGTGAACACATGGCGGTACCTTACGGGTATGAATTGAAATGCAATATCACACTTTTCTTATTTCAAAACATTTTGAAAAGGGGATCTTAAATAAGATCCGAACACATTGAAGTTCGCGAGGAACTAAACAGGGACCTGATCAGGGTCCAGAACAGAACTAAGGGCTGCAGCTATAGTACTCTTTTAGGCATGCCTAACTATCCACTAGACTGACTTTTGCTGGTCATATATAATACAAATCATGCTCAAAGCATAACATATAATTTATCATGAAGAAGTCATAATATCACACAGATATAAGTATATTTATTCCCATACAGTAGTAAAAACCCATGAAGGGGCAAAGGCGTGCGAGTCGTGCTGTGCCAGCAGGAGTCTTAAACAACCTTCATGACTTGTGAAGGTTGTTCACGACTTGTGAACCTTGTTCACGACTCATGAATCTAATTCACAACTCGTGAATCTCCACTCCCTCTGTTGACGCGTGAACTGCTGCACCACTCGCAGATGCCAAAGCTTCACGAGTCGGACGCCTCACAATCAACAGAGCAAACTATCGTCAAAATTGGATTTCACCATTCTGTCGCGCTTGCGAGGATGTCCCACTCGCGATAGCATCGCGATTTCCAATTTCCAGCCAAACGCAGGAAAAACCTAGACTTCCAAAATCAAACCTATTTTGACCCAAAACCAATCAAACTTCATCTTACCTTCAAATAAGCCTTCCACTATCACAAATAACATAGAACACAACTTAAATCAACAATTATCGTAATTGAGATCATGCATTAACATAATCAAGCTTCTCAAGAACACAAAACCAGAAATTTCAGTACAAGTTCATCAATCTTCAAATTCACTTCAATAAATTTTTGTCCATGCATCATAACTTAAATCAATCGACTACCCATAACATTAGCACTATAATAAGCCTCATCAAACATCAAATTTCCAAAAATCTCATGCAAAGGCACAAATCACAAATGTACATCAAAATCAATCAATTCCCAAACCTGTAATTACTATGATCCAAATTAATGAGCACCACTCCCATTAGCCTTCTCCTTTCCCTTGGGATCACGAGGAGGCTCAACTAACAAGAACACCCAAAAATCATACAAACACAAAACCTAATTAAAACACATTCTAACCAAAAATCAAGAACAAGAGAAGAAGAAGAAGAAGAAGAAGAAGAAGAAGAAGAAGAAGATGAAGAAGAAAAAGAAGAAGAAACCCACTACACTTACCAAATAAAAGCTCAAGGAATGATCAATTTCCACCCAAACACTTGGATCCAAGCTAGGGCACACAAACGAAGAGAAAAGAGGAAGAAGGAGTAAAGAGAAGGAAGAAAATGGGGCAGCAAGATTGGCTGTCCCATTTTCTCTCACTTCTATTTATACCAACTCCCTAAAAACCCTAGCCACATATTACCCCATGGTTGGTGGAACTTGGCCACTCACACCCAACAAACACACATGATACTACACACAAGACTAACCCTCATAATTCATACACTACTACCATGTGAACATGCACACACTATCACAACCCAACACACACACATCCTACTAACATATATGCACTCACACTCTATTAAAGCCTATAAAACATGCATTTTGCCAAAAATACCCTTAACATATGCCAAAATGGCCACACATGCACACATACACATGGCAATCGTGGCTCAAACTACTAGGGGGAGAACGGGGTGTTACAGTTTTTGAGAAAAAAAAAATAACGTGAGTTTTCTTTGAAGATGAAGACCAATTTTCCTATAGAACAAACACATTCTTTCTTTGATTTTCTTTGATCTAAAAATGTTTGTTGAGATTAGATTTAACTTGAGGAAGGGAAAATTAATTTCCTTAGCTTGGATTTCTCATCAAATAACAAAAAATATCATTTTTGAGTTTAGTGTTCTTGAGTTTTTTTAGATAAAAACTTAATATTTTCTTTAAATCTTCTTGAGTCTGTTTTTGAATCTTGACAAGGTAACGGATTGAGGCATCTTGCTTCCATATTATCTACTCTGTGGGTAAAGATTCTTGGACCTATTTTTATTACCTCATATTATTTTAGTCATTTTATTCTACTTTCTTGTATTAATGATTATGTAAATAATGATTTGATGAATATGTGTTTGTGAACTTGAGATTTATTCTCTTAGAATGATTTTTCAATTTTTATTTTGTTTTTGGTTTGAAAATGGATTAATGCATATGATTTGGTTGTGAAAAATCATGCTTATTGTTTTACTTGATATGATTTTGTGATAATCTTTCTTTTTTATTTATTTTTAAATATTATTATTTTATGTTGCATGCTTATTTGCTTTCCTCACTCATCTTGTTCATTTATTTAATTTTACATGTTTATTATTGTCATTTATCATCATCATCATCATCATCATCATCATCATCATCATCATCATCATCATCATCATCATCATCATCATCATCATCATTATTATTATTATTATTATTATTATTATTATTATTATTATTATTATTATTATTATTATTATTATTATTATTATTATTATTATTCGCATGATGTTATTGCATGGCTTAGTTGTTATTGTTACTATTATCATATTTTTGCATACTAGTTTTTTGCATCACGTATTAAGTTAATATGTTTAATTTAACTAATTTTTACTCGTGTATGAATTTTATCTTGTATTTCCCTTAATTTCACTGTCATTTAGTTCATTTTAGAATTATTGCTAATATTTTTTGTTGTTATTTTTATTTGGGATTTAAAATATCGTGTTACTTATTTGAGCATTTTCGTGACCAAATGGAGGGGTATGTGTAGGAGACTATGTCATCTTGGTGAGATCTTACCTATCCCTATTTATGTGATTTTGTTTGTTTATAAATAAAATAGTTTTATTTTATGCGCATGTTAGATAAAAAATATTTTTATGACTAAATTGAGATTTTTATTAATAAATTAGGACCAATATCCTTGATTTTAGCCAAGAAATGCAAAAATACCACGAATTAAAACGAAGAGTTAAATTTTCTCAAAATGGGAGCTATTCGTCCCGATTTTCAAGCCAATAACCGAAATAACTCTTCGAGCCCTTTTTAAGTGAGCATAAAGGAACCAATGTTCCTAAATCGAATGAATATCCCGATTTATGCAAGTTATCCCTTTTGATTGACTTTGTTTGATTGTTTAGCTTTATATATCATGTGGGCCCTTATAATTAATTATTTTTGGGGCAATTTTGTTATCTTTTCTTTTCATTTGGTGGATTTTATTTGTCCCAATTTCTTTTTTGTAAATTGCATGACTTTGTGTGTTTATCGCTTTGTTTACTCTTTATTTTACGGCTTTATTTTACCGCTTTATTTACAGATTTTATTTACCATTTTCTCGATGCTTGAATTGCGCCTTTAATAAAATATATTAATCGTGTGAGAAGAGAGATGGAATTTTCTAATCTAAAAACTCATTTATAATTAATCAAGGCATAAATAAGAGTGGAGTTTTGAACTACTCTCTAGTTTAGACCATAGAGGTTAGATGACCTTTTCCAATTTCTCGTAAATTGGGTGGCTAATCCAAAAAACCTCAAAGGTGCCTAAAGGGTTCATGGGACTAGATGAACTTCCTTAATGTTCTATTGGGTAGGGATCCAAAATGTCTCGTGTTACCCAAGATCAAAGGATGCGAACCAATCCCTCGAGCCCTAAAAGTGAGTCTTCAAAAATGGGGGAGCCTTCCGGTTCGGCTCGCATCACAGTGGTGACTCCACTGGAGACTTTGTGACTTTGCACTGAAAGTGTCTTGGTTAAAATGTATAATTGAGTTTTTAAAACTAAAATTCTGTCTCTCTTCTAAAATTGCATTACATCATGCTAGAGCCTTAGAATTTTGCTAGTTTGGACCCCTATTTTACCCCAATGCATTCCCAAAGCACGACCCTACATTCGCTCAATGTGGGGAAGTGTTAAAGATAATCACCAGCCCAAGCCTAGTACCATTTGGTATATAAAATGGAGACCCAATTGGTCATTTCGCTCGTGGTGAGCTAGACTCGTTAGCAGGGACCATAATTAGGTAGCCCTAAAGTAACATCACCTTAACCAAAGCTCATGTAATGGTATTAGATACTTCCCTTAGGTGAAATGAATCATAATACAATGCTTGTCATATGGGCCTTCATATATTAAACAAAATCAAATGAATTAAGTGGTCTTCTATCAAAGACTTTCATGCCCTGGTGGGTTCAACTTAATTTGGTTGAAGATGTCCAAATACACAATGGCCGAAACTTATGTGTATCCGCATTCTGAGACACGTTGTGCTGCTGATTTCTTGCCATGCACTATATGTGTTCATCGGGTCCTCTGTTGACCCATAGATTAAGCCCACCTAGGGAGAGACCAATTGACCTCGTGTGCCAGAGTTAAAAGGTTAGAAGGATCTAGTTGCTTATATGTGATTGTGACGTGTGGCACGACTCACGATCATGCATCATATACGTTATTCATGCATCATTTTGACATAGTGAGCTATGCAGACATCATAAATTCATCCGAGTGGTCTAGGGATCCTAGTGGACGGCTGATTAGAAAACCTACCTTTAAGTTTTCAAGAAGGGTATCAGTTTAGGGTTCAGATTCATTTTCAGATGGCAGTGAGACTTTATCTTTAGACTTTTTAGTAGAACTTAGTATGGCTAATCCTTTGAGAGAGTCTGATGTGACCTGCGCATTGATTACTGAGGAAGTGGGTAGGAGACTAGAGGAGCTTGAAAATAGGATAATGACAATAATGGGGAATTTGACTGCTGCAATGGAACAGCACACTGGGCCGCCACCTGTTGCTCCTGTAGTAGGATAAGAGAGGCAAGATCCAGCTAGAGAGGATCCTCTTGTGATTTTATGCCCACCAGAGGCTGATCCCAGGGGTGCACCTGAACCTAAGAAGGTTGTAGATCTTGACAAGGATTTCTTTGAAGAAGACCCAACCCATTCTTAGTAAAGTGCAAGATGCTTAAAGTTGAGGAGGTGATATGGAGGAAGATGGAAGAGTGGTTTGAGGCCATGACCCGCATGTTGACAGTAGGTAGGAGGATGAACCCTGAGGATAGAGAGTTAGATGGGGATGATCTAGTGCCCCAAAATTTCAAGATGCCTAAAATTCCCAAGTTTGATGGGACTTCTAACCCAACACCGCACATTAAGCAGTACTCTCTGGTCACGAAGGGTACTACCTTTTCTATGAAGCAAAAGATAGAGTATTTCTACCTGAGCCTTATTAGAGCTGCAGTAGACTGCTATCATGGATTGGACAGAAGGTCTAAGGAGGATTGGGATCTGCTAACTAAGGAGTTTCTCAAGCAGTATGACTGTAATACACAGATGGAGGTCACCTTAAAAGATCTAGAGCTGCTACAGCAGAAATTAGGGGAGTCATTCCATGAATACCTGACCCAATAGAGGAATCGGGTAATAAAGATGAAGAGGAAGCGGAACACTCCGGACTAGATCAAGCTGTTTATCAGGAATGCTAACCCAAATCTGAAAGATGGGTTAAAAATGAAGGGGCTAAAGGACAGGGAGTCCCTGAAAGACATAGCCATAGAAGCTGAAGGAGAATTGTAACACCCCCAATACCCCTGGGAAGGAACATCGGAGCGCCACGCAAACATATACAAAAGTATACATCATTTATAGTCAAAAGCGGAAGCAATAACCAGAAAATAATTAGAATATCTTGGGCCAAACCTACTACTCTTATAATTTATAAACTGTACATATTATAAAAGCTTTATACTTAATACATATACATCTTTTGTACATATACAATACAATAATATTTACTCTTCATTACTATACTTTCTATATACATAATGATGTAACTCAAAATGTAAGAAACTCTATCTTATACAAAAAGATCTTCATATAAGCTCTTAGTGGCCATGACCTACAGATGCAAACTCTCTAATACCATCCTGCAAAACTACACGGGAACAAATGTCCGTGCTAAGCGATAACGATTAGTGGGGATAAACAGAAGCAATAGACTTCGAATGAAGTCACAAATATATCAAATGCAATTAATAGTCATGTCATTAATTGTAACACCCTTTACCTATACGTAGAGAACTCCACCCTAGGAAGAGGATGAAGGTCCCCGATAGAAAAGGGTTGCCACCTACAGACACACAAATAGAACTAATAATATATTGAATACATATACAAACGAGTAATTCACAATTTCACAACTCACGAGGGAAAGAGTCATAAAGCAAAATATTGCATTACATTAATATAACAAAGGTGGTTTTACACATTTCAAAAAGATACAGAAGTGCCTCAGCACGGCTGAATAATTACATATAATAAATGTCCAAACGATTTACAAAGGATTCTATACATAGTTTCAAAAGTATAAGACCATAATACATACAAAAAGAATACAAGGCCTAAACTACAAATTCTTCTATCCATTAGTTTTGATGGCCCTGCTGATGCGAAAACCTCGCTTCAACCCTTTAAAACCTTCCACACCTGCACGGATAAAACACCCGTGCTAAGCGAAATAGCTTAGTGGGGAAAACAAAGATGCACAACGACCACTCATAGTGACGTTAACAAATAATCACAAACGGATGGCATAGTTACATGTCAAGATATCATAAGTTAACTTAAAGTATAACAACACTATAATCATAACATTCCCAATAAGCAATAATTCAGAAATTCACATGAAATAACAATAACACTGTTGCACCTGCTATATCAAAACAATGGATAACGAGTACGCATAGATATCCGAAGATATTAACAGTATTCTCATAACACATGGATACCCGAGGGTATCAAAACAATCTTTTAATCTTGTTCCAAAAGCATTTTCGCGTAGATTCAGTACAGAGGGATCACGAAGATCCAGTCGGGGGACCTGATCAGGGTCCCAATCATACACTAGCTGCAGCAACACTAGCTCTATTAGGCATGCCTAACTATCCACTTATTCAACTCTAGCAGGTCATGCATAATCCAAGACATATTTCAATTTAAAACATATGTTTAGGACATGATTTATTCATGATATGAGATGCATATAAACACATTCATATATGTATAAATAAACTATACATACCTCTAGAAGTAATGCAATTTAGAAAGTTAAATCTTACATTCCTACAAGAGAAGTCAAAAAGAAAAGCTGAAGGGTGTCGCGCTAGCATGCAGACAAAAATAGATCTCACTGTCCCGCTCGCGATAAACGTCGCGCCCGCGACAGTGAGTACCCGCAAGAACTGTCGCGGGCTCGTGACCAGTGCGCCCTCGCGACAGAAGCTTGGCCACATACTAAGCTCTCTGTCGTGATCACGACATACGTCATGCTCGCGACAGGGAGTTCCTGGTGTGCACGCCCGGCCGCTCGCAGCTCGGCGAGCGCGATGGGACGAAAATCACCGAGCTCTGTCGTGACCTCGCGACAGAGTCGCGCTCGCGACAGAGTCGGGATTTCCACTCCCAGCGCCAAAATCTGCAGAATTCCTTCTCCAATATCACCCACTCACTTATTTGGTTCCAAAAACTCAGTTTTAAATAAAATCCTTTACTCGAACTATTACACACAATATAAAACATACCATTTGAACTCATTATTGTCATCAAATCTAACAAATCACGCGATCAAACCCCAAAATTCTCAAACCAGAAATTTCTAAGCAAACATGCAAAATTTCCATAATTTAACTCTATCCTTCACAACCCATAGTTTTCAACTCAAATTTAACCATACCCATAACTCATAGAAATCAAAACATACAATCAAACTCATCAATTTCAATCATAACATGAAAATCATCCAAATACCTAAAAATGCACAATAAGCACAAACATTCCCAAACCTCAAAATAGTGCGTTTCAATCTCGAGCTCCACTACCACTCGCGATATCCTTGCCTTTGGATTCCTTAGGAAGATGCTCTGAACCACAAAACCCACAACACAGAACAATTTCAAAATCCTAACTTACAAATACAAAACTAATTTAAAGAAGGGTAAGAAGAGAAATAAGAAACCTAATACCCATCACTTACCACACCAGTTTAGGCTACCCCAAACTCGCTTGAATTTGCAGCAAAAAGGAAGAATTCAAGAAGAAATGAAGAAGAAGGAAGAGAAGGAGCAAAGTAACGGGAAAGGGAAGAAGAAGAAAGAGAAGCGTGAAGAGGAAATGGGATTTAGCTGAGTTATCTCTCTCTCTCTCTCTTCCAATACTTATCCTCTCTTTGACTTTTCCTTACGACATGTCAACTCTTCATTGGGCCACCTATTAACCATACCTAACTCCCATCCATCAAAACACACACAAGACTAATCTCTTACTCACAGACTTCTCCCAAACACTCACTCACACTAAAACGCAGCCCAACTAAAGCATAAGAACAATTAATTTAATCAAAATAAACACATGCTTAATATAAATAACCCATGCATATTTACACACACAAGACTCACTCTACTAGGGTGGTTTCGGGGTGTTACAATACAACCCTCCTGAAAAGAATTTCGTCCTCGAAATTCTCACCTGATCCAAATAGCTGAGGGTACTGAGTTCTCATTTTCTCTTCCAGTTCCCAGGTCGCTTCCTCAATATCATGATATTGCCATAGCACTTTAACCAACGGTATCTGCTTGTTCCGAAGCTGCCTAATCTCTCTAGCCAGAATCTTCTTCGGTTCTTCATCAAAAGAAAAATCTGACTGAACCTGAATATCTTGCACTTTAAGCACATGTGATGGATCTGATCGGTAGCGACGGAGCATAGACACATGAAAAACATCATGCAATTTAGCTAACTCCGTCGGTAATGCTAACCGATAAGCCACCGGGCCAATCTTCTCCAAGATTTCATAGGGTCCAATAAACCGGGGGCTCAATTTTCCTTTCTTTCCAAAACGAAGAACCTTTTGCCACGGGGAAACTTTTAAAAATACCTTATCACCCACTTCATACTGAATATCTTTGCGCTTCAAATTAGCATATGATCGCTGTCTGTCTTTAGCTGCTTTCAGATTCTGTTGCACCATTCTAACTTTTTCTTCAGTGTCTCTCACTAACTCCGGGCCTACTAAAGCTCTTTCTGACAATTCAGTCCAACATATTGGCGTTCTACATTTTCGCCCATACAACACCTCATAAGGGGCCATTCCTATGCTTGCTTGATAACTATTGTTATATGCATATTCCATCAGAGGTACATACCAATCCCAACTTCCAGAAAATTCCATAGCACAGCCCCGAAGCATGTCCTCAAGAATCTGGATAACTCTCTCAGATTGACCATCGGTCTGAGGATGAAATGATGTACTGAAATTTAGCCGAGTACCCAAAGTTGATTGAAGTTCTTTCCAAAAATTGGATGTAAACCGAGGATCTCGATCTGACACAATGGACAACGGAACTCCATGAAGTCTGACTATCTCTCTAACATATATCTCTGCCAACTTATCCATAGAATAATCCAACCGAACAGGCAAGAAATGCGCTGATTTTGACAATCTATCTACTATAACCCATACTGAGTCATGCTTGTGCTGTGTTAACGGTAAACCTGTCACAAAATCCATCGTAACATCATCCCACTTTAACTGAGGAATGGGTAAAGGTTGCAGTAAACCCGATGGAACCTGGTGCTCGATTTTTACTTGTTGACATACTAAACATTTTGCAACAAACTCTGTAATATCCTTTTTCATACCCGGCAACCAATAGAATTGCTTGAGATCTCGATACATTTTATCTCCACCTGGATGCATAGTGAAGACTGACGAGTGAGCTTCTTGTAAAAGCTTCTTCCTCACATCATCCACATTCGGTACACACAATCGATCACCATGCCAGAGCACTCCCTCACTGTCTACTAAATACTCTGTCCGGTTACCTTCTCTTACTGATTGACAAGCTAGCTGTAACACATGGTCTTGCAACTGAGCATCCACTATCACTTATCTCAAACATGTTCTAGCCTTCAATTAAGCAATCAATGCTCCCTCTGAGTCGAATCTTCACTTCCCTCGATTAACCGACAGAGCTAAAACTGACTTTCTACTGAGAGCATCCGCCACTACATTTGCCTTGCCTAGATGGTAGTCAATAATACAGTCGTAGTCCTTGAACAATTCTAACCATCTTCGTTGCAGTAAGTTCAACTCTTTCTGAGTTAGCAGATACTTCAAACTCTTATGATCGGTGAAGATTCGGCACTTCTCTCCATACAAATAATGTCGCCACACCTTAAGTGCAAACACCACCGCTGCTAACTCTAAATCATGTGTCAGGTAGTTTTTCTCATGAGGTTTTAACTGTCGGGAAGCATAAGCAATTACCTTACCATCTTGCATTAAAACACAACCCAAACCCACTCCAAAAGCATCACTATACATAGTGAATTCCTTACCCGACAAAGGCTGTGTAAGCACAGGAGCCTTGATCAACATCTCTTTCAACTGCTCAAAACTTGGTTGACATCTATCAGACCAAACATACTTAACTTCTTTCCGGAGAAGTCTAGTCAAAGGTGAAGCTATTACTGAGAATCCTTTAACAAAACGCCTATAGTAACCAGCCAAACCCAGAAAACTGCTTACTTCGGGCACATTCTTAGGCGGTAACCAGTTTACAATTGCCTCCACTTTAGATGGGTCAACCCGAATACCTTCAGCTGAAACCACGTGTCCTAAAAAAATTACTTCCTTTAACCAAAACTCACACTTACTAAGTTTAGCATAAAGCTGGTGATTTCTCAACATTTGTAATACCAAACGGAGATGTTCTTCATGTTCCTTCTCATTTCTTGAATAAACAAGAATATCGTCGATGAACACTACCACAAACCGATCCAGATACTGTCTGAAAACCCTGTTCATCAAATCCATAAAAGTTGCAAGCACATTAGTCAAACCAAATGGCATCACTAAGAATTCATAGTGACCATAACGTGTCCGAAAAGCCATCTTCGCCACATCCGTATCCTTTACCCTCAACTGATAGTAACCTGATCTCAAGTCTATCTTGGAAAACACTCCTTCTCCTCTTAACTTGTCAAAAAGGTCCTCAATCCGAGGTAACAGGTACTTATTCTTCACTGTAACCTTATTGAGTTGTCGGTAATCTATACACATCCGCAATGTCCCATCTTTCTTCTTAACAAATAGAACCGGAGCACCCCAAGGTGACACACTGGGCCGAATAAATCCTTTATCCAGAAGTTCTTGCAGCTGACTCTTCAGTTCTTACAATTCCACTGGAGCCATCCGATATGGAGCCTTAGAAATCGGAGATGCTCCCGGTATAATCTCCACTGACAATTCTACTTCTCTCTCCGGAGGTAACCCCGGTAACTCTTTGGGAAAAACATCCTCAAAATCCTTCACAATCGGAATGTCTTGAATCTTAACTTGTCCTCTCCGAGAATCCAAAACTAATGCCATGTATGCTTCACATCCCTTTCTAATAAACCTTTTAGCCTTCATTGCTGAAATAACATTATGCAACGGGCTACTCCCTTCACCCTTCACAATCACTAGTAACTGATCTTTGTTTTTGAGAATCACTACTTTCCTATGACAATCTACTATAGCTTGATGCTCGGCTAACCAATCCATTCCCAAAATCACATCAAACTCATTGAATGGCAACCGAATCAAGTCCACTGCAAACTCCATGCCTTGAATTCTCAAGGGGCAATTCCAACAAACCCGATTGACAACAACACTCTGACCCAAAGGACTAGATACACAAATCTCATAACCCAACTTTTCATCACCCCTCAAATCATCACTCACATTACTAGAACAAAAATAAGAATGGGTTGAACTCGGATCTATAAAAGCATACACTTCATAATCAAATAATAAAAACTTACCGGCTATTACTTCCGGTGCATTCTGCTCATCCCTGGCTTTCATGGCATAGGCTCTACCAGCGGTCAGAATAGGGCGATCCACGGACTCCGATAACTCTCTCTCCCGAGGCCGTCCACCATAACCCCGTCCTCGACCTCTACCATGGCTTCCTTGAGGAGCATTTGATCCTGCTCGACTACCCTCTTATTGACCTTGAGCATGCTCATGCATATTTGGGCAATTCGCAAGGAAGTGGTCCGTACTTCCACACCTAAAACATCCTCCAGTCAGCCACCGACACTCGCCCCAGTGACGCTTACAACAATGGGAGCACTGAGGCGTAACATCACCTCTACCTCCCACACTTCCTCGACCCGAGCCTGCTCCTCTAGAAGAATCTTGTCTTCTTCCTCTAGGAACTGGACCGGCTAAAGACTCATTATTAGGGTTTCCTTGAGATTCCCTCGATCTTTTTCCCGAAGAAGAACTGCCTCTCGAAGTCTTTCTCCTTAAAGCCTTCTCTCTCAATACATTCTCAGAGCGCTCTGCTCTCACAGCTGCCTGAACCAACTGATAATAGTTAACATTTGGAGTTGACATCAAAGAAACTAGCATAGCCTTTAAAGATTCATTCAATCCCACCTCAAAGTGTTGAAATCGAAGCTCATCAGTAAGAACTCCTGGCGGTGCATACTTACTTAATCTGTTGAACTCATTCTCATAATCTGCCACTGACATTATTCTCTGCTTGAGACTCAAAAACTGCGCCCATCTGGCGTCTTTGAAAGCCTTAGTTACATACTTATTCCGAAACTCCTTCTCAAAGAACTTCAATAACGAATGCTCAGGAAGCTGAGGCTGACTAAGCACAAACCTCCACCATTCATAAGCAGAGCCTTGCAACAGAGACACTACACATTCCACTTTTTGATCTGGCAGACATCTGATTTCCCTTAACACCCACTTCACTTTATCAATCCACATCTCGGCCTTCTCTGAATCATCTAAACTGGTACCCAAAAAGTCCTCCGCTCCATACTTTCTCATATTCTCAATAGGCGCTCTAGGTACAGTTACCCTCTCAAGCACCCTAGCCATATCTTGGGACACCTTAAGCATTGCTTCAAAGGTAACCGTAGGAACATCAGGTGGCACCCTAGGAGGTTGAGCCGGGCCTGAAACTGAGGGATCTTGCTCTTGGGGATTCGCACTCTCGGCTGACCGCTCAAGCGATCCACGAATAGACTCCACAGCTACAACACATAAAGCACAATTTGCATCAGGCCAACATAACTCTAACAGACTCTCTATAATACTCTAGCCCAGAAACATCTAAACCTACTGCTCTGATACCACAAAATGTAACACCCTTTACCTATACGTAGAGAACTCCACCCTAGGAAGAGGATGAAGGTCCCCGATAGAAAAGCGTTGCCACCCACAGACACACAAACAGAACAAATACTATATTGAATACATATACAAACGAGTAATTCACAATTTCACAACTCATGAGGGAAAGAGTCATAAAGTAAAATATTGCATTACATTAATATAATAAAGGTGGTCTTACACATTTCAAAAAGATACAGAAGTGCCTCAGCACGGCTGAATAATTACATATAATAAATGTCCAAATGATTTACAAAGGATTCTATACATAGTTTCAAAAGTATAAGACCATAATACATACAAAAAGAATACAAGGCCTAAACTACAAATTCTTCTATCCACTAGTTGGGATGGCCCTGCTGATGCGAAAACCTCGATTCAACCCTTCAAAACCTTCCACACCTGCACGGATAAAACACCAGTGCTAAGCGAAATCGCTTAGTGGGGAAAACAAAGATGCACAACGACCACTCATAGTGGCGTTAACAAATAATCACAAACGGATTGCATAGTTACATGTCAAGATATCATAAGTTAACTTAACGTATAACAACACTATAATCATAACATTCCCAATTAGCAATAATTCAGAAATTCACATGAAATAATAATAACACTGTTGCACCTGCTATATTAAAACAGTGGATAACGAGTATGCATAGATATCCGAAGACATTAACAGTATTCTCATAACACATGGATACCCGAGGGCATCAAAACAATCATTTAATTTTATTCCAAAAGCATTTTCGCGTAGATTCAGTAAACAGGGATCACGAAGATCCAGTCGGGGGACCTGATCAGGGTCCCAATCATACACTAGCAATAGCAACACTAGCTTTATTAGGCATGCCTAACTATCCACTTTTTCAACTCTAGCTGGTCATGCATAATCCAAGACATATTTCAATTTACAACATATGTTTATGATATGATTTATTCATGATATAAGATGCATATAAACACATTCATATATGTATAAATAAACTATACATACCTCTAGAAGTAATGCAATTTAGAAAGTTAAATCTTACATTCCTACAAGAGAAGTCAAAAAGAAAAGCTGAAGGGTGTCGCGCTCGCGTGGAGACAAAAATAGATCTCACTGTCGCGCCCACGACAGTGAGTACCCGCAAGAACTATTGCGGGCTCGCGACCAGCGTGCGCTCGCAACAGAAGCTTGGCCACATACTAAGCTCTCTATTGCGATCGCGACATATGTCGCGCTCGAGACAGGGAGTTCCTGCTGCGCACACCAGGAGCGCTCGTAGCTCGGCGCGCGCGATGGGACGAAAATCATCAAGCTGTGTCGCGACCTCGCGACATTGTCGCGCTCACGACAGAGTCGGGATTTCCACTCCCAATGCCAAAATCTGCAGAATTCCTTCTCCAATATCACCCACTCACTTATTTGGTTCAAAAAACTCAATTTTAAATAAAATCCTTTGCTCAGACTATTACACACAACATAAAACATACCATTTGAACTCATTATTGTCATCAAATCAAACAAATCACGCAATCAAACCCCAAAATTCTCAAACTAGAAATTTCTAGGCAAACATGCAAAATTTGCATAATTTAACTCTATCCTTCACAACCCATAGTTTTCAACTCAAATTTAACCATACCTATAACTCATAGAAATCAAAACATACAATCAAACTCATCAATTTCAATCATAACATAAAAATCATCAAAATACCTAAAAATTCACAATAAGCACAAACATTCCCAAACCTCAAAATAGTGCGTTTCAATCTCGAGCTCCACTACCACTTGCGATATCCTTGCCTTTGGATTCCTTAGGAAGATGCTCTGAACCACAAAACCCACAACACAGAACAATTTCAAAATCCTAACTTACAAATACAAAACTAATTTAAAGAAGGGTAAGAAGAGAAATAAGAAACCTAATACTCATCACTTACCACACCAGTTTAGGCTACCCCAAACTCGCTTGAATTTGCAGCTAAAAGGAAGAATTCAAGAAGAAAGGAAGAAGAAGGAAGAGAAGGAGCAAAGTAACAGGAAAGGGAAGAAGAAGAAAGAGAAGCGTGAAGAGGAAATGGGATTTAGCTGAGTTATCTCTCTCTCTCTCTCTCTCTCTCTTCCAATACTTATCCTCTCTTTGACTTTTCCTTACGATATGTCAACTCTTCATTGGGCAACCTATTAACCATACCTAACTCCCATCCATCAAAACACACACAAGACTAATCTCTTACTCACACACTACTCCCATACACTCACTCACACTAAAACGCAGCCCAACTAAAGCATAAGAACAATTAATTTAATCAAAATAAACACATGCTTAATATAAATAACCCATGCATATTTACACACACAAGACTCACTCTACTAGGGTGGTTTCGGGGTGTTACATTAACAATAACCATATACACAACCTTGTAAACCAAAACATTAGACTCTAACCCGTTTCATGTGCAAAAATCCAAATATGGAAAGCAATATCGATATCATGTCATACTATGTTCATATACATATACAAGTCTCTACTATGTCTCATGTATACTACAAACCATATCGTAGCCTGAATTTTAAACAATGGTGGATACGGGTACATTACTTTAAATACTGATAAACAGTATCGTACTTTAGAGACCTAACTCAAAATTGAATGCACCAGGTATTCATTGTTAAACCAATTAAGGTCACGATAGCAGCCACACAGTAACCCTTATAAGCATGCTTATCTATCCACTACGATTACACTTCAGGCTCAACTCACTCACTCAAAACATAATACTAAACAGAACTAAGACTAAGAGTCATAACACTGGAATAGCAACAATCACTTACATAAGACATTTCACTTGACAGTACCAAAATCACAAGATTAAATATCCATACCAAACTCTAACAAGGATATTATCAAGATAAAGCAAAGCATAAACCATGCACTAAGGAGAATACATGCTAGATGAGACTAGAAGAAATCATTTTCGAAAGTAGAGCAAGGCAGAGAAGAGGTTTATTGTCGCAATTGTGAAAAGTCGCGCTCACGACAGAAGCTTACTTTACTCTGCAGGAAAAGGAAGATGCACTTCTCGTGCTCTTACGCACGACTCGTGCATCTTGCACATGGTTCGTGCATAGCAACACATCCTTCTCCGATTAGTGCCGGCCAATCTTCACGACTCGTGAAGAGGTTCATGTGTCGTGCAAAATGCCAAACAAAATGCTAAAAGAAATGGAAGACCTGATTCTGTCGCACTCGTGACAGAATCGGGATTTCCAATTCTTAAGAAACCGAAGCAAAACAGAGCTTTCCAAAATCAAACAAAACTTGCCCAAAATCACTCAAACATGCAAAAACATGTAAAACCATACCTCTAATGCCCTCAAAATGTCAGTCATCAATAAATACTACAATCTTAACATGCTAACTCATTTAAACACAGCAAGCAATCAAAATGAATGCATACAATCATACAATTAAAACAAAATTAATGAACTAATCAAAGCTCATCATGCATCACTACTTAGACATCTCTCTAAATAAGCATAAAATGCTCAAACACATGCAGAAATAACTAAAATCACCCACGATCCCAACCTCTAGGTAGCTTGATCACTTCTGTCTCTAATGAGTTCCAATCTTCTCCTTGCCTTTGTCCAACTTCTTGTCAACAGCTTTAATAAAATCATTCAAAACAACCCATAAACCAATCCTTTTCTCTCTTTAAATAAAATACACAAAACCAAGTAGAAGAAGAAGACCAAAACATGGAAATCTACTACTTACCTCTTTACAAGAAACAACTCATCCCTCACAACACTCTCTTTAAACCAATCCAATTAATCCACTTAAGGAGCAAACCACTTGAAGAAGAAAAGGAAAAAGAGATGGGAAAGCAAGGGGACACAGCAGAAACTAGAGGAAAAGAAAGAAGAACAAAAGCAAAAAGTAAACCAAAATTAAAGAGGAACAAAGGGTAGCCGGTCAAGCCTCATCCCAGCCAACCAACCCAAATTAATGCCACCTAAACCCAATTAATACCAAACCACTTCATGTAATACATCTCACCTCACTAAATTCTTCACTAGACAAATGTATAAAATACATGTGTCCAATTCCCAGGCTGCCATATATTAAAACCCCAATACATACTCCCTCAAAACACAACGTTAAGCTGGAATTTGCTGGAGTGTTCTGTCGCGCTCGCGACAGAACTCTCACTCACAATAATCACTCTTCTTCTCAAACCACACATGCACCCTCAAAAATTTATACCCTAAAACACTTATAAATCCATACAATCAAATCTTATTCCACCTTTAAACTTAACTTATCCTGACCAAATATTTCCAAAACTACTAGGGTCCAAAACGGGTTGTTACAATCTCTCCCCCTTAAGAAATTTCGTCCTTAAAATTTCCCCGATATAAAGCAACTATTCAAAGTATACTCTGCATTAATCATTAAAAGAACTTACCAGAAGAGTCAGCAGGTGCATCTACAGCTTCCACAACTAATGCATAAACTCGTGGTTGACCCTTGGTAGGAAATGGCTTCTCAACCGTTTTCAATGGCAATCTATTAGCTCCACCTCTTCCTCTTCCACTTCTGACGGTCCTAGATGCATTTATCTTATATTTACTTGCTTGCAAGGCCAAATTCTCATTGGACTTATTACACTTAGCAAGTATGTGCTCCATACTGCCACATTTAAAACAGGCTCTGGTGAGTTTCTTACATGTTGGCACATGCACTGATTCTTAACCTTCTCCTCCTTTTTTCCCTCCTTCAGCTCTCTTATCATTACTCTCATCTCTTCTCGAAAACTTTCTCTTCTGCTCCCTCTTCTGCCTCAATAACTCTAAATCTTCTAATTTCATAGCTGCCAATACCAATCTATAATATCTTTTAATTTCATAGCTACAAATACCAATCTATAATAACTCACTGGTTGCAAAGCAACCATGGTAGATAGAGGCCCTCTAATGCTTTCTCTCAGTCCATCTTCAAACTACCAGCACTTAAAATCTTCTGTTAGCAGTATATTGGGTACATATTTACTTCAACGACTAAACTCTTTCTCATACTCTCCCACAGTCATATTTCGTTGCTTAAGGCCCACGAACTCTTTCCACTTTGCCTCTTTATACACTATGGTCACATATTTTTCCTTAAATTCATGAACAAAGAAATCCCACAAAAATTATACTGGCCTCTGTGGGTTTCTCAAAATTAACTTCCACCAGTTATATGCTGCACCTTGCAGCAATGACACAGCACAAGCTACCCTCTGATTCTGTGGACAATTAATCTCTTGCAGGATCCTTCTTGTTCTCTCTAGTCAAAAATACGCTATATCAAACTAATCTAACGACGTTCCAATAAATTCATCAGCTCCTCTTTTTCTTATCAATTCTATTGGAGTCTTAGGACTTATCAATCTATCTAAAATATGTACCAATCCTTACGTCAGCATTGGGTTGTCAAGAACAGAATTAGCACTTTCATCTCTATCACGCTCATGTATACTCGGATCTACGTGCACCGGATTCAAACTACTTGTGGTCTCTCCTATGTTCTCACTCGGGTCGGACTCCATCTATTCTACAAAAAAATAACATCTGCATTAGGCCACGACACTAGACAACTTATAAATAACTATTGTCTACTCTAGCATCTTATTGTCCTGAACCGCCTAAACCTGGTTTTGATACCAACTAAATATAACACCCCCAATACCCCTGGGAAGGAACATCAAAGTGCCACGCAAACATATATAAATGCATACATCATTCATACTCAAAAGCGAAAGCAATAACCAGAAAATAATTAGAATATCTTGGGCCAAACCTACTACTCTTATAAATTATAAACTGTACATATTACAAAAGCTTTATGCTTAATACATATACATCTTCTGTACATATACAATACAATAACAATTACTCTTCATTACTATACTTTTCTATATATATAACGGTGTTACTCAAAACGTAAGAAGCTCTATCTTATACTAAAAGATCTTCATATAAGCTCCTAGTGGCCATAACCTGCAGATACAAACTCTCTAATACCATCCTACAAACCTACACGATAACAAACGTCCGTGCTAAGCGATAACGCTTAGTGGGGATAAATAGAAGCAATAGACTTCAAACGAAGTGACAAATATATCAAATGCAATCAATAGTCATGTCATTAATAATAACCATATACACAACCTTGTAAACCAATAACATTACACTCTAACCTGTTTCATGTGCAAAAATCTAAATATGGCAAATAATATCGATATCATGTCATACTATGTCCATATACATATACAAGTCCCTAGTATGCCTCTTGTACACTACAAACCATATCGTAGCCTGAATTCTCAACAATGGTGGATACGGGTACTTTACTTTAAATACTGTTAAATAGTATCAAACTTTAGAGACCTAACTCAAAATTGAATACACTAGGTATTTATCGTAAAACAAATTAAGGTCACGATAGCAGCCATATAGTAACCCTTATAAGCATGCTTATTTATCCACTATGATGACACTTTAGGCTCAACTCACTCACTCAAAACATAATACTAAACAGAACTAAGACCAAGAATCATAACACTGGAATAGCAACAATCACTTACATAAGACATTTCACTTGACAGTACAAAAATCACAAGATTAAATATCCATACCAAACTCTAACAATGATATTATAAAGGTAAAGCAAAGCATAAACCATGCACTAAGGAGAATACATGCTAGATGAGACTAGAAGAAATCATTTTCGGAAGTAGAGCAGGGCAGAGAAGAGGTTTACTGTCACGATCGCGACAGGAAGTCGCGCTCGCGATAGAAGCCAACTTCACTCTGCAGGAAAAGGAAGATGCAAATCTCATGCACATGTGCATGACTCGTGCTCATGCGCTCGACTCGTGCTCCTGAGCAGGATTCATGCATCTTGCGCACGGTTCGTGCACAACAACACATCCTTCTCCGATTCGTGCTGGCCAATCTTCACTACTCGTGAAGAACTTCATGACTCGTGAAGAGGTTCACGTGTCGTGCAAAATGCCAAACAACACGCCGAAAGAAATGGAAGACCCGGTTCTGTCGCACTCGCGATGCTCGTCACACTTGCGACAGAATCGAGATTTCCAACTCTTAGGAAACCGCAACAAAATAGAGCTTCCCGAAATCAAACCAAACTTACCCAAAACCACTCAAACATGGAAAAACATGTAAAACCATACCTCCAATGCACTCAAAATATCAATCATCAACAAGCACTCAATTTTTACTATTTGACTGCAATCTTAACATGCTAACTCATTTAAACACAGTAAGCAATCAAAATGAATACATACAATCATACAACTAAAACAAAATTAATGAGCTAATCAAAGCTCATCATGCATCACTACTTATACATCTCTTTAAATAAGCATAAAATGCTCAAACACATGCAAAAATAACTAAAATCACACACAATCCTAACCTTTAGGTAGCTTGATCACTTCTCTCTCGAATCAGTTCCAATTTTCTCCTTGCCTTTGTCCAACTTCTTGTCAATAGCTTCAATAAAATCATTCAAAATAACCCATGAACCAATCCTTTTTTCACTTTAAATCAAATATACAAAACCAAGTAGAAGAAGAAGACCAAAATATGGAAATCTACTACTTACCTCTTCACAAGAACCAACTCATCCCTCACAACACTCTCTTCAAACCAATCCAATTAATCCACTTAAGGAGCAAACCACTTGAAGAAGAAAAGGGAAAAGAGATGGGAAAGGAAGGGGACATGGTAGAAACTAAACGAAAAGAAAGAAGAACAAAAGCCAAAAGCAAAACAAAATTGAAGAGGAACAAAGGGTAGCCGGTCAACCCTCATCCAAGCCAACCAAGCCAAATTAATGATACCTAAACCCAATTATTACCAAACCACTTCATTTAATACATCTCACCACACTAAACTCTTCACTAGACACATGTATAAAATACAGGTGTCCAATTCCCCGGCTGCCATGTGTCAAAACCCCAATACACACTTCCTCAAAACACAACTTTAAGCTGGAATTCGTAGGAGTGTTCTGTCGCGAACTCTCACTCACAACAATCACTCTTCTTCTCAAACCACACATGCACCCTCAAAACTTTATACCCTAAAACACTTACAAATCCATACAATCACATCTTATTCCACCTTTAAACTTAACTTATCCCGACTAAATATTTCCAAAAGTACTAGGGTCCAAAATGGGTTGTTATAAGAATACCTGGCAAGGAAGGCCAGCAATGACAATTACACCCAAAGAAATTATGGAAATCAGGGGGCAAGAAAGTCAGCAAGGCCCGACAGTGGAAATTGAGCTGGAAACAAGGTTGATGTAGCGGCTATTCAAGCAAGCCAAAGGCATTTCTCCAACCTAGGCAAGTATTTATCATGGGTACTTAAAAGGTTGATGAAAAAAAGGTAAGCTACAGCCAATGCCTGCTAAGCTCGCCAAAAGTCAAGGGTATCCCGATCATCGAGCGAATTTGTATTGCGCCTACTATCAGCACACAGGGCATGACACTGATGAATGTCGAGCTCTAAGGAGCCATATTTAGGACCTTCTTAATAGCAAATAGATTACCAATCCAGAGTACCGCAAGAAGTAGGAGAGGAAACCTTCTAGTAGATGTGCTTTTTATATTTGAACTTTTTCAATCTTGGTGTATACAGTGCTGTTTATGTTAATTATATTAATGACTTTTTGTTTATGTTTCTCATGATTTCATTATGCATGATCACAACCACAAGTCATTTACATTTGATATTAACTTAATGAATACTGCCTCATTTAATCTCTAGATCTTGTTGGCATCTGATATCACTCTTGAGGTGACATAAACTTGAGAAAAGAAAGAAAGAAAAAAAAAGTATGAAAAAGTCTCTGCCTGGACCTACGAAGACATGCTAGGAGATGATCGTGAAGTCGTCGAATATGCTAAGCCGACATATCCCAATCATGGACCAATCAAGCAGAAACTCAGAAGGCTTAGGCTAGAATGGGCAGAAAAGGTTAAAAAAAGAGATCCACAAGTAGAAATGAGGCCAAATTTCCTATCGAAGTGCAACACCCGACTTGGTTTGTCAACGTTGTCCCAAATAGTTAAGCATAGAAGTGCGTGTATGTGTGAACTATCAAGATTTGAAGAAAACTTGTCCAAAAATAAAAATCGCAAAAAAAAAATTAAAAAAAATTAAAAAAGGGAAGGAAAAGTATTGATATGTGGATGTGGCCAAGTTCATTGAAAAGAATTTGATATAGTCTTCCGCATCATGTTGTGTCTAATAACGGGGTACAGTTTATGGCTGAAACAAGGAAGCGGCTTCAGAAGTATGGTATTGAGCATCACAAGTCCTCTCTATATCACCCTTAAGCTAATGGGGCTGTAGAGGCTACTAACAAGAATGTTAAGAAGATATTGGCCAAGATGGTTCAAAACTACAAGGATTTGGCAGAGAAATGGCATTTTGCACTTTAGGGCTAGATGAACTTCTACAATGTTCTATTGGGTAGGGATTCCAAAATGTCTTGTGTTGCCCAAGATCAAATTATGCGAACCAATTCCCCGAAACCCTAAAAGTGGGCCTTTCGAAAAGAGGGAGCCCTTCCGGCTTGGCGTGTCTCACAGGCAAATGAATTTTTGGCCATCGTGTATTTAAACAATCCAAAGAAATCGAAATGCACCCCTCGGGGCATGAAAGCCTTTAATGAGCGAACATCTAAATTTATTTGGATTTATTCAAAACACAAAAACACACTCCACAAGCAATGTATTATGGTGTATGCCCCCTAGTAATAAGAGATTCTACTGTGGGCTTGTTGCTGCACACTATGCGCAGCCATTGGGTTCCCAACTAATCCTTGGGCTAAACCTACCTATGAAAGAGACTGCACGACCTCCTGTGTGGGAGAAATATAGTTGGGAGGATTTTCTTTTCTCTTGTAAGTGTGTATTTGTATGGCTCGCACATTTTTCATGCAGGGAATATTTAATTAATTTTGAACCAACAATAGTAAATGTTAGTATATTTTATAGGTGCTAATTTTTGCAAGTATACGGTGTACATAAATAGTACAAAAGAGTTCGATCCCATGAGGAATATAGTTTTTACTCACTAGTACTACTTGATTTTAATCTTGTTTACAATAATCATTAATTTGTTGGTTAAATCTAAACTACTCTATTAAATAAACTAATTAAACCTATTTTATATTAATCAAAGAAGACAAATGGATAAATGATGATAAGTTTTGACAAATTAAACTTAAAATGATTATTCTTGATTATTGAGGTATTGTTGTCATGTAAGCCAAGTTGCATAATATTCTAATTTACTCTCTCGACATAAATTAGAATGCCTAAAACATGCACACATAATTCTAAATCCCAATTCTCATCTAAGACTTAGAGTGTTATGCATGCATATTTCAAGAATAGAAAATAACCTATAGCAACCAATTAAAATTATGATCTCTCAAATAATGCTTAAATGATGAATATCTATTAGATTTAAGTATGAATTTATCTCTCGACTAAACTCAAACTTATAATGATCAGGCATAAATTACCAATAGAAATTCTACATACAAAAGTATCAAATGATATGAATAATGAAACTTAGTATTAAAACATTCAAGTTCTTAAATACATCATATAATAATTACAAAGAAGAAGATAAATATAAGAAATAGAAGAAGGGGATCTCTCAACCCTTATTCACTTCACCAAATGTAGTTTTCTTCCTTGCAAAAGTCTTCTTCTCAAAACATAAATTCTAACTTAAGAAATTTTACTCAAGAGAGAAAAAAACTGTTTCAAACTTACAGAAATTACTTAATAAAAATTCAACAACTAAGAATTACAGTTAAACTAATTTTTATAAAGTTCTAAAGATTGTGTTCCTTCAAATGTCTCTTCAAAATGGTTGTAATTGTTGGTGGGAAGTCATGCCTTTTCAAGGCAATGTTTGAAATATTATGTCTAACGTTCCTCTCTGTCGCACTCGCGACAGTGCGCGCCTGATTCCTTGCTCCACTTTCCTCGCGCTAGCTTTCACCGTGCTATGTCGCGACCTTGCAATGGCGGTCTTGCTCGCGACACTGCACGCTGGATTCTTGGCTCCTTCTCCTACGCTCCCTTTAAATGCACGTCCTATCGCTCTCTCGATGTATGTCTCGCTCGCGATAGATCACTTCTTTCCTTTGTTTGCTTTTCTTCTCTTCTTTTCTTCTTCTTGTGCTGGCGGTCCCTGTCGCGCTCGTGATATCTGTCATGCTTGGGACAGGATGGATTCTTCCTTTGGCTCATCTCTACTCCTTTTTCTCCAATCTTCTCCAATTTCTCCAATTTCTCCTACACACACAAAACGCAAACAAAAACATAAACATACTTATTTCTAACACAATTAACTAAACATAAGCATTATTTTAAACTTAAAACATGGATTAAATATGAGTTATTTAGACTCATATCAAACCCCCACAGTTAATATTTGCTTGTCCCTAAACAAAACATAACAAACACTCAAACAATAAAATTGTATAAAAGTTGTGGAGCTTACTTATATGTTTGATAAACATTTGAAAATGGCATGTGTAAGCTTTTATCTCTTAACAAACTAATCTAAATATGCAACATCTCAGTTAATACCATTATCTATTCTACTTGAACAATCATGCACATTTTGGAAAACCATAAAGTTGCAAAACACAAGAATGTTGGACCTCAATATGTTGAATATCTTAACACATATAAAGACTATTTCACACAAGTCATTGCCTAAAATAATTCTCACTCAAACACTATTTCTTCCTTAAGCTCTCACTCACTCAATGTGTTTCAAGGTTAGTGTTTCTCTCATTCCTTAAATATACCATTGCATACCATAAGCTTGGAAATAGTAAAAATCTCCACTACTAGCATAAAGTAGTACATGAAATCAAAGGGTCTTACAAAGGGTTATAATTGGCTTAGGTATGGGTAAGATAAATTTTGTTTAATTAGCTAATATTCTGTAGAGAATAAGTATAACTATACCACAAGGAATGTAAAAACTAAGTAAAGCATGATATTCACAGTTTCTATTCTAATTCCCTTCCTAATGTCCACTCTTGTTCTCTAGTTTCATTTGATTTCTTCCTTTTTTTTTTCTTTAGTGGATGCATTTTATGCTCCATCCCACTTATTTTTTATATATTTTTTTATAGAAACTAGCTTGTTCTAAAAATGGACTTTTGATACAAAAATAAGGGAATTTACTTATACATTACTTTAATCATGCTTATACTAACAAATATATCCCATGGTATAGTAATCCTAATTCTCAACACAACAAGGGTAACAAAAATGAATAGTTATTATTTAGCAAATTATTTGGTTAAATAATATACTTAATAATAAAAACAGGTTAAGGCTCAAAATGGCTACCTAAAGTCAAAAAGGTTAGTTGTTTAAAGCAAGCTAAAGTGGTTTAATCTAATTGCCCTTTTCATTTCTCATGCACATCCCACACTAAATGTAATCTCAAAACTTACTAAAGACAAGTTCTAGAAGATATGGCATACTAAGGCTCTCATACAAGAAAAATTTCAAAGTATAAGGCTCAAAAGCTCACATAGCTATAGGTCAAACTATCCTAAGCAATGAATTGCCAAAATAATCCTTATATACATGTGAAAAGATACTCAACTTAAAAAGGCCCTACACTAAAGTGCTTTGCCAAGTCATGACCTTCACTATGTACATTAAATTGCCCAAATAAATTTAAAAAAAATGATAGTTTTCAAGATATGGCATATATAGACATAATTAAAAAAAAAATACCAGCTTACTCATGCATATATTCCCAAATATACATCAAATATATAAGCTCCAAAATATAATGCACAATACAACTTATACATCAAAATAATAACACACATATGTACAAATCTAACTCAACATACCTAATATTAGCTACCTAAAACTAGCAGCACATGCAAAACACAAGCTAAACTAAACACAACAACAAAATATAATATAACAACAACTACAATAATGCCCCCACACTAGAAGGACATAATGTCCTCATTGTGTGAAAACCACAAAAATACATATATATAAACAAACACAAAACAGGATAAAATAAGAACAAAAAGAACACTAAAAAAATAAAAAGTGTGTGGAGAGAACTTAACTCAATTCCCACTTGCGGAATCAGGTGGAGATGGAGTAAAATCAACGTTTTGCTTTCTGAAAAAGGAGAGAAGCTTGCGACTCAAGCTCTGATGTCCCTTATGGATAGCCTTTATAGTAGTCTCCAAAGAGTCCATTCGAGCCGCCATGCTTTGGTTGGCAGCCTCCATGCCATCCAACCTAGTTAACACTTGCTGCCAACCTGCATTTGCACCTTCACCAGCACTAGCAGTGTAACACCCCGAAAGTGCCCTAGTAAAAATGAGTGTTATTAGTGTAAAAGTGTGCATGATAATTAGGGTTTACAGCATTGGACCTAATTGAAAAAGGTGAAATGAGGGACTTAATTGAAGAAAAATAAAGTATTGTAGTGGCTGGATTGTACTTTGCATGATTAACTAGCAAATGAAGATTAATTAGTGTAATGGATGATAATGAAGTTAATCAAAAGTTAGTGGGATCAGCTGTATGTTAGTGGATTTAGCTGGATGTTAGTGGACTCCATGTGTTAGTGTGTGAGCTAGCCACCTTGTGTAGGGAGAGTGAGAACTTGACACCTCACACTTGCATGCAAGCATGAGATGGATTAGTGAGTAAACCTGTCTTTTGTTCCTTGATTCAGCCATTTTGATCCCTTGATCCGGCCCTCTCTCCCAAAAAGTTTACCTTCCTTTTGTCTCTCTTTTAATTTTTCTTTGATCATGGAGTCCTAAGAGTGGATAGTGATAGTTTAGAAGAAGGGTATTGACTAGAAAGGTATGTAGTATGTATTGTATCTCCTTCATCTTCTTCTAATTCTGATTTTGATTATTAAGATTATGAGTAAAGTCTAATGAACTTGTATATGTAATGTATGTGTATGTGAGTTGAAGAGGCAAGTAGAGCTACCAAAGATAAAGAGAAAGTGATATAGAAGAGTAAAGGAAGGAGTGCTCCAAGAGGTTTGGGATTGTATTTGGATTAATGCATGTTTAATGTGTTTTGAAACTATATGTGTTAATTGATGTTTGATATAGATTAAATGCAAAATGGATGTGTATTAAAGTGTTAAGTGAATTGCCATGAGTATTGTATGTGATCAAGTATGAACTCTAGTGTTAAGGAAAAAATCTGCTTATATGTCACCAGACCTCCGTGAAGCGTTTTGAACATATATAGGGTTTTAAAACTCCAAATCAAATGTTTCTTACGCCATTTGAACTATAACTTCTGTATATTTAAAAGTCGAAGAGAGTCCATATATTAATTCTGTCTCTAAAAGGCCTAAAAATGACAATAAACGGACGTATTTTTGTCTAGTTGGGTTGATTTGAATAGTCTGTAGTGTTTAATGCATATCTCTTACTTCAGGAGTCTACATGACCTGAAACTTATCACATTTGAAATATAAGACATAGAAGAACAAATGTTATGAAGGACTCTTTGCCCAAAAATGAGGTCTAGAGGTCAGTTTTTGCGATGCAATTCTGGAGTGAAAACCAGTCTCGTAAGGCACCTGAGGAGAGATACTGTCGCGATCGCGATAGAGTCGCGACCTCACGACAGAACATCATGTATAAAGCATTTTCTTCATAATTTTGAGCCCATGGTTGGCATGGATCAATTCCCTATCTTTCCCTCAACTTATTATGCATGCTTAGGGCTATTAAATGAGTATAAAAGTAGTTATCATTGGGAAAAACTTATGAGTATGATTAAGATTGGTAATTAAACTAAATAAGTAGCAATATATAATTATGTGAAGGTTAGCAAATGGATCAACATATATGTGTGTGTATTTGATGAAACTATATCCATGATTGAGGACCTTATTGTATGAGCATTATATTAATGCTAAATGAAGTTTATATGCATACAACTAAGATGATTATGCGAATTATAGATGCATAATAGCCTAACTAAGAGTTTATCTAAATGTGAATTAGAAATGCATGATAGCCTAACTAAGCTTGATTGCATCACCATGTGAATTATTAACATGTGAGGAGAATCAAATCATGCGAATGAATTTTAATATGCAATTGAATTATATGCGAATGAATTTTAATATGCAATTGAATTATATGCGAATGAATGATGCCATGAGAATGAATGCATAGTGAATGAATAAACTAATAAGCCTGAAGTCGAGTCGTGGATAAATAAACATGCTTATGAAGGGCTAGTGATTTGCGGCTGCTAGTGTGACACCGACGGGTGTCTAGTGATCGATACCGACGGGTATCCAGTGATATAGTGTTCGAGACTTCTGTCTCTAGTGATATAATGTTCGAGACCTCGGTCTCTAGTGTTTATTGAATAGTGTACCCATATCCATCTCTATGACTATACAGGCTATTAATGAATGACAAAGATATTGTATGTGTTCGTGATAAATATGTATTGGTATTAATGATTGAGTATAATGTTGTGTTATAATATGATTGTGTTCTATATATGTATCGATAACATTGCTCTTATTGATTGTGTAATACCCATGCCATGCTAAATGAACTAGTGATCATGTTAGTGAAGCCATCCACTGGCATAGTGTAGTGATTATTGGCATGGTAAAGTATGAGATATTGAGCATGGGCATGTGATTATCAACTTATAGTTATTGAATGACTTTCTACTATGCTAAGTGAATTAGTGATCTTGTTAGTAAAGTCCTTTGTTGACATAGTGTATCGAATATTATATGATGTTTTGTTTAATATGAACAATGGAATATTGGCATGCTATTGAATTATCGACTATCTAGTGAACTATTGAATATAGGTATCGTAAAATATGGATTATTGAATATTGATATGTTATTGAGTTATTATGAAATTTACATGTATCATGACAGTGTTAATATTGAATAAAGCTATTGTTGGCTATGCCGTATTGAGTGATATCAATGTTATGCCTCATGGAATGTTAGCTATCATTTATTATGTGAACCTATTTGATAAGCATGATCATCGTAGTGATATTGTTATATGTTGCTTTGGACTATTGATATTGAAATGTTAAGGCATGACAAGTATATTAATTAGTGATATGCAAAGTGTATGATCTAGTTGTTTTGTTAAAGGTCTATATGTTTTGTGAATCCCCAGTAAGCGTTAACGCTTAGCACGGGTGCTTGTCTCCCGTGTAGGTATATATCGTGGAGATTGTGTTTGGAGGCGTATTTGCAGGCCACCGAACAACTGGGAGTTGTCATTAGGTTATGGTATTGTAATGATGATATGTTATTGTAATTCCGGTTTTGTATAAGTAAAGCATGTATAGTTATGTCCATTTAATTCTGTACTGTAATATGTAATTTGTAACCTAAACAGTAACCAATAGTGAACAAGTGCTAGTGTATGGTATAGTGATCACATAGTGGTAGTGAAAGTAAATAATTATCGAACATAATGTTAATAGTATTGACTAAAGGATGATAAGTGGATTAGTGATGTTAATTGAATTTAACTATAGCGTGTTTGTCATGTAGCGCTCCCTTGTCCTCCCAAGGGGCATTAGGGCGTTACAAGCAGCGTCCTCCTCCTCATCATCTTCATCATCATCATCAGCACTCTCCTCCTCATCACGCCCTGCAGGTGCTGTGGATGACTCAGGAGCCTTACCTTTACCCTTATCAAGGCGTGAACTGTCTACCTGCATACCTCGATCAGTTAACTTGGGTGTCCAACCGCCTTTTATCAAAAGGTTAGCCCGCTTCAAATAAACCACATAAAGCATAGTAACATATTCACCCTCCTCGAACCGAAAATTATCTAAGTCCCCTAGACATCCTAAAATTATACCAGTCACCATGTGACACATACCCACTATTTTGCTTTTAGCTGTAGAGGCATGATATAATCCATCAAAAATGAAATCTATAGAGCAAGGGGTTTTCTTAGATTATAATAAATCAAGCATAAATAAATCCTTGGTCTAAACTTTAGAACTTTCAACTCTACTAAATAAAGTATAACACAAATATTTATGAAAAAGCATTAACACATCATCCTTTATTTGGCGATTCGTTGAATTCTTGAAACAGGCTTAGGATCAAACAAATGTGGATCAAATATCTTCCCATTAAGAGGAAACCCAAACCAATCATGCATCTCTTAAAACCCAAAAACATATTCTATACCTTGATGTCTAAACTTTAATTGAGTTTTACGTTTATCAATATATTCTAGGGTAACAAAAAACTCAAGGGCCCAAGCACGGTTAATAGGAAGATCCAATTGTACAAATTTTCCCAATTTCATATATTTCAAATATTTTTCAAACTTTTTAGTGATGCCTAAAGTATTTAACAAGGAGAAATCCACATGCCACATGCCAACATATGTTTTCTTGCCAAAATATTCAAATTTCTCACCTTCCTCCTCAGAAATTATAGGGAAAGGGCATTCAAATCGGTTTTGTAGACCCACATGATCTGGGTTTTCACTGGACCCTGCTACCGCCTTCTTCCCTTTATCAGCTATATGTTTTGTACGCATCATCTTGATTGTGAATGGAGGATAAAGAAACTCTACTAAATAAACTCACAAAGAATTTATAAGGGCAAAACAAAAATGGAAACTGAAGGTTCTTGAGAGACGAAGAAGAGAGAAATTAAAGAGAGAAAATAAGGAAACATGAGAGACTATACAAAATTGAAGAGAAAAACGGAAGTTAGGGCTTTAAGCATTTATAGGGGAGTGAAATAATAGGGTTACAACGGCTTGAATTTAAAAAAATTTCAAATCCCGTGCTCTATCGCGACCTCGCAACATCATCGTAATCGCGATAGAGACGACCAATTCAAATTAATATCTCGCGAACCCATCGTGATCACGCGATAAAATTTTTCCTCACCACTCTGTCGTGCTCGTGACAGAACGGTGTTGCCCAAACTTAAAATTTCCCATTGCATGCTCCCTGCCAGGTGTGATCGTGACAACAACTTTTGAAAATAACTTCCCTCCACTATCGCGCTCACGACATACGTCGTGCTCGCTACAGTGGAGGAATATTCAAAGAACAAAATTTTTGCTTATTCACAACAACACTATAATTTGATAAGTTAAATTCCTCACTATCTAAAACACCCTATGGAAACAAAAACAAACAATGTTAGTAATATATATATATATTAAAAACCGAAATCATACTAGAATCTAATTAGCAACATACAAAACAACTGAAATTTATACTAAGTACAAAAATAAGCAGACATTTCAAGTAACTTTTATACAATTTTTAAAGAGATATAGGAAACCTCTCTACCATGAAAAGTTTCCTCCAAATAGACTTTACATCTTTGACCATTTGTTTTAAATAATTCTCCCTTACTATTCTTTAGCTCTAAATAGCCATGGTCAAAAACTTGTGTCACCTCAAATGGGCCACTCCACCTAGATTTCAATTTCCCAGGAAATAATTTTAATCTAGAATTGTATAAGAGGACTTTATCTCCAACCTTGAAATTCTTATATCGAATATGAGCATCGTGCCACTTCTTGGATCTTTCTTTATAAATTTTTGCATTTTCATAAGAAAGAAGGCGTAACTCATCAAGCTCATTCAATTGTAAACACCTTTTGACACTAAAATCCATAATATCATAATCAAAAGTCCTAATTGCCCAATAAGCTTTATGCTCTAACTCGACAGGTAAATGACATGCCTTACCATATATTAGCCTATAAGGTGTCATCCCGATAGGTGTTTTAAAGGCAGTGCGATATGCCCATAAAGCATCATCAAGCTTATGTGCCCAATCTTTCGTAGAATTAGAGACTATTTTCTCTAGGATCCATTTAAGCTCTCTATTTGAAACCTCTACTTGGCCACTTGTTTGAGGATGATAAAGAGTAGATACCCTATGATGCACTCCATATTTATGCAATAATGAATCAAAAGAACGGCTTCTGAAATGCTTACCTCCATCACTTATGATGGCTCTTGGCACTCCAAATCTTGTAAAGAGCTTCTTCAAAAACTTGATCACCACCTATGAATCATTAGTTGGCAATGCTTGAGCCTCAACCCACTTTGATAACCCACTTTGATACATAATCTACCCCAACCAATATATAGGTTTGGCCAAGGGATGTAGGAAAAGGACCCATAAAGTCTATCCCCCATACATCAAAGATTTCAACTTCTAAAATATTGTTCAAAGGCATCACATCTCTCTTCCCAATGTTCCCAGCCCTTTGACACTTATCACAATGAGCTACAAAATTCTTAGCATCATGAAATAGGGTAGGCTAAAAGAAACCACATTCAAAGACTCGAGAGGCTGTTTTATTAGCACTATTATGACCCGAATATAAAGAAGAATGGCAATGAGTCAAGATGTTCACATAATCATCCTCATGCACACATCAACGAATGATACCATCCCCACTAATTTTAAACAAGAAAGGCTCCTCCCAAAGATAGTTTTTAACATCACTATAAAATTTCTTCCTTTGGTGCCATGTCAATCCATGTGGTATAATTCCTGCAGCAAGAAAGTTAGCAAAATCCGCATACCAAGGTACATGAATTTCTTCTATTGACATTAATGATTAATCCGAAAAATATTCATTAATTTCAATGTTATCTCTTAAAGGCCCTTCATTGTTTTCTAACCTTAACAAGTGATCGGCAACCAAATTTTTAGAGCCTTTCTTATCTTTAATTTTAAGATCAAATTCTTGCAATAATAAAACGCAACGAATTGATCTAGGTTTGGCATCCTTTTTAGAAAATAAATACCTCAAAGTTGCATGATCTGTATATATAATGACCTTAGATCCTAACAAATAAGATCTAAACTTGTCACATGCATAAACAACAGCCAACATTTCTTTTTCAGTGGTTGTATAGTTAATTTGAGGAGGTGACAATGTATGACTAGCATAATATATAACATGCAAATGTTTTCCTTGGCGTTGACCTAAAACACATCCTACTGCAAGGTTACTTGCATCACACATAATTTCAAATGGTAAGTTCCAATTAGGAGAAGTGATTATAGGTGCACTTACAAGAGCTTCCTTTAAAGTATTAAAAGCATTTATGCAATCATTAGAAAATTCAAAAGGAACATCCTTTATCAATAAATTAGTTAAAGGTTTTGCAATTAAAGAAAAATCCTTTGTGAATCTCCTATAGAAACCAGCATGCCCAAGAAAAGATCTTACACTTTTAAGTGTAGTAGGTGGAGGTAAATTTTCTATCAATTCTATTTTTGCGATATCCACCTCTATCCCCTTTCTTGAAATCTTATGCGCAAGAACTATCCCTTCTTCTACCATAAAATGGCATTTTTCCCAATTGAGAACTAAATTAGTCTCCTCACATCTAGCCAAAACTCTATCTAAGTTTTTCAAACAAAGGTCAAATGAGTCACCATAGACAAAAAAATCATCCACGAAAACCTCCATGATATCTTCTATCATGTCCCCAAAAATAGAAGTCATGCATCTTTGAAAAGTAGCTGGTGCATTGCAAAGCCCAAAAGGAATTCTCCTATAGGCAAAAGTCCCATAAGGGCAAGTGAAAGTAGACTTTTCTTGGTCACTAGGGTAAATGAATATTTGAAAGTAACCCGAATAACCATCAAGAAAACAATAATGAGAATCGCCTGCTATCCTTTCTAACATTTGGTCCATAAATGGTAAAGGGAAGTGGTCTTTTCTAGTGGCTGAATTTAACTTCCTATAATCAATGCACACCCTCCAACCGGTTGTGGTTTTAGTAGGAATTAAATCCCCATTCTCATTTTTCACTACAGTCATCCCCCCTTTCTTTGGCACACAATGAATGGGACCTACCCAAGCACTATCCGAAATTGGATAGATAATCCCAGCATCAAGCAACTTAATGATTTCTTTTTTAACTACCTCTTTCATATTTGGATTTAGTCTTCTTTGTCTATCCGCTTTTGGTTGACACTCATCTACCATTTTGATCCTATGCATGACAACACTAGGACTAATTCCTTTTAAGTCAAAAATTTGCCAGCCAATACTCTTTATCCTTTTTCTAACAACCTCTAACAATAAAGACTCTTGCTCATTAGATAATTTGTTAGACACAATGATAGGCAAAATATGATTAGGGCCAAGAAATGCATACCTCAAATGGCTAGGTAGTTCTTTTAATTCCACATTAGGAGGACTTACTACTGAAGGTGGTAAAGGCGCTTCATTTCTGAATAAAGTTTCTGGCCTTGAGCTTTCATGTTCCACCTCTTCATAAGCTTCCTCTTCATTACTATCCTCATCATGACCTGCATTTTCCATTACTTCCACAATGCATGCATCAATGATATCAACTTTCATGCAAACATTCTCATCCATGGGGTATTTTAGTGCTCTATCCATGTGATATTCTACACTATCTTCCCTACTCGTAAGACTAAAGTTCCTTCATATACATCAACTACAGCCCTACCAGTTCTCATGAAAGGTTTTCTTAATATCAAAGGGCATTTCACATCATAAGAAAAATCCAATATAACAAAATCAGCAGGCAATATGAATTTACCTACTTTCACAAGCACGTCTTCAACAATTCCAAATGGTTTCTTAATTGATTGGTCAGCCAATTGCAATACCATTGATGTAGGCTTAACATAATCCAATCCTAGTTTCTTAAAGATAGACAATGGCATGAGATTAATACTTGCCCCTAAATCACATAAACATTTAGGAAACTCAACATCCCCTAAAGTACAAGGGATAGTAAAACTCCCATTATCTTTAAGCTTAGTGGGCAAATTATTAGAAATTATAGAACTACATGCTTCAGTTAATGGCACAGTAGATATGTCTTCCCAATTCCTTTTCTTAGAAATTAAATCTTTAAGAAATTTTACATAATTAGGAATTTGTGTTATAGCCTCAATAAAATTTAAATTTATATGCAAATGCTTTAATTTATCAATGAAAGATTGGAATTACTTATATTGGTGTTGCTGCTTAAGATGTTGAGGAAATGGTGAACGAGGTTGAAAAACTTTGGAAGAAGTAGTTTTAGATGCCCCTTCTATCTCGCCCGTGACAGAAGACTCTCCTCCTACTATCGCGCTCGCGAAGGGTACCGCGCTCACGACATTACTCATTCTCTCCTCTGTCGTGCTCGCAACAGGTGTCGCGCTTGCGACAGAATAGTCATTCTTCTCCCCATTTTTCTGCACATCTCCATTCTTATTAGTAATAACAAATTCATTAGTGTAGGATTTACCTGATTTCAATTTGATTGCTTTTAGATGCTACCTTGGATTTTCCTCTATATTGCTTGGTAAATTCCCTTGCATTCTTAAAGGTAACGCCTTGGCAATTTGCCCTATTTGCACTTCTAAATTATGGATGGAGGAGGCTTGGTTCTTTGTGATTTGATCAAATTTTGTCTCTAGCCTCTTTTGGTTCTCTTCTTGTGAGTTAAACTTCATATTAATCCCTTCTAAAAACCTATCCATCTTAACTTCTAAGGCTCTAAACCTATCTTGAGTTGGTTGAAAACCTACCCCTCTATTTTGGTTGCTACTATTATTTTCCCATGAAAAATTAGGATGGTTCCTCCAACCAGGGTTATAAGTGTTCGAATAAGGGTTCCCACGCCCTTGTCCTTGAATAAAACTAACTTGCTCTTCATTATTATTTACCCCCAAATTACACCCTTCACTAGAATGTCCTAGTTGCCCACAAATGTTACAACCATTTTGCTGACTACCTCCCACTCCTAAACTATTAAGTTTATGAGTTAAAGCTTCTACTTGAGCATACAAGGCAACTATAGAATCAAGTGCATGTACTCCCACAGCATTAGAAGAATTAGACTCCTTTACTCTCTCAGTAGGCCACATGCAATTGTTCATTGACATTTCCTTCAACAATTCAAATGCTACATCAATAGTTTTCCTCATTAAAGAGCCACCAGCTGCAGCATCAATTGTTCCTCTCGTGGTAGGATTAACTCCATTGTAAAATGTTTGCATCAACAGCTCCCTTGGAAGGTTGTGGTGTGGACACATACGCTGTAATTCTTTAAACATTTCCCATGCTTCATATAAAGACTCATTATCATTTTGCACAAAAGTGGTGATATCCTTTATGATTTTGGAAATTTTGGCTATGATATCCTTTATGATTTTGGCAATTTTGGCTAAGGGAAAATATTTTGATAGAAATGCTTGGGCTAATTGGTCCCAAGTGGTTATAGATCCCTTTGTAAGTGAATTCAACCAAGCCTTGGCTTTGTCCTTCAAAGTGAAAGGAAAAAGCCTAAGCTTAATTGCATCAGCCGAAATACCATTTATCTTAAAGGTATCACAAATCTCTAAAAAGTTTGCCAAATGAGCATTAGGATCGTCATTTACCAATCCATAAAATTTATACTATTTTGAATCGTTTGTAAGAGAGAAGGTTTAATTTCAAATTAATTAGCGTTTACCATAGGTCTTACCACACCTTGTTGAGCACCACTTAATGCTGGTGTGGCAAAGTCCATCAATCTTGGTGGATTTCCTTCTTCAGCCATGATATATCTCTTATGCTTATTCTTCTTCTTGTTGGATTCAATTTTAGGATTCAATGGTTCAAGATCTTCTTGAGAACTTCTTGTACTCGGCATGAACTATAAAATCCTGTGTAAACAAAAACAAAACACAACAAGTCAAACAAAACAAACAACCAAATACTATAATAAAATATTGTAATCCAAAATCATAAATCAAGATTCACAATGGCGAAAATCATTTTATTCCCCAGCAACGGCGCCAAAAACTTGTTAGCATATTTTATAGGTGCTAATTTTCGCAAGTATACGGTGTACCGAAATAGTACAAAAGATGTTGATCCCATGAGGAATAAAGTTTTTACTCACTATTACTACTTAATTTTATTCTTGTTTACAATAATCATTAATTTGTTGGTTAAATCTAAACTACTCTATTAAATAAACTAATTAAACCTATTTTATGTTAATCAAAGAAAACAAATGGATAAATGATGATAAGTTTTGACAAATTAAACTCGAAATGATTATTCTTGATTATTGAGGTATTATTGTCATGTAAGCTAAGTTGCATAATATTCTAATTTACTCTCTCGATATAAATTAGAATGCCTAAAACATGCACACATAATTCTAAATCCCAATTCTCATCTAAGACTTAGAGTGTTACACATGCATATTTTAAGAATAGAAAATAACCTATAACAACCAATTAAACATTATGATCTCTCAAATAATGCTTAAATGATGAATATCTATTAGATTTAAGTATGAATTTATCTCTCGACTAAACTCAAACTTATAATGATCAGGAATAAATTACCAATAAAAATTCTACATACAAAAGTATCAAATGATATAAATAATGAAACTTAGTATTAAAATATTCAAGTTCTTAAATACATCATATAATAATTACAAGGAAGAAAAGAAATATAAGAAATAGAAGAAGGGGATCTCTCAACCCTTATTCACTTCACCAAATGTAGTCTTCTTCCTTGGAAAAGTCTTCTTCTCAAAACATAAATTCTAACTTAAGAAATTTTACTCAATAGAGAAAAAAACTGTTTCAAACTTACAGAAATTACTTAATAAAAATTCAACAACTAAAAATTACAGTTAAACTAATATTTATAAAGGTCTGAAGATTATGTTCCTTCAAATGTCTCTTCAAAATGGTTGTAATTATTGGTGGGAAGTCATGCCTTTTCAAGGCAATGTTTGAAATATTCTGTCTAACATTCCTCACTGTCGCGCTCGCGATAGAGCGCGCTTGATTCCTCGCTCCACTTTCCTTGCGCCAGCTTTCTCCGTCCTATGTCGTGACCTTGCGATGGCGGTCTTGCTCGTGACACTGCAGGCTGGATTCTTGGCTCCTTCTCCTACGCTCCCTTCAAATGAACGTCCTATCGCACTCGCGACAGAGCTCTTCTTTTCCTTTGTTTGCTTTTCTTCTCTTCTTTTCTTCTTCTTGTGCTGGCGATTCCTGTCGCGCTCGCGATAGGATGGATTCTTCCTTTGGCTCATCTCTACTCCTTTTTCTCCAATCTTCTCCATTTTCTCCAATTTCTCCCACACACACAAAACTCAAACAAAAACATAAAACATACCTATTTTTAACACAATTAACTAAACATAAGCATTATTTTAAACTTAAAACATGGATTAAATATGAGTTATTTAGACTCATATCAGTAAATAAAGTATATGCATATTGTCTTATATATAATTCTTTCCATACAGTAATAAAATATGTGCTTTTTAAATGTAAAATTTCTTGTATCATAATATGTGAATATAAATGTAACATGTACTTATCATGCATGTACATAGCGGTACATATTGCAACATATACATACCGGCATACATCATGAGATCCATAACATCCATCGTGCGCCATAATCATTACATATAGCACGTATCATGGAAAGGACATATTGACATACATCATAACATGCATAGACAAGCCTCCACCATAATATGTAAAAAAAAGAAACATTCAATCATGTGCTATAGCATGTACATATTGACATATATCTTAGTATGCTCACATTGCATATGTACATAAACATCGTGTGCTAGAGCATATACAGACCACTGCATATCATAGCATGTACATATTAGCATACATCATTTGGCCAGGTGTTGTACACAATGTGCACGGCAGGCACCTTGCACCTTTCACATTGTATGCCATATCATGCATAAGTTATGCCATGTACATATGAATCCTGCATCATGTATGCTACTAATTATATATACCATGTGTAGACACCGAGTCCTGAGTCAGCCTAGATCAGAGTTGCCCACTGATGATTAGATGCCTGTTCATAGGCAAAAAGGTTAAAAGTGATGATTTTCTTTTCAAATTTGCATTTTGGAATAAAAAATAACAAATAATAAACGTATTTTAAGAATTAGTTTTTAAAAATGAATTTTAAAAATTTTAGTGTTTTTTAGTCATATTTAAAAAAAAACAAAAAAATTGGATGTCGACGCGCGGCAGCGCGCAGGAGCTGTGTGGGCGACGCACAGGGCATCGCCCGCAGACGAGCGACATGCTGTGCGCGCGCCAGCGCTGCGAGACCGCTGCCCGTCGGGAGTGCCTCGTTAATTTGTTCATATTTAATTAGTAAAAATGTAGATTTTTATATTTATTGTGTTTGTATTTATTTTATGTGATTTTGTATATAGATTTAACATGTTCAATATTCTTTTTATGTTATTTTAATTAATTGTTTATTCTTCAAATATTATTATTATTATTATTATTATTATTATTATTATTATTATTATTATCATAGTTTGTGTTAACATGTCAATATGTTAATTTATTTGTTTCCATTATATTGGTTAATTTATTTATCGTACATAATGCATATTTTATTTATTCTAATATATTATTTATTGTTTTATGTCTTAATTGATTTTCTTGATTTAATTACTAACATAAGTTTTATTTGTGCTTGTTTTTGGTTTCAAATCCTTATTTTTCCTTATTTGAGAATCCATGCGAGCGAAGGAGGAGATCTGGGGATTTATTTTTATTGCATTTAATATTTTTTCCTTTATTTATCTTTTTAATTTATTTGTCATGTAATTATTAATAAAATCTTTTTTATGCACGCTTAATTAAAATTCACACCATAATATTTTTATAAATAAATTGAATTTTTCTAATAAAATGGGACCAATGTCCTAATTTTTTCATCCAAATAAATTGTCACTTCAAAATTATTTTTTTTAATTATGCATACGAGGACCAATGTCCTCACTCTTAATAAATACCCCATTTTTTGTATGATTTACATTTATTTTATATTGGAGGTTGTATTCCGCCCCTAGTTTTGTTGTAATTTATTGTGTTTATTTTTGCCTTATTTTAATCTTGCTTTTTATCGCTTTTATGTATGTGATTGATCTACGCTCTAATTATTGCATCAAAATGAATGAGAAATGGGATAGAACGCTAAATTCAAAACTCAATTATAAACTTAACCAAGGTATGAATAAATGAGAAGTTCCGAACCATCTCTAGTCCTTGGGCTCAACGAGGTGAGAGGGCCATCTCAATGTTCTATTGGGATGGGGCCTTCAAGACACCTCTTGTGTCCCGTAAAAAGGCTCAATTTGCACAGTCCTAGGCACCACGAGGCAAGAGGGCCATCCTAACGTTCTATTAGGGTGGGGCCTCCAAGACACCTCTAGTTTGCCCAAGCGCGAGGCCAAGAGGGCCATCCTAATGTTAGGGTGGGGCCTCCAAGACACCTCCGGCTTGCCTATGATGGACATAGCTGCGCTGTCTTAGGGTCACTGAGGCTAGATGTGTAACAGCCCCTAACCACCTGTAGAGATTCAATATAATGGCTATGGAGTGTTACAACACAACCACATGCGCATCAAACAGTTTTACAAATAAAGTTCAGGTTAAACAAATTTCTTACAAAAGATATATATATAGGTCTGAAATTCCATGCATAATATTATAATGTTTTACAATAGTTTCGCTTTACAAATACAACTCTTACATTAATTACAAAATGACCTATAACTATAACGATTCCTATGTGTTGGCTGTTGGCGATGCAGAACCATCTGCACATAAACTATCCTCAGATACCTGCATGGACAAAACATCCATGCTAAGCGATAATCGCTTAGTGGGGATCAACAAAAGATGGATAAACACTCATGGTGTTTACTAATATCAATCACATACCCAAGCAATATTCACATATACATATAGTTCATTTTAACAACATCAATGGCACACTCATCAGGAATTACTCATAAGTAACCATCCAAATTCTCACACAAATATTTGTTTGCTTAATATGGTATTTACTCAGTTATTCATTTGGATTATGTAAGTCTTAATATTACTAGAATCGCACACTTATATACAGCTTTATAATTACCTTTGAGTATACATATAAATATAAACATATGTACATCAATTAGCCATTAGCACTCACCAATGTGAGAACATCTTCAGCATGATACAAATATAAACCCAAACCATGCATACCTTTATTCAACTTCTAATAGTACCACATACACATTAATTAATGTAAAGCTTACTGTTATTTACTTGTGATTTGAACATAGCATTCAAGATACAACATATTATACTCATAATGTATTAGCTTACATTATACAATATCAGTTATCAACACCAACACCCATATAATACCAATCCCCATCAATTACAATCACAAACCATATAGTACATGACATTTATAGCAGGTTAAGGTACATAACAACTTGCAGGCTTTTTATGCAGATTATTCATATACTCTTATATCAATAAGCATATTGCATTGCTAAAATCAATGGATATGCACTTAATCATATTCCGGCATTCTCTTAATGTTATTTCAGCAATTTATAGCTTGATTTATACAAATACTCATGCACATACACATATATTCTTCCTAATGAGTCATACGTGTATAACTGTATCGCATGATAATTATAACATATCACATTCACATTCTCACTAGTATAATACTTAGCTCATGGTCTCAATATCATTATTATTGTTATTATCACATGCTTCGCCTGTAACTCAATGACGCGGATAACGGGTATCGCATCGGTACCTCTCAGGTACCAGTAATCTCATCGAGACTACATTTTTCACATTAGCACCTTCTGGTGCTTCACATCACATTAGTACCTTCTGGTACTTCACATTATTCCACATATAATAAAATCCAGCAAGGATTATTCGCATTGTGATTCCCATGGAATCAGACACATTTAACGCATGGGGCTGCAGCACTTGACCCTATAGGCATGCCTAACTATCCACTACTTGACTCGCAGGCTTAAGTTGTTAAACATGTTTTTTAGTTCACATTGATCACTTTTCTTATCTCGTACATATCTCGTATGTTGATAGTTAACATCACATTCGCTTTACACATTCACATTACCACATAGCTAAACATTTCACTTGCATACTCAATATGCTTCCAAACTCATTCTTCATAGTTAATAATCACATATTTGATTGCATTCAAGAATCATCATTGAATATGCAATTGTACATTACCTAATACACACATAATACTTACTCATATTGTTCTTCATTTCAGCTCAAAGCCTTGCTATTGGGAAGGCCAAACACATTAGAGTTATATTGCCACAACAGGGTAGGTCACGGTCACAATGAATTTCATTGTCACCGTGACCCATGCAAAATCACCATAACACAGCTGTGTTTTGACACTAGCACAGCTGTGCTTTTTAGTTCAATTCTTCCTTCTCATTTAGACTTCAAATCTCATTCTCACATTTGACAATCAACCCAAATACATCATCCACTTATTCAATTAGCACATACCTGATTTCCCTTCTTGACATTGGCATTCATTTATAACACAAATCATAATCATATTCATTATACATATAGCATACATATTCGCATTCAAAACTATAGCATTCGCACTCATGGTGATACGCATTCTCATTCATGGTTCACCATCCGTAGATTATACATTGCTCCCATATAATTTTACACATTAACATACATGATTCATCATGCTTAAAAGACTCATAACTCATACATATTTATATGCATTAGCATACATAGTTCATCATGCTTAAAATACTTATAACTCATACATATTTATATGCATTAGCATATATAGTTCATCATGCTTAAAATACTTATAACTCATACATATTTATATGCATTAGCATACATAGTTCATCATGCTTAAAATACTCATTTTATAATGATAATTATGTATTGGACAAGTCATGGGAACTCGTGGTGAAGTTCGAGTGCATTTCGGGAAGAAAAATACCCTAAATAGACAAAACAGGGAGGGGTCACGGTGGCAATGGATTGGTTGTGACCGTGACATACTAATTTAAGTAAAACAGAAGCTAACTTTCAACACTGGTTCACACCACAATTTTGTACAGTGCAAACGGATGTCTTACACTCAATTTTAGGCAAGGGTCTCTTCTTAACATTTCTTCATCTATGTCTTATCTTTCAAATGGGATAATTTGCAGGTCAATTAATTTATAATTAAGGAGTTATGGTCAAAATAACACAACTGGTTCCAGAAACCCTCCTACAGAATTTTATCTACGGTTATGGTAAATTTTGAAGACCTTAGAGTCCTCAAATCGACAGAGCTATTTCTAGGACATTTAAAGACATGGATCATATGGTTCTAATCCAATTGGTCTCACCCCTTTTGGAATTGTAAAACTCAACTTACACTATAAACAAATCACGGGGGTCAGTATAGGCTTCAAAGACAGATTAACACAATCAATAGTTAGAGCTGATTCACATATTGTGCTAATTCCATGGTTCAATACTCATCTCATATCAATACACATTCAAATACACTTCTATCAAATTTCATAATCATGCTCAATTCTAGAAATCACATATTCAATATCAATAACACATTTAAGCTAAACAGCCATCACATACACTTGAGCAAAATTAACACATAACACATATATATCCCAAACCTCTTGGAGCACTCCTTCCTTTACTCTTCTATATCTCTTTCTCTTTCCCCTTTCTAGCTCTACTTGGCCTTTCAACTCAAATGCATATATAACACATACAAATTCATGAGGCTATACCCATATTTTAACCATCAAAATCAGAATTAGAATAAGATGGAGGAGATACACTACATACTACATACCTTTCTAGTCAATACCCTTCTTCTCAACTATCACTGTCCACCCTTTGGACTCCACGACCAAAGAACAATTAAAAGAGAGAGACAAAAGGAAGGTAAACTTTTGAGAGAGAGGGCCGGATCAAGGGATCTAAATGGCTGAATCAAGGAACAAAAGACAGGTTTACTCACTAATCCACCTCATGCTTGCATGTAAGTGTGAGGTGTCAAGTTCTCACTCTCCCTACACAAGGTGGCTGGCTCACACACTAACACATGGAGTCCACTAACATACAGCTGATCCCACTAACTTTTGATTAACTTCATTAACAGCCATTACACTAATTAATCTTCATTTACTAGTTAATCATGCAAAGTGCAATTCAGCCACTACAATACTTTATTTTTCTTCAATTAAGTCCCTCATTCCACTTTTTCACTTAGGTCCAATTCTGTAAACCCTAATTATCATGCACACTATTACACTAATGACACTCAATTCTTCTAGGGTGATTTTTGGGGTGTTACAAGATGAACTTTCCCAATGTTGTATTGGGTGGCGACTCCATAAAATCTCCTTGTTGCCCAAAATAGATGCCCTTGCAATTTCACTTGCTAGTTTCCATGAACCTCATTCTCGAGAGCCCTACGAGAGGGCCTTCGGGGCACCCACGGGGTTCGACGCGCATCACAGTGGTGACTCCACTGGGGACACAAGAGACTTTAATTCAAAAGTACCTAGGTTAAAAATTATAATTGAGTTTTAATTTAAAAATTTTTTCCCTTTTCGAAATTGCATTGCATTTCATTGAAGCATTAGAACTATGCTAGTTTGGTCCCTATTCTTACCCCGGTGCGTTCCTAAAGCATGAGCCTACATTCACTCAATGTAGGGAAGTGCTAAGGATAATCACCAGCCCAAGCCTCGTACCATCATGGTATATCAAATGGAGACCGGATTGGTGGCTATGCTCGTGATGAGCTAGACCCGTTGGCAGGGACCATGCTTGGGTAGCCCCAAAGTATCATCACCCTTGACCAAAGCTCATGTAATGGCAATAGACACTCCCCCTAGGTGACATGTACCTTAATACGATGCTTGCTATATGGGCCATTATGTATTGAATAAAATCAACAAAATTAAATAGTCTTTTATCAAATGCTTTCATGACCCGGTGAGCCCATCTTAATTTAGTTGAAATGTTTAAACACATAAAGGCCAAAACTCATATGTATGCTCATTAGATAAGAGATGTTATGCTACTGGTTATTTCACCGAGAACCATACGCGTCCATTGGGTTCCCCATTAACCCATGGATCAAGCCCACCTAGGAAAGAGACTGCATTACCTCATGTGTGGGAGTAATAAGGTTGGAAGGATTTACTTACTTGTATGTGGCTGTAAATGTTGCATAACACACTATCATGAATTGTATATGTCATTCATGCATCATTCTAACAATTTAAATTTTTTAGCCATCATAGATTCATCTAAGTGGACTAGAAATTCCGACGGTTAGCTAGTAAGGACAAATATGCTCTTTGAGTTGCTAGAATTAGTGCCTGTTTGGGATTTTGAGTCACTCTCAACAACTAATGAATCATCTTTGATGGCAGAACATCCACAGGCATTAGAAATGGCTGATCCTTCACGACAGATTGAAGAGACTTGTGCCTTAATGACCCAGGAAATGGATAGAAGGTTCGAGGAGCTTGAAAAGAGGTTATTGGCCACAATTAAGGGAAGGATGGATGCCATGCCATTAGTTCTTCAAGCTCAACTTATGGTGACTACCCGTAACCAGGTTGAGCTAGCCACGATAAAAAAGGATAATACAATGATGACCATAATGTTTCCATCCAACCCCAAGCCTAAGGCCAAGGTGCCACTCGACTCACCAATCGGGCAAGTGGGAAAAGCAAAAGGACTAGAGCCTTTACAGTCAAGGGGCCTCCTCAGCCCCTCAAACACCAAAAGGAAACTAGCTGATCTTGAAGAAGAGATTGTGAAGTCCAAGCTTGCAACTACCCGGGCACCTCTCAATAAGACTATTACTAGACCCACAAGTCTAGGAGTTAGTAGCAGTGGTACAAGAAGGATAGGGAAAGTACCAATGGCTAAGATAGCTCAAAGGCACTATTTTGATTTGGGCAAACCTTTGTCATGGGTTTTCGAGAAGCTAATGAAGGGGGAAAAATTGCAGCCATTGCCAGCTAGGCCCACCGGAAACCAAGGACATCCCAATCACAAGGCGGATCAGTATTGTGCTTTCCAAGAACTTTTCATGACAATATTTGCAATGATTGGTTATTTCAATAAAATGAATAATCTAGCATATTTGTATAGTGTCTAATCATTTCATTTCTCATGATCACGATGCATTCATTTTTTGATATTAATTTAATTAATACAATTACATTTAATCTCAAAACTTTGGAAAACCCAAAGAAAATCTTGATAGCATCTGATATAACTCCTGAACAGAGGAAAAATTCTGAGATCTGAAAATAAAAATAGGAAGTAAAGAAAAAAAACTAGATGCAATTAGGGGATTGGATGAAAACTCACTAAGAGCACTAGAACCTTTCTGATTACCCATCAAAGCAATCCCTGGATAAGATAGAACCTAGAAAATGATTTAGGCAGCCTTTCTTTGTATAGCTCTAAATGACTATTCCCTACTTGTATTTCAGAATCGCTTGCTAGCCCGTTAAGCCTTTATGGAGGTATGCTAAATGCGTGCCAATTTTGTTGTTATACATGTTAAAACTATCCCTCACCTAAAATGATTTTTTCGTCCCCTTAGAAGAATGACCGCTCTAGAATGGATGAATGTTCTTTGGGTTATCAAAAATTGTCCAGATAAGGATAAGTTTACACTTCGGGAAGAGGGTTTTAGTCATGCACAAAAGACATGAGCTCGAAAAAAAAGAAAGATAGGACAAAAAGCAATGAAAAAAAAAGAAAAAAGAAGTAGAGCTCAAGATAGTAATCTCTTGATGAGTTTCTATGGCAATCACTTTAACTTAATCGTTATTCTAAGCTTGATGAGCTAAAAGTATTATTAAATCCAAATTCAAGAACATCTTTATATTATTGAGCTGAGGATGGTCCTCCCATCAGTCGAGTAAAATTATGACCATTTTTTCTCTAGCAACCTGATCCTCCTTTGATAGCCATCTACCTAAGCCTAACGTTATAACCGAAGTAAGACCTTTTGATTCTTAGTTCAATCTTATCTAATTAGCGAAGATGACCTTCAAATAAGGTTCGGTACGTAGGAAGAGGCATATAGTGCTTCTTGAGCTTCAAGCGGGGAGCCACAAGTGCATTTATGCATTTGAGTTGAGTCTTGTCCCCAATGTTGCATCTAGAATTTGCTTTAGAAATGAAAAAGAGCATCCTAGCAAAAATTAAGGGCTAAGAGAAAATATTCATTCATGAAAACCCGAGAGGGCTGATTGATAACAAGAATTTGATGCTTTCAAGATCCATCCCGAGATTAAATGAGGTTGTGTATTCTTGAGATTAATGCCAAACACTGATCATGTTTAATGAAATCAAATTGAAACACATGCATTTATGCAATGATATATTGATGTGATCAGAGCAGCTCACTTTGCGTGATCAAAGTCATCTATTGTCTACCCTATGCTACTTGCACCACTCGGGTCCGCAGCTGACTTATCTTGCTATCAACCACGGAGGCAATTTTACAGCGCCATCATGAGAAGAATTAGGCTCATATAGTTATGACATGGGCATAAGTACATGTTGATCTTTGCCAATAGCTTCAGCCTCCTTGATAACCTACAAAAAAAAAAGTCGTTAGAGATGAAAACCGTAATTGGTGCTCTAAGCAAAAGTTAGGCAAAAGGGCAGGGTGAAAACCTGAAAACAGGCAGTCTGTCCTACAAAACAACTGAAATGAATAAAAGCCGCTGGATTGGGTTGGGTGCATTCCAGGCAAAAAATAAGGCATAGGGTTATGTGAAAATCAACAAAGGACGCATTTCCCGCTAAGAAAAGCTAGTGTGAAAATCCACAAGGGACGTACTACCTTCAAAAAATGACTATGGGTATCAGATGAGAATCTCGCAATCCCAAAGGCATGAAATTCAGAAGCAGCTTCAAAAGGCATCGATCCTATCACAAATTGCAACCAGTATGGCTATCACCTATAAGTCCACTTAGATGAATTCTTATCCTGCATTTCTGCATGACACATGAATTTCACGTGCATGCTCACCATTTTTTCTTCCATATTTGGTTTTCCTGTTTTTCGAGAGATTCGATGCGGACACCGACAAAAGGCGAATGATGACATCAATCCAAGCATCAACCAAAGACCTCTCAGGGGGCAAATAACCAAAACAACATCAATCCAGACATCAATCCAAGCATCAACCAAAGACCTCTCATGCTCAAACAACAAAAACAACATCAATCCAGACATCAATCTAAGCATCGACCAAAGACCTCTCAAGGGGCAACCAACCAAAATGACATCAATCCAAGCATCCACCAAAGACCTCTTAGGGGGCATCAAACCAAAATGACATCAGTCAAAATATCAATCCAAAAGACCATCTAAAGATCTCTCAGGGGGCAACCATCCGAAGATCTCTTAGGGGGCAACTAACCAAAGACCTCTCAGGGAGCGATCAACTGAAGACCTCTCAGGGGGTAACCATCCAAAGACCTCTCAGGGGACGATCAACCAAAGACCTCTCAGGGGGCGATCAACCGAAAACCTCTCAAGGGGCGATCAACCGAAAACCTCTTAGGGGGCAATCAGCAGAAGACCTCTCGGGGGGGGGGGGGGGGGGGGATCATCCGAAGACCTCTCAGGGGGGGATCATCCGAAGACCTCTCAGGGGAAGACCATCCGAAGACCTCTCAGGGGGCGATCAACCAAAGACCTCTCATGGGGCGATCAACCAAAGATGTCTCAGGGGGCGATCAACCAAAGACCTCTCAGGGGGCAACCATCCAAATACCTCTTAGGGGGTGATCAACCAAAGACCTCTTAGGGGGCGATCAACCGAAGATCTCTCACGGGGCAACCATCCAAAGACCTTTCAGGGGGCGATCAATAGAAGACCTCTCAGGGGGCAACCATCTGAAGACCTCTTAGGGGGCGGTGAACCGAAGACCTCTCAAGGGGCGATCAATCGAAGACCTCTCACGGGGCAGCCGATCAACGAAAGGGCTCATAGATGGCACTACCGCTTCACAACTCAGAAGGGTTAGCACGATGGTGGCACTACTATTCTACGGAAGGTTAGCACGACCACGACACTAACACTTCTGAAGGGTTAGTACGATGACGGCACTACCACTCTATGGAGGGTTAGCACGATCATGGCACTACCGCTTCAACACAGGATAACACGCCAACAATATGCAACAACCACCATAACAACATCGTCTAGTTCGGAAAGATACTTGCCTCAGGTACATGTCTCTTTCCTTCTTTTCTTTGAGTTTAGGCTCACCTAGACTAGTGTACTAGCTTCCCTAAATTGGGGGTAACTGTAGACACTGGGTCCTGAATCAGTCTAGATCAGAGTTACCCAATTATGATTAGATGCCTATTCACAAGCAAAAAGGTTAAAAGTGATGATTTCCTTGTCAAATTTGCATTTTAGAATAAAAAAATAAAAAATAATAAACATATTTTAAAAATTAGTTTTTAAAAATGAAGTCTAAAACTTTTAGTGTTTTTTAGTCATATTTAAAAAAAAAATCAGAAAAATCGAACGTCGACGCGCAGAGAGTGTCGAGTGCTCGGCAGCGTGGGTGCGTCCGCGCACCAGCGCTGCTTGACAGATGCCTATTGGGCACGCCGACGAGCATCGGTCGCCCCAGACCCACCACAAACTGGGCTTTTCCCCTTTTCCGATTTTTCTTCAATTTGCTTGATTGTTTCACCATTTTTTTCGGGTTTTTAATGTTTTTCTTCCTTTTTTACACCCAAATCAAGGGAAATTAGCTAAAAATCCTATTTTCTTCCCTAATTAATTATTTTTTTCATTTTTATTCATTTAAGTTGAAAATTTGAAAGGGGGTTGAGGGGGAATCCATTTTGCATCAAAAATCATTATTTTCTTCTTGTCTTCTTCTCTAAGAATTCTCTTTACACCTTTTTTATTTTTTTCTCCAAATAAAAATTCTTAAAGTTAAAAATTTAGTTTTTAATCAAGAATTTTTCTTGAGACAAAGAAAAACCATTCTTTGTTCTTGAGATTTGTTTTTTTTTACTATCAATTATAATTTCTTTAAATAAAGAAAATAATTCTTTGTTCTTTGGAAATTAAATTTCTTTTCTTCCATTTTTTTTACAATTTTAAACAATAAACATACTTGAGACAAAGAAATTTATTCTTTGTTCTTGAGAAATAATTTTTTTTTCTTCTATTATTTTTTTAAACAATTTTCTTTTGGAATAAAATTCCAATATTTATTATTATTTTTATTTCTACTTTGTGAATCAAAACAAAGAAATCAATCATCTTCTCTATTCCATCGAATCCAAAATCTGAGGGTAAATATTTTAGGCTCAATCTTTTAATTTAATTTAATTTTATTTATTTTGTTCATATTTAATTACTAAAAATGTAGATTTTTATATTTATTGTGTTTGTATTTATTTTATGTGATTTTGTATATAGATTTAACATGTTTAATATTCTTTTTATGTTATTTTATTTAATTTTTTATTCTTCAATTATTATTATTATTATTATTATTATTATTATTATTATTATTATTATTATTATTATTATTATTATTATTATTATTATTATTATTATTATTATTATTATTATTATTATTATTATAGTTTGTGTTAACATGTCAATATGCTAAATTGTTTGTTTCCATTATATTAGTTAATTTATTTGTCATACATAATGCGTATTTTATTTATTCTAATATATTATTTGTTATTTTATATGTTAATTGATTTTCTTGATTTAATTACTAATATAAGTTTTATTTGTGCTTATTTTTGGTTTCAAATCCTTATTTTTCCTTGTTTGAGCATCCATGCCAGTGAAGGAGGAGATCCAGGGATTTATTTTTATTGTATTTATTATTTTTTCCTTTATTTATTTTTTTAATTTATTTGTCATGTAATTATTAATAAAATATTTTTTATGCACGCTTAATTAAAAATCACACCAAAATATTTTTATAAATAAATTGGATTTTTCTAATAAAATGGGACCAATGTCCTAATTTTTTCATCCAAATAAATTTTCACTTCAAAATTGTTTTCTTTAATTATGCATGCGATGACCAATATCCTCACTCTTAATAAATACCCCATTTTATGTATGATTTATATTTATTTTATATTTGGAGTTGTATTCTGCACATAGTTTTATTGTAATTCATTGTATTTCTTTTTTCCTTATTTTAATCTTGCTTTTTATCGCTTTTATGTATGTGATTGATCTGTGCTCTAATTATTGCATCAAAATGAATGAGAAATGGGATAAAACGCTAAATTCAAAACTAAATTATAAACTTAACCAAGGTATGAATAAATGAGAAGTTCCGAACCATCTCAGGTCTTTAGGCTCAACGAGCCGAGAGGGCCATCTCAATGTTCTATTGGGATGAGGCTTTCAAGACACCTCTTGTGTCCCGTAAAAAGGTTGAATTTGCACAGTCCTAGGCGCCACGAGACGAGAGGGCCATCCTAATGCTTTATTAGGGTGGGGCCTCCAAGACACCTCTGGTTTACCCAAGTGCGAGGCCGAGAAGGCCATCCTAATGTTAGGGTGGGGCCTCCAAGACCCCTCTGGCTTGCCTATGGTGGACATAGCTGCGCTGTCTTAGGCTCACTGAGGCTAAACGAACTTTCCCAATGTTCTATTGGATGGCGACTCCATGAAATCTCCTTGTTGCCCGAAATAGGTGACCTTGCAATTTCACTTCCAAGTTTCCACGAACCTCATTCTCGAGACCCCTAAGAGCGGGCCTTCGAGGCACCCACAGGGTTCGGCGAACTTCACACCATGCCACATTTTGTATATGCATACCAAGTGAACACACATACCCTGTATATGCCATTCGTTCCTTGCAGCCACTTTCATACCATGTCTTTCGTCGCACACATATGCCAGTCACTATATACACTCATTCTTATACTGTGTATGCCAGTCACTATATACACTCATTCTTATACTGTGTCCCATGTGTGACACGCGCTGGATCCCCGCGGCCGCCCGCTTGAGGGCGACCGGGGCATTTGTGGGTCCATTGACAGCTTGCAATAAATCGCAAGTGCGTCTATGTTGGGCAATAAGGAGGTTTCATGGAGTCGCCACCCAATAGAACATTGGGAAAGTTTCTCTCGCCTCGGAGAGCCTAAGACTGCGCTTAGTATCCATTTTGGGCCAACCAGAGGGGTCTTGAAAGGTAAACCTCTCGCCCTAAGGAGCCTAGGATTAATGCTAAAGTCTCGTGACACAAGAGGTGTCTTGGAGGGTAAACCTCTCGCCTCTTAGAGCCCAAAGACCAGAGCTGGGTTCGGGATTTCTCATCTATTTCTACCTCGATTGTCTTATGATCAAATTTTAATTATCATTAATTCGCTCTCTCTCCACACAATGCAATTGATTAAAGACGCATTTATTCATATTTGGAAAGCCGTAAATGGGCAAGTAAATAGTGAAGGCAATAAATTACAATAATACAAGGAGCGGAATATAACTCCCTTTTATAAATGTGCGATACATACACGAATCGGGGCATTGCTTATTTTGAGGACTTTGGTCCTCGCATGCATCATTATTAAAATTGGATGTTTTTTATTGTGAGGATTTTTATTGGATAAAAATAAGACATTGGGTCCTTAAGTTTATGAAAACCTCATTTTTTTTAATATAAAACATTGATCAATTTTTATACTTAATGAGATACAAAAAGGGTATATTCATGTGCATAAAATAATTAATGAATAAACGAATGAAGGAAATAACCAAGAAAGTTAGAAAACTGAACCGGACGAAATCCCCCTAGTGTGGTAGATAGTCCCTCGAGCTCAGGATAATCCAAGGAAATCAGTATGTGCTCACAGAAAGTTAAAAGATGTCAATATATATAAAAACTCAACATAAATAGAGGCAAAAATCTTAAAAGGAATAGAAAAAGACTAAAAAACGTGGAGACAGGACCCAGCGACGGCCTCTGTTGGGTGACCGACGGGCGTCAGTCAAAATGGACGATATGTCCGTCGCTCACTCAAGAGAGAGGGTGTCTGTGAGTGGGGTGACCGACGGGCGTAGATCAAGAAGATGACCCGTCGGTCACCACTGTCTCAGAAAATAAACAGTGAAAAACTCTCTTTTTGAGCAAAAACGGGTTTTTATCACAAAATGAGATGAAAAGAGTCAAAATAGAGGAAGAAAATAGCAAAAAGTTGAAAGAACAACAAAATAAGGAGCAAAGATGAAATGATATGGAGAATGAGTCCGGAATATTTACCCTCAGATAATTCTTTAATGATATTCTTGATGTTGATTAAGGCCCCGCACGATCCACGAGAAGCAAAGTGAAGGATCGAAAAAAGGAAAATGGATTATTTCCTCCTTAACCCCTCAAAAGATTGACTTTGGAATCAAAATTTAAAGAAAACTAATTAGTTTTAGTTCCTTTTTAATGATTTGATCCTCTAATTAAAAGAAATTCTTTGACGAATGTGTTTGCTAGAAGAGAGAGAAAATATGCTTGAATTTTGCCAGAGTTTTCCCTCTTGAAAATTTTTGGAACCCTTTTTAAGAGAAAATCCGAAGCTTTTATAAGCCATGAACGACCGACGGGCATCGGTGTGTGGAGACGGGCGTCGAAAGAATCCTTCTGACACAAGGATTCATCCGACGGCCCTGCTTTTTCCACCGACGGGCGTCGGAAAGGTTGCGTGCTCCGAGAAATCAGGCGGCGTGCCCGGAAGAGGCGGTGCATTTCGACGGGCATCGAAAAATACCACAGGCCGTCTGTGACCCTAAGTGACGGGCTGACCCTCACAGACGGGCTGGCCGTCTGTGGAAGAAAAAAAACCTTTTTGACTCGAAAATTCCCTGTTTTCTCCCCCTCTGCCTATGAAAGGTGAAAAGACTCATTTCTCATGGAATACGAGACTAAAACCTCAAAATCCAAACCATTTATACAGGCTTGGATACCGATTTCATCATAGGGTAATCTCTGATTCGGACTGTTCCGGGACACAGTGCTTACAGTTGCCCCTAGTTTTGGGGAAACTAGTGCACAACCGCCTAGATAAGCCAAAAGTCAGAGAAAGGACAGAAAGGAAGAAGGCGTACCTGCGACGGTTCTTACCTTCCGTGCCTTTTGTCGAGTAGACCTCGTCTCGGTCTGTTCGGCGATGCGAAGATACCCCTATCAGTCTCGTCTCGACCTGTAGGTGTTGGTGAGACGTAGCATTCTCTAGCCACAATCCCGATGTGAAGAGCAGTGTTTTCTTTAACTGCAACTTCGATCCGAAGTTCCCTTGCTAACCCCAATCCGATCTGCAAGGTGCGTAGCACTCTCTGGCTGCCGCACGAACTGTGAGATGCAGTACTCTCTGGCTACAATCTCGATTTGGTGAAGAGTGGTGTTTCTCTAACCACAGCTTCGATCTGAAGTTCCCTTGCTAACCCCCATCCGATCTGCAAGGTGCGTAGCGCTCTCTGGCTACCGCGAGAACTGTGAGATGCAGCACTCTCTGGCTACAATCTCGATTTGGTGAAGAGTGGTGTTTCTCTAACCACAGCTTTGATCTGAAGTTCCCTTGCTAACCCCCATCCGATCTGCAAGGTGCGTAGCACTCTCTGGCTGCCGCGCGAACTGTGAGATGCAGCACTCTTTAGCTACAATCTCGATTTGGTTAAGAGCGGTGTTTCTCTAACCAAGGCTTCGATCTGAAGTTCCCTTGCTAACCCCCATCCGATCTGCAAGGTCCGTAGCGCTCTATGGCTGCCACGTGAACTGTGAGATGCAGCACTCTCTGGCTACAATCTCGATTTGGTGAAGAGGAGAAGACCTCGCCGGGTCCCTCATTCCAAAAAGATATGAATCTTAGGAGCCCTTGTTCGGACTTTTAATCGATGTCTGTGTTCGAATTGATGTTTCTCTGTACCTGTGTGATAAAAGGTTTTGTTAGTTCATGTTTGAGTTGTTATCTTTTAACCTGTTTATTAATGGCATGATTTTGCTTTGTCTGCTATGCCATGTCTTATTTATATTCTTTTTTATTGAGTTGTCATTCATCATTTTTGTTTTCCTTATTTTGGAATGTGAGTAAGTAAGTGTGAGAACATATATTCATAAATAACATAATAAATGCATAAAGCTGAAAATAAATGTTTTTCACTAGAAATATCTATTTTAGTACAATGTGTATACAAAGTGAAAATATACAAAAATATGAAAATATGACTCCCTGAACGTCAAAGGGGTGTGTAGTCAGAGGGCTCATCGGGATCCTCATCATCTGATATGTACACTGTCCTTGGCGGAGGTGGAGGCAGAGCTGGCTATGCCGGAGGTAGAGGTTGAGCCGTGGAAGGTCCTGCTCCAGCATCGTGGGTCTGCCTGAATCGGATCTGAGCATAGCCATCCAAGAAAGGCTGGGTGCAAGTCCTCATGAACCCTAAGGTCTCTGATACTATGCCTCCTAGCTTCTTAAACGTCTGGCTCATCTAAATGGTCTGCTCGCTGGTGGTCTTTCTCATCTGCTCTAGGCGCTGCTCAGTCTGCTATCTGAACTCCCTCATGTTCTGAGACAAGGGTGGGAGAATCCTCTCTATCGCCTGGACCCGGGATCTCAGAGAGTCGAGTGACTCGTCGATCATCTGTAGGGTCATATCAACCCTCTGAGACGCCTGGTCCTGAGACGCCCTCAAATCATGAGCGAGCTGCTGCCTAAGCTCCCTTTGACCCTGGGAACCTGCTCGATCAGTCTCGCCTACTCATCTCTGAAGGCCTCTATGACCCGAGCCTGCTCCCGTGCCGTGTGCTCGATGTAACCGGCCTGCTCCTGGGCTAACTGCTCTATCGACTGGGACTGCTCCTGAATAGCAGCCTGCTGGCGGTCTAACCTCTCATGTACAACTCTATCCCTCTCATCCTATCATCGCTCTAAGGCTGTGAACATGGACGTGAGGAGCTAAGAGAAGTCAGGCTGTACTGGCTGCTGCTGTGGTGGCTCTGGCGCTAGTACCGCGGAGGTGGATGCCCCCGGGTCGCCTCGAAAATATGGATGATACCTCTCGGGGGGCCTGTGGGTAGTCCTCTGCACCCTGATACTCGGCGACGGGACATGAGTCGGCACTCTGGATGCCGGTGAGGCGGCAAAGAGCTCATCCATAGAACTCCATGTCGAAATCCTACGGGGTCCTGGGCTGCTCCTGCTGTGGTGGCGGTGGCACAGTCTGAGGCTGAGGAGGCTGAGGAGGCTGCGAAGGCTGCTGCTCCTGCTCGAGCTCGGGCTGTGGAGGCTGATACTCCAGCTGAGGAGGCTGCTGCTCCGGCTGAGGAGGCTGCTGCTCTGGCTGCTCCTGGTGGTCCGGATCTGGGCCCAAGGGTGGAAGTGAGAACATCCGCCGGGTCTCGTGAATGGACAGCACTTTGTAGGCCTCTGCCTGCCCCGATATCGGTGAGATCATCCCCATCTGCACTGCCACTGCGGTATCTACGTGTATCCCCTCTTCCAGGGGGCCTCTCAGCCTGTCTGGGGCAACTCCCAACCTCAAAAGCAACCTAGTGATGACTCCTCCCACTATCACCACTAGTGTCAGTACTCTACCAACTCTCACCAAGTTAGCCAAGATCTCATGGCTGATGTTGAGGCGCTGGCCTGCCACCATAGCCTAGAGGCTCCAGATCTCGGCCGCATTAAGCGACCCTGGATTACCAGCTCGACCAAGGTATGAACTGGATAGCACTCTGTGCAAATACCGGAGTGCCTGAGACGCCAGTACGGTGCTCTTCGCTGTATTATGATCATACAGCACTCCCGGTAGGGCAATGGCCGCCTAGTGGGCGTGTCTCACCGCTTGCCGTGGGATCTCGACTCCCTCCTCTATGGGGAGCCCCATGGCCTGTGCAAATCTCTGCTGGGTAATACTGAAATGCTAGCCATCGAACCAGAACTAGACCACCCCTGGCTCGGTATCTGACCTCTGAAAATTGCCATAGCGGAGGGTGGCTAGGACCTGGCGAGTAGCCTCAGGGAAAGTCTGGAAAGAGGGGTCAAGGAACTCTGTCCACCCGGCACCCTCGATAAGCATATCAAACTCTGGGGCCATCCCTAAGGCCTTTAGGAACGGCCGGGACACGAAGCGGCTAGCTCGAATCTCTACCTGAGCCAATGCTCTATATCTCTGAGCTGACTCATCGTCCATCCAACCTGGAACTACGACCTCGGGCTGGGCTTGCGGTGCTCTGCGTCTAGGAGGCATCCTGCAAAGGAAAAAATTAGATAGCAAAAATTTGACAAAACAGGCATTATTAGACTTATTTTTAAGGTGAAAGCCCATTCAGGCCTCACCAGGGCAATGGCGGCCCGAATACGAGATAAAAGAAACTAATAATAAATAAAAAGGGGCGAACGTCCTGTCACAGGAAGTTGCCCAACATGCTTCGCACATATCAAAGCAAAAGAAATATGCAATTGGCATGGAAATGCTTAAAGCAAATAAAAATGGGCTTTCTAGACCCCAAGGCATGCATTATACACAAAAATATTCAATTTTAGAATAAAAAAATAAGAATTTGGGCAGCACCCCGGCAAGGGTGTGCCCAACCTCCTACATAAAAAGGCATAAAACAGGCCTCAGGACTCAACAACAATATATGTACATAAATGGGACGCACCCCGGCAAGAGTGTGTCCCCAACAACACAACATAACGGCCTCAGGCCTCAACAACACAAAATAATGCGCTAAGAAGTCTATTTCTAAAGCAACAAAGGTATAGAAAACTTCTATTCTTATTTGATCATGCAAAGGTTCAAATTATTTGCACCACAAAAATAATAAAGAAATAAATAAATAAAGAAAATGGGCAGCATTCTCCCTAAATTTCTAAGGCATCTAAAGCATTCTAATCGTTTCTAAGGCTAAAGGAAGAAGAAATGAAAAAATTAAATTGAACTAATAAAAAAGTAGTTATTTTACTTACTTGTAGTCGCGAGGAGTGTAGAAAAACTGAAGAAAAATGAATGTCCGAGCGTCCAGTGGGTGGAGAACGCAAAAAGATGAAGAAATTGCAAAGAAAATGAGAAAGAAGGCTTTAAAATGCAGAAAAAACGCTTAAAGAATCGTTTTTAAGAGGAAGAATGAAAGTGCCAGCACTGCTGGTCCGTCTGTCACTCGCCCTTATATAGAGTTTCATGATCGACGGGCTGGGCGTCTGTAGGAGCGACCGACGGGCTGGCCGTCTGTCTCTCAATAAATGCGAATTAATGCGCGTGATAAATGCGATGGTGACGTATGCGTCTGCCAGGTGGATCTTTACCGACGGGCAGGCCATCTCTTAGGAGAGGCGGGTAGGCCGTTGGTGACACCTTCCTATAAATTCTTAAAAAATTTTCTCCTCTTGTGTCTCTTCATTTTCCAACATCTTGAGCCTTTTATTCTTCTCAGAATGTCTTCCTTTCTAGCCCAATGAATGCACTGTATCTTAAATGACAAGTACACTTGGGAAGAAGGCGCCCTTTCCTCTTTGTCTGGGCTGAAATACCTGTGTCGGGTCAAAGTTGATCAGAACCTCCTTCTGGCGGCGACCCACTTCTGGAACCACCGGTTTCACGTCTTCAGGTTCACTTACCAAGAACTGTGCCCTTTGCCTGAAGAGTTAGCTGCCATTCTTGGAGCCTGGTTCCCTCCTAGCGCCCTGCCTTGCATCCCTCGTTGCGGCCTACTCCAGACTCGGGACATAGCTATGGCTCTCGGCATACCTTCTTCTGAGGCCGTCCGGCTGATTTCTCCGGGCTCTTCCTTTGCCCTGGGGCCACTGATCGAGGCTCTGGATCAGTTCACCGACATCCCCACTTACCGGGTAAGCACCGTATTTCTGTTTTGCATGGTGAACTTCCTCACTGTTGTCCCAGGGGGTCTGACAGGTGACCCTCGCTTGTTCGGAGTTCTGAGCGACTTTCACCTGGGATTATCACCCTTACCACTTATTCTGGCTGAGACCCTTCTGGGCTTGGACGCTGTGAGCTCTGGATCCACTACTACTTTTACCGGCAGCCCCTTATTACTCCAGGTACGTCATTATTTTAAAGATAGTGCGTCCCTTATGGATTTTCATACTAGCTTTTCTTAGCGGGAGGTGCGTCCTTTCGGATTTTCACGCAACACTGTGCCTTATTTTTGCCTGAAGTAAACCCTACTTACTCCAGCGACTTTTTTTTTTTTTTTAGATTTGGCTGCAAGAGAAACTGAGGATGCTGTCTGAGCCACCTCCCCGAGTTACCCCACAGTACTCGCCGAGCCATTTCCTTCTGCGTTGACGACTGTATGGGGGTGCCACCACTGGTGAAGGCATTACCAGATTTGGCGAGCTATCAGATGACGATATCAGTTTTATGTCTTCCTAGCTCCCACTATCTCATGTGGTCATTGATGGGCCATCGGGGTGTGTTCCCCTCTGTGGGCCCCGTCGAGCCACCTTCTGCATCACTTCTCGATGTACGCGTCAGCTCGGGATGACCCAGGATGTGGTGAGGGTTCCCTTATCTTTCCGGGGAGGAGCTCTTTCGGCTGTGTTCGCCTTAAGGTATCATAAGCTATGGAGAAAACTACCAGTGAAGACTGTTATTCCGAGGTTCGGCGATCATTCTGTGTCTTCAACTAGCGAATACAAGAAGTGGATCCTTAGTCCAGCATCTGATAACAGGACACGAGGGCTCAAGCATCTGGTCGGCGAGACCAGCAGCAGGACTTAGCTTAGCTTACACATGTATTTCTTTTAGTGTTACATTTCTTTTTAATGCCGAACTAGAAAATGACAAAAATGAAAAGAATAATATTCATTCTATTTCACGAAATTGTGTACGTTTCCATATAATTTCAGCATACATGATCAGTTTTGACATTTGCTCAACCGCGTACGCCTTATTAATACATGAAACCAAATTTTAACAGAATCAACTCCTGTTACCAATCGGCCCTCTCGGGTTTTCACGATCGGACATTTTCTCTCGTGCCTCTAATTTTTGCACAGGGTGCCTTTTTTCGGTTTTCACCCTATCGAGGCGCCCAATTTTAGCACGGCCGCCTTTTTTCGATTTTCGACCTGCAGGGCATTTTATTCTCTTCTTTTTATTTTGGTCTTTAGCCATGGAACCTTTTGAGTCTGTCGACATTGATCGGTTCTTTGAATTCATTTCCATCACTATCCGACAAGATTGCAGCTCCTTTGGACAACAACTTTTTAAGGATATACGGCCCCTCCTAGGTTGGTCTGAATTTCCCTCTGATATCTGGTATGCCTGGCCTCATCTACTTGAACACCAAGTCCCCTTCTTTCAGCGGATGCTTTCTCACCTTCTTTTCGAATGTCCTGGCCAATCTCTTCTAGTAGATCTGGTTATGATAATAAGCTTTTAGCCTACTTTCGTCCAGTAAGTTTAAGTGTTGTAGCCTCTGCCGCGCCCATTCGGCCTCCGGGATTTGGGCTTCCATGACCACCCTCAGTGATTTGAGCTCTATCTCAACTGGCTATACTGCTTCCGTCCCGTATACTATGGAAAACGGCGTAGCGCCCGTAGATGTCCTTACCGTTGTCCTATATCCCCACAGTGTGAAGGGTAGCTTTTCAGCCCAGTCTTTATAGGTTTGGACCATCTTGGATAGGATCTTCTTCATATTTTTATTAGCGGCCTCTACTGCTCCATTTGCTTGTGGTCGTTAGGGAGAAGATTTATGATGTTCGATGCCATACTTCTCGAGGAGCTTCCTGGTTTCCCCCATGAACTGCACCCTATTGTCAGACACTAAGTGGTGAGGGAGGCCATATCTGCAGATCAGATTCCTCTCTATGAACTTGGCCATATCCCTTGCGTCAATCTTTTTGAAGGATTCTGCTTCTACCCATTTGGTAAAATAGTCAATTACGACTATGATGTACCTGTGCCCATTGGATGCCGTAGGGTGAATCTCTCCAATGATATCTATCCCCCAAGCAGCAAAAGGCCAAGGTGATGTCAGGTTGTGTAGCTCTGATACTGGCAGGTGTCTTAAATCTGCGTACTATTGGCACAACTGGCATTGCTTGACATATTTCGAGCAATTATTGTCTATCGTAAGCCAATAGAAGCCTTGTCTCATGATCTTCTTAGCCAAGGTCAAACCGTTCATGTGAGCCCCACAGACGCCTGCATGGGTCTCGTCCATTACCTTGCGGGCTTCTTTTCCATTAAAGCACCTGAGCTAAATCCCGTCTGACTGTCTTTTATACAACGCCCCTTCCAAGGATATGAATTGAGCAAATAGTTTCCGGATCATCCTCTGGTCTTTCTCAGTAGCTTCCTCTGGAAACTTATTGTTTTCCAAGTAATTCATAATGTCAAAGTACCATGGTTTCCCATCCGCCACTTCTACTTCCATTATAGGCTTGATCTCAAAGTTGGGCTTCTTAGAACTTGAAATCAGCACTGGCTTCATAGCTACCCCTTCAGGATTATCCCATATCGACACTAGGGTTGCCAACGCATCAGCTAGACGATTCTCATCTCTCGGCACGAAGTGGAAAGTGCAGGTTTCAAACTGCCCACATATCTCTTTCAAATATTCAACGTAGGGTATCAGCCGCTCTTCTTTTACAGCCCACTAACCTCGGACCTGATTAATCACCAAGGATGAGTCACCAAAGACTTCTACATTCTTTGCCCCCAATGCAGCTAAAGCTTCCAACTCGAAAGTGCATGCTTCATATTCGGCTTCATTGTTGGTTGCTTTGTACCTCAGCTTCTTGGCCAGGGGGAGTTTCTCACTATCTGGGGTTGTCAAAATGATTCCAACTCCGGCCCCTCTGTTATTCAACCCCCCGTCAAAGTGCAACTGCCACCCTTGGACAGAAATCGCGGCTATGCTCTCATCCGAAAAGGTGAACTCGGGAGTGTCTCCTTAAATAGGATGCTCAGCAAGAAATTCAGCCACGGCTCGCCCCTTAATAGTCTTGCGAGTGATGTATAGCACATCAAACTCCTGTAGCAAGAGCAGCCACCTCCCCATCTTACCAAGCAGAGACGGCGCTTCCTGCAAATATCCTAATGGATTCTGCTTGGACACTGCCTGAACTTTATACGAGTGGAAGTAATGTCTCAGCTTCTTTGACGCCCAAATTACTGCAAGGCAGATTTTCTCTACTTCAGCATATTTTGTTTCGTAAGCCAGGAACTTCTTGCTGAGGTAATAAATTGTGAATTCTACCCCAAATTCATCCTCTTGAGCCATCATGGCGCCCATAGAACTGCCCTCTACTGCCAGATACAGGATAAGTGGTTTGACTGGTTGCGGCGGCCTTAACACTGGCAGATTCAACAGATATTCCTTGATGCTGTCAAAGGCTTTCTGGCAGTCTTCGTTCCAGACCACAGGTTGATTCTTTCTAAGCAGTTTAAAAATAGGCTCGCATATTGAAGTGAGCTTGGCAATGAATCGGCTGACGTACTGCAGCTTGCCCAGGAAGCTCCTTACATCCTTTTCCTTTTGCGGCACGGGCATCTCTCTGATGGCCTTCACCTTGTCTGGGTCAATTTCTATTCCCCTATGGCTGATGACATGTCCCAACAGTTTTCCTGAAGTCACTCCGAAAATGCACTTCTTGGGGTTAAGTCATAGATTGTACTTATCAATCCTGGTGAAGAACTTCTCTAGTGCTTCGAAGTGTCCCTCTCAGGTGGCTGATTTGACCATCATGTCATCGACATACACCTCTACCTCCTTGTGGATCAGGTCGCTCAGAATCTTGGTCACCATCCTCTGGTACGTGGCCCCTGCATTTTTCAGGCCAAAAGGCATGACTCGGTAGGCGTAGGTCCCCCATTCTGTGATGAAAGCGGTCTTAACCCGGTCAGCTATTTTGTTCAGGATCTGGTTGTAGCCCACATAACCATCTCCAAACTGTACATCGCGCAGTTGGCGGCACTGCCTATGAACACATTTGATATGGGGTAGCGGAAAATCATCTTTAGGGCAGGCCTTGTTCAGATCTCGATAATCCACACACACCCTGACCTTCCCATTCTTCTTCGCTACAGGGACCACATTTGCCAACCATGTAGGATACTGCACTTCAACAAGGAACTTGGCCTCAATCTGTTGCCGAATCTCCTCCTTGACCTTGTCCGCCCATTCTGGCCTGAGCCTTCTCAACTTCTGTTTCACAGGCTTACAGTCTGGATAAGTCGGGATAGCATGTTCTGCTACGTCTCGGTCGATTCCTGGCATGTCCTCATAGGTGCAGGCAAAGACTTTTTCATGTTTTCTTATTATTCTCTCAAAAATTTTTCTCTCATCAGGAGTTATATTTGATGCTATTAGAATTTCTTTTGGATTTTCCGAGGTTCCAAGATTAAAAGGTGTTGTATCAGTGGAATCGATGTCAAAAATTGATGGAATATGATCATGTTCATGCATGTCGAAATTATTAGAAACATTGCACAAGTAAGAGAAATCATTTGCCTTATTAATAATATTATAATTGTCATTTACATCATAAAAAAGTTCTGGAATAAAAAGACAGTCTAAGCTAGAGTCTTCCGCCTCTCTAGAGGTTGATGCTGCCGCAGCTTGTTCATTGGCTTCCTGATTCAGCAGAGGCCCTTCAGGCATGTTTGAGGAAATCTTTAAATCCCCCATCTTCAGTTCTATTTCTGCCATCTTCTCTTTCCCTTTCAGCCTGGCAGCTAACATCTTCTCGGTGATAACCTCTTCTGGCTCGCATCTGTCCCAAGTAATACACTGAGTTATGACCTCTTCATCCCAGAAGTTCTCAGCGGTCTTGATAACCCCGACATCCCAGTTAAATACATCATTAAAGATCTCAAATCCGAGGACAATTCTCCCCTTCACCCATTGCGGCTCATCTTCGCCAGTATAAGCGCATACTGAGGATGCTGGTACAAAGCTTTCTGAAATATGAGGGATCTTATCCATCGCCTTCTTCTTACCAAAATCGCCTCTGTACCCCAGACCATTTCGATTCTTCTGACCTCGTTTGGTGATCGCAGTCTACAGCCCTTGAGAGTTTCTACCCAAACTAGCCCCAGGGAGATGGTGCATCCTTTTCATCATATTAACCACAGCTGGGTTATCCACTGACCCGTGCTCTTTTCTTATCATGGACACGTGGAAGCCACTAATTGGCTGATTAGCGATTTCAAGCGCTGAAACCTGATTCTCCCTGGCTGCCTTGATAGTCACCACCTCCCCTTTATATGGGAACTTTATCATTTGATGCAGCGTGGATGGCACTCCTCCTAACCTATGAAACCAGGGTCTCCCGAGCAGGGCTGAGATGTTAGCTAGAATGGGCAGAACCATAAATTCTACTTCCACCTCAATAGGTCCCGTCTTGACCAGGATCTTGAATGTTCCCGAGGCTTGCCTTCTTGAATTATCATAGGCTGTGATAGTCAGATCTGATCCACTGAGCATATCCTCACTCAAACCAAAAGCCTGAAGAGCTATCAGGGGGCACACATTGATAGAAGACCCGTCGTCCACCATAACGCAAGCAGTGTGCTTATCGTTAATCTGTGCTTTGATGTATAGGGGTCGGTTATGATTGTGGCCTTCGACCGGTAGGTCGGCATCAGAAAAAACCAATCTCTCCTCCGATCCTCCTTTAACTAAACCCAAAAGCTCTAATGGGGAAATGGTGGTGGCAACAGTGGTCTCAACCAAAGCCTCTACTACCTTTTGCCTGTGAGAAGGGGACTGTCTCAAAAGATCCTAGATGGATATTTGAGCTGCAGTCTTCTTCAACTGCCTAACAATCTGATTCTCCTCTGGCTCTTTTTCCGTTGGCGTCTATGCTGGTTCAGGTAGCCTCGTAATCTCAGGGACCACTCTCCCACTTCTCATCACAGCCCCTATCTTTTCTTCATCCTCGTCAGATCTCCACAAATCATGGTTCATCTCTCCCTCCTCTTCGGCCTCTCCACCGCTTTCGCTACTTGACCAACAATCAAGGGTCGCCACGACTGCTTTCTCCTCTCTATCCTTGGAACAATCGATAGCAATACTCTTGCTCCCATATAAATCTTGCAGCACGTACCATTCTGACAAGCTAGATCCGATCATAAACACTGGTGGTGGCACGGCATTGTAACCGGGCTTCTTCTCAGACTCCCTCTTCTCAGGGTCAGAAATTTGCTTGCTATCAATTAGGTCTTGGATGGAGTGTCGTAGCGCCTTACACTTATCTGTTAGATGGCCTGAGTGTTGATGAAATGCACAGAATTCATTATCCTTGTGCCTAGGTTTCCCTTGCGTCATAGCAGGCCTAGGAGCTAAGGGTTGCAACTTTCCTTCCTTCATCAACCTTCTCAAGACCCAAGACAGTGGTCTTCCCAAGTTTGAAAACTTCCTCAGGGTAGTTGCTTCAGTAGCAGACACCTCAACTGTTCTTCTGGTGCTACCACTGGGACCAGCCGGCCTACTGGTTCCTTGACCGGGGTTAGCCCATTTTGCAAAAATATCATTGTTAGCTTTCCGAGCCAAGAACTCTCCTTCCGCTTCAATGGCTATATCTTTGAGAGACTCCCAGTCCTTCAACCCCTTCATCTTCAAACCATCCTTCAAGTACGGGCTTGTGTTCTTGATAAACAAACGGATCTGATCTTGGGTGTCTGGCTTCCTCCGCATTTCCATTACTCGGTTTCGCCAGCGGGTGAGATAATCATGGAAAGACTCCCTGGCCTTCTGCTGGAGCAGTTCAAGATCTTTAAGAGTCACCTCCATCCTGGTGTTGCAATCATACTATCTCAAGAACTCCTCCGTGAGCAGATCCCAATCCTCCTTAGTCCGGCGATCGAGACTATGATACCAGTCGATGGCATGAGCGATCAAACTCAGACAAAAGTATTCCACCTTCTGCTTTTTAAACAACGTGGTCCCTTTCATGATCAGAGAGTGTTGCTTCACATGAGCAGTCGGGTCAGAAGTACCATCAAATTTTGGCACGTCTGGCATCTTGAAGTTGTAAGGAATCGAGTCTTCTCCCTCCAATTCCTTGTCCTCTGGATTCATTCCCTGACCTCTACTCAGCATACGGGCCATGGCTTCAAACCTCTCTTCCATCGTTTTTAGAATGAAATCATCAGTCTGAAGTGCCTTACCTCTCTCAGATGCAATGCTCATCTTGTCATCTTCGATATCCCTATCATCATCAATCCTCAGGGCCGGTCTTCTTCTCTGCTCTCCCGAAGCTACCGACCTCAGCTCTATGGGTGGCGGCCGAACGGGCTCTTCTCGTCTCTCAGCTCTTTCTTCCTCTGGCTCATTCTATCTCACGGGAGGAGGAGGACGATTCTGCGGAGCATTCTGGTGTGCCAGAGCAGTCAACATATTCATCATCCTGCCCTCGAATTCCTCAAATCATCGGCCCACCTCTTCTACAATTATGGCCCTGGTGGCGTCATCCCCCTGTGTGAGTTTGCCGTCTCAGATACAGTACAACTGACTTCTGATAAAATTTCTAGTAGGCCCTCTCTATCTAACAGTTCAGAAGCAGGAACTCGGATCAATCGTGCGGTAGGTGATCTAGTCCACCTGGGCAGATCTATTATGGCTGCAGGGACAAGGTGTTAGATATGATGCATGGAATGCAGGTGTAATGCATGGTCATGGTATGCAACATTCACAATACACAGGCAAGCAAGTAGGTCCTTCCACCCTTATTTCTCCCACACACGTGGTCGTGCAGTCTCTTTCCTAGGTAGAATTAGCCCAAGGGTCAACAAGGGACCCAATGGACACGCATGGTGCACGGCGAAAAACCGGCAGCATGACACTCCTATGCTAATATGCAAGCGGATGGATAGTGATCGTCATGTATTTAGACATTCCACAAATTTTGACATGGCCCTACCGGGGCATGAAAACCTTTGGCTAGGTTACTAAGCGAGACATCTGGACTCACCCAATACTTGAGAATCCATACAGCAAGCATGGAATTAGGGTTCATATCACCTGTGGGAAGTAACTATGGTCATTACATGAGATTTGGACAAGGGAGATGTTTCTTTAAGGCTACCCAAGTATGATCCCTGCCGACAGGTCTAGCTCATCACGAGCATAACGACCGACCGAGTCATCATTTTGATTGACATGCATGAATGACATGCGATGCACGAGCGTGTTGTACAGCATCCACAATCACATGCAAGCAGATAGATCCTTCTAACCTTATCACTTCGACACACGAGGTCGTGCGGTCTCTTTCCTAGGTGGGCTTTATCCGAGGGTTAAGAGGGAACCCATCGGACACGTATGGTGCACGATGGAAAATTGGCAGCACAATAGTCTTAATCCAATGCACATTCGTATGGATTTTGGCCATTACGTACTTGGGCAATTCAATCAAATTAAGGTGGCTTACTGGGGCATGAAAGCCTTTGATAAAGGACCACTTAATTTGCTTGATTTTGTTTGATACGTGACCGCCCACATCACAAGCATCGTATTAAGGAGCATGTTACCTAGGGGAAGTTTCTATTTGCCTTTACATGGGCTTTGGTCGATGGTGATGAGTTTTTAAGGCTACCCAAGCATGGTCCCTACCAACGGGTCTAGCTCATCGTGAGCATGACGATCGATTAGGTCTCCATTTGATATGCCAAAAGGTAATAGGCTTGGGCTGGTGATTTTCCTTAATAATTCCCTACAATGAGTGAAAGTAGGGTCATGCTTTGGGAATGCACCGGGGTAAAGAGGGACCAACTATTGTAAGTCTAAGGCTCTAAAATGTAATGTAAAATTTTGAAAAGAGATAGAATTTCAAGTTTTAAAAACCCAATTATACATTTTAACCAAAGCACTTTCGGAGCAAAGTCTCAAACACAAAGTCCCCAGTGGAGTCGCCAATGTGACGCGCGCCGGAACCCAGCAAGGGCCCTCGCTTTGAATTCGCCTTTGGGATTCGAGGTATTGGTTTGCGTCTTTTTTATCATGGGTGTCATGAGACATCATCGGTGTATCCCTCCCAATAGAACATTGGGGAGAACCACCTAGCCTAATGACGCCTAAAGGCACCTTTGAGGTATTTGGAGTCGCCACCCAATTTGCAAGAAATTGAGAAAAGTCTCTCACCTCTAACTGTCTAAACCAGAGATATGGTGCCCGGGATTTCCCTCTTATTTATGCTTTGGTTAATTATAAATGGGTTTTTCACTTCTTAAAATTACATCTCTCATCTCACACGTTCAATGCATTGAATTAAAGGCGCATTACAAGCATTCAAAAAAATGATAAAAGAAAACGATAAAGAAAATAAAGAAAGTGATAAATAAAGACGTGAGCACACAATTACAAGAGAAATAGGGGCGGAATACAACCCCAATGAAAGGAAATCAAAGACGTGAACGGGGACGGAATATGATCCCCTAAAATAAATAAAGTTGCCCCAAAATTAATTACAAGGGCCCAAAAGGAAAATGAACATAAATTTAAAACACTCACACAAAATAAGAAAAGGCATACATAAATCGGGGCATTATTTTAGGAAGATTGGTTCCCTCGCGCTTGATTGAAAATTTAGGAACATTGATTCCTTCGCATTTATTTAAAGAAGGTTTGAAGAGTCATTTGGTTGTTTGGGTGAAAACCGGGATGCGTGTTCCCATTTTATTGAAAGTTGACTCTTCGTTTTGATTGTGATATTTTTTATTATTTGGTTAAAATAAGGGACATTGATCCAAACTTTATTAATGAAAAACTCAATTTAATTGTGAAAGTATTTTTGTGACTTTTTATCTCACGCGTGCATAAATAAAATAATTATTTACAAATAATCACAACATGAAGAGAGGGATTGGAAAGATCTCACCCAAACTGGAGAGTACGTCCACGCGTTGCGACCCATCCGGGGAGTCACGGGGCGCTCACATAGCCCGACTCAAATTAAATCTCATGCAAAAATCATATCGAAAATATTAGTAATGATTTTAAAAATTAAACAAGTGAAAACGGAATAAACATTAGGTAAGTCAAGTTATAATGATGAGACAAACACAACAAAATAATAATAATAATAATAAATATAACACGACAATATTAATAATGAATAAATCTAATAATGATAATAACAATAACATTAATAAATAGTAATATAATAACATAAAAAATAAATGAGAATAAAATATGATGATAATAATAATTATAATAACATAATATCAATAAATACAAAATGAATATATAATAATAATAATAATAATAATAATAATAATAATAATAATAATAATAATAATAATAATAATAATATAATAATAATAATAATTAATAATGATAATAAATAATAAATAATATGAAAACAGAGGAATCAATTGATGACAAACAAATATAATAATAATAATAATAATAATAATAATAATAATAATAATAATAATGATGATGATGATGATGATGATGATGATGATGATAATAATAATGAGGACACTAGCGGCAAACAAACCAACAGAAAGGACCATACAAAATCAAACCAATAGCTAAGTGTAAATAGCGATAGTGTGCTAACCATGGAGAAAATATTAGACAAAAAACACAATATTATTAGCACAATGCAAAAATGTTAACAACAATAAATAATATACAGCTAAAAATAAATAAATAAAAATGTTCCAAGTGTTTACCCTCAGAGGTGTATATTTGAAAGGAAAAGTGCCAAGATCTGCTTCCTTTGTCGAGATTTAATGAGGAAAAGTGTAGAAAAATATTGAAGAAGAAAAGAAATTTATACTAAAATTTAGAGAAAATGCTTTCAGGAAAATATTTGCAAAACAAAGAAAATTGATTTTTTTTTTTGTTTGAGATTAATTTCCTAGTGGAAAAATGTTAAACAAAAAATAGAAGATGAAAATCAAGGCTGAAAAAAAAAGTTGAAGATTTTTCTGGAAGAGGGGTCCTGTTCTTGAGAGAAACCGAGAGGATTTTTTTTTTTAATCAATTTTGCCGTCCCCTAGTGAAAATGAAAATTGAATCCCATTTTACCGTGTTCCTTGGCTGAAAATGGAAAGAGACAGAGGAGCCTTATTTTAGTTGATGAAAAAATAATGCAAAACGGTGAAAAAACAGAAAAAATTTGACTGAAAATCAGACTGAAACGCAGAAAACGCATGAAAACGACGGACCAGAAGACCGCATGGTGAAGGGGAGAACGCGCGCGGTGCCTTGTCTCGACTGTGCTCCTCGAACGAGTCGCATTTGCCACTCTTGGGGTTACGGTCATGACAGGACAACAATAGCAATTAGTAAGGGATTGATAAATAATTGAATAAATAAATAAAAGCATATAATTGAATAAAATAAAATAAATTAAAGAAGATAATTAAAATTAATAATTAACTAAATTAAATGAAATAATAAATGAATGAATGAATAAATAGTTAAATGAATAATTAAATGAATTAAATAAATAATTAAATAAATTGATAATTAATTTGGTGTGGTAAAAATGAGATTAATGCATGTAAATGACAATTATGGTGATGAAAACCAATGAAAATAATATAAGACAAATAATAATATTAATAATTACACAACAATAATAATCATAAAATGTATTAAATATAAAATAATATTAAGAATAAGAATAATATAGCAATAATAATAAACAAATAATAATAATTATTATAATAACAATAGCACAACAATAAAATTAACACATTCGTAATAATCAATAATAACATTAACATAAAATTAACATAAATTAAACAACCTAACACATAAACACTAATAATAAACAAATATAATAATTAATTAACAATCATTATATATTAATAATATAAAAAAATAGAAAATAAATAAATGTATATATATATATATATATAATATTAATAATAATAATAAAAACATAAATTAAATATATATAAATATATATATATATATATATATATATATACATATATATACATATATATATATAAATATATATAAATATATAAATATATATATACATATATATATACATATATATATATATATATATACATATATATATATATATGTATATATACATATACGTATATATATGTATATATACGTATACATATATATACATATATATACATATACATATATATACATATATATATGTATATATATATATATATATAATAAGAAGAAAGGGGGCCTACCGTCGCCGAAGGAGAGGTGACCATCACCTCCACCGCCAGATCGGAGGCCAGGTCACCGGAGGCAAGGCGGGAGGCTCCACGCGCCGTAACGTCGCCCACCGTCGCCGGAAAACGCAAAAACTCGTTCTGGTTCCTTCTCCCTCACGCGCCGGCTTCCGGCCACCAGTGGAGGATCGGTGGGTGCGAGGGGCTTCATCCGGCGATGGCGGTTCCGATGGTGGGGCGCGTTCCACCACAGGCGGCGGCGTTTAGCCGGTGGAGACAGCGGCAGTTTCTCTCTCCTCTCTCCTCTTTTCTTTTCTCCGGTCCGGCGCTGGTTCACCTGGCTGTCCCTGATTTCCTCTTCTTCTTTGTTTTTCTTTCCGTTTTTCTTATTCTTTGTTTTACTCTCTCTCTTTCCTTTCTATTTTCTTTTTCTTGCTTTCCTTTGCTCTCTCTTTTCACTTTCTTTTATCTTTTCTTTTTCTTTTCTTTGGCTCTCTGTGCTCCTATGGCTATGGCTTCTTCTTCCTCCTATTTTCTTTTTCTTTTTCTTTGTCTTTCTTTCTCTGTGTTTGCAATCCAAGAGAGCCCCTCCACCTTTCTTCCTTTCTCTCTTTTATGCCATACCTTAGCCCATGCCTTAGCCAAAGTTGGTCACTAACTCCCTTCAATCATTTCCCTCCTTTTCTCTTTTCTTAATTAATCTCACTTAATTCAAATTAATACACACACATACTAATTTAATCAAACATTATACATCAATTACACATTACACATTAATACATTAATTAATTAAACATTACATACATTACACATTAATATAATTAATCTACTTAATATATAATTTACCTAATTAATTAAGCATTACACCATTTAATCCATTTAAATTATCACATATATATATATATTTTATCTAATTAATTATACACTTTAAACTTTAATTTTACATGCACTTTAATCACACAATAATATTAATTACTCAAGTAACTAACAACATTAACTAATTAATTTTTAATTTCACACACACATATTTATATTAATTTTTTTTGGAGGGAATAATCAAGGATCAAAAAATCACCATTTTCATTTTATGCCAGACTCGGGACCCGGTGTCTACAGTTGTCCCCAATTTTGGAGAAGCTAGTGGTAGACACCTAGGTGAGCCAAAATTCAAAGGAGAAAGAAAAAGAGATGTAAAGACACTTACCTGGGACAGCCGTCTTCTTGAAATTGAGTGTTGTTGTTGTGATTGCAGAAGCGGCAGTGCCGTGATCGTGCTAACCCTCCATAGAGTGGTAGTGCCGTCATCGTGCTAGCCGTTCTATTGAGTGGCGCCCCTTGAAAGGTCTTTGGTTCATATCTGCCCCCTGAGAGGTCTTGAGTTGATTGTGTGCTCCCTGAGAGGTCTTTGGTCGAGATCTGCCCCCTGAGAGGTCTTAGGTTGAGAATTGCCCCTTGAGAGGTCTTGGGTTGAGAACTGCCCCCTGAGAGGTCTTTGGCTTGATAACTGCCCCCTGAGAGGTCTTTGGTTTAGATCTGCCCCATGAGAGGCCTTTGGTTTAGATCTGCCCCCTGAGAGGTCTTAGGTTGATTGTGCCCCCTGAGAGGTCTTTGGTTGAGATCTGCCCCCTTAGAGGTCTTGGGTTGAGAACTGCCCCCTGAGAGGTCTTTGGTTTGATAACTGCCCCCTGAGAGGTCTTTGGTTTAGATCTGCCCCCTGAGAGGTCTTTGGTTGAGATCTACCCCCTGAGAGGTCTTGGGTTGATAACTGCCCCCTGAGAGGTCTTTGGTTTGATAACTGCCCCCTGAGAGGTCTTTGGTTTAGATCTGCCCCCTGAGAGGTCTTTGATTTAGATCTGCCTCCTGAGAGGTCTTGGGTTGATTGTGTGCCCCCTGAGAGGTCTTGGGTTAATTGTCTTGATTGATGTTTGGAATGATGTCGTCACTCGGTTTCTGCCGGTGTCCGCATCGAGTCTCTTTTTCTGCAAGACTTAGACAGGCAAATATGCAGAAAAATTGTGAACATGTGCATGAGATGCATATGTATGCAGCAATGTAGTATGAAAATTCATCTAAGTGGATTTGGAGGCGACAGCCGATTTGGTTGCAATTTGCAGTAAGATCAGTGCTTTCTGGAATTGCCTTTGAATTTCATGCTCTTTGGGGATCATGAGGTTCTCGTCTGAAACCTGTAGTCATTATTTTAAGGTAGTGCGTCCCTTGTGGATTTTCACACTAGCTTTTCTTGGCGGGAAATGCGTCCTTTCGGATTTTCACATAACCCTGTGCCTTATTTTTGCCTGGAATGGACCCAACCCAACGGCTTTTCTTTTTTTTTATTTTATTTTTTTTTAGGACAGACTACCTGTTTTCAGGTTTTCACCCTGCCCTTTGGCCTAACTTTTGCTTAGAGGGCCAATTACGGTTTTCATCTCTAACCGCCTTTTTTTTCCTTTTTTCTTTTTTCTTTTTTACAAGAAGAGTTAACTGAAGTGTTAGAGTGGGTAGAGCGGCAGAGAGTAGCTTTGAGTATATCAGATGAATTGTTCTGGTTACATCAATACCATTGCATAAATGCACGTATTTCAATTTGATTTCATAATATATGATCATTATTTGATATTAATCTCAAGATATAAAACCTCATTTAATCTCGGGATGGATCTTGAAAGCATCAAACTCTTATTATCACTCAGCCATCTCTCTTTTTTTCTCTTTATTGAATATTTTCTCTCAACTCTTATTTTATTTTTTTAACATGGATTCTAGATGCAACGTTGGAGACGAGACTTAACTCGAATGCACTCGTGGCTTCTCGCTTGAAGCTCAAGAAACACCATATGCCTTTTATTACGTACCAAACCTTATTAGAAGGTCATCTTCGCCAATTGGATAAGACTGAACCCAGAATCAAGAGATCCTACTTTGGTTGTAATGTTAGGTTTAGGTAGATGGCTGTCAAAGAAAGATCAGGTCACTAGAGAAAAATGGCCGCAATATTTACTCGACTAATGGATGAACCGTTCTCAGCTCGGTTGTATATACAAAAGTATTTTTGAATTCGGGCTCGGTAACATTTTAGCTCCTTGAGATCAGAATAACAATAAAAGGGTAATTATTGAAACTAGTCAATTGGTTACTATTTTGAGCTCTCTTTTTTCCTTCTTCTCTTCTTTTTTTTTGAATTTTTTTTTTTTAGCTCATGCCTTTTATGCATGACTAAGCCCTTTTTTCAAAGTGTACACTCGCCCTTACTAAGGCAATTTTTTATAACCCAAAGAATTGTTCAAACGTACATCCATCCTTTTTAGAGCGGCCACTCTTCTAAGGGGAAGCCAAAATCATTTTAGGCGAGGGGATAGTTTTAATGTGTGTAACAACAAAATTGGCACGCATTCAGCATACCTCCATAAAGGCTTAACGGGCTAGCAAGCGATTGCAGAATTAGGGTAGGAAATAGTCATTTAGAGAGCTATGCAAAGAAAAGATTGCCTAAATCATTTTCCAAGTTCTATCTTATCCAGAGATCGCTTCGACGGGTAATCAGAAAGGTTCTAGTGCTCTTGGTGAGTTTTCATCCAATCTCCTAATTGCAACTAGTTTTTCTTTCTTATTTTTATTTATTTTCTCTCCGAAATTTCCTCTATACAGGAGTTATATAGATGCTATTAAGATTTTCTTTGGATTTTCCAAAGTTCCAAGATTAAATGCAGTAGTATTAATTGAATTAATGTCAAAATGAATGAACGTATTATAATCATAAGAAATGAAATCATTAGAAATAATATACAAATATGAAAAAACATTGTTCATCATATTAACATAACCAAAATGTCATAAAGAGTTCTCAAAATACAGAGACATATAACATAATATCTCCAGGTAGTTCTTGAAAAATATGCTTACCCTGGTGGACTGGATCCAATCACATATTCGGTGGGGGAACTGCATTGTAGCTCGGCTTCTTCATTTTCTCCCTCCTTTCACGGTCCGTTATCTGCTTCGTGTCAATGAGGTCCTAAATCTTATTCCTCAGGGTTTGACAGTAGTCCGTCAGGTACCCAGTATGTTGATGATAGGCACAGTACTGGTCATCTCTATGCCCTGGCTGTCCCTAATTCATGGCCGGCCTAGGCGCTAGAGGTTTTATCTTGCCTTCCTTCATAAGCCTTTCCAGTACCCAAGATAAAGAGCGACCCAAGTTAGAATAGTACCTCTGACCCTGTCCAACCCCGGTTGCTGAGACCTCAGCTGCCTTGCCATTTCTATTGTTGCTGCTTCCAGCTACGCCTGATCTGTTCCCGATTGATTTCCAAAGTTTCTCCCAGAAAAGCCAACTGCATTGTAGCTCGGCTTCTTCTTTTTCTCCCTCCTTTCAGGGTCCGTTATCTGCTTTGTCTCAATGAGGTCCTGAATCTTGTTCCTCAGGGTTCGACAGTAGTCCATCAGGTGCCCAGTATGTTGATGATAGGCGCAGTACTGGTCATCTCTATGCCCTGGCTGTCCCTGATTCATGGCCGGCCTAGGCGCTAGAGGTTGTATCTTGCCTTCCTTCATAAGCCTTTCCAGTACCTAAGATAAAGAGCCACCCAAATTAGAATAGTACCTCTGACCCTGTCCAACCCCGGTTGCTGAGACCTCGGCTGCCTTGCCATTTCTATTATTGCTGCTTTCAGCTCCGCCTGATTTGTTCCCCGATTGATTTCCAAAGTTTCTCCTAGGAAAGCCAACTGCATTGTAGCTCGGCTTCTTCTTTTTCTCCCTCCTTTCAGGGTTCGTTATCTACTTCGTGTCAATGAGGTCCTGAATCTTGTTCCTCAGGGTTCGACAGTAGTCCATCAGGTGCCTATTATGTTGATGATAGGCACAGTACTTGTCATCTCTATGCCCTGGCTGTCCCTGATTCATGGCCGGCCTAAGCGCTAGAGGTTGTATCTTGCCTTCCTTCATAAGCCTTTCCAATACCTAATATAAAGAGTGATCCAAGTTAGAATAGTACCTCTGACCCTATCCAACCCCGGTTGCTGAGACCTCGGCTGCCTTGCCATTTCTATTATTGCTGCTTCCGGCTCTGCTTGATCTGTTCCCCGATTGATTTCCAAAGTTTCTCCCAGGAAAGCTATTTTGTCTTGCCTTCTTTGCCAGGTAGGCCCCCTCAGCTTCTATAGCAATATCTTTCAATGACTCCCAATCTCTAAGCCCTTTGAAGCTCAACAGATCCCTCAGGTAAGGATAGGAATTTCTGATAAATAGCCTAATCTGATCAGCTGTGTCAGGCTTCCGTTTCATTTCCATTACCCTATTCCTCCACCTTGTGAGGTACTCATGGAATGATTCCTCAGGCTTTTGCTGTAGGAGTTCAAGGTCCTTCAGGGTGACCTCCATTCTAGTACTGCAATCGTACTATTTCATAAATTCATAGGTCAGCAGGTCCCAGTGTTCTTTACACCTCCGATCCAGCCCATGATACCAGTCCACTGCAGGACCCGCTAGGCTGAGGCAAAAATACTCCACCTTTTGCCACTTGCTTAGCCCCGTACCCTTCATCACTAAGGTGTACTGCTTGACATGTGCAGAAGGGTTTGAAGTACCTTTAAACTTTGGTAGCTCAGGCATTTTAAATCTTTGGGGCAACAATTCTTCATCTCCCAAATTTTTATCTTCAGGGTTGACCCCTTTTCCAGCTGATAGCATACGAGTAATAGCCTCAATCTGCTGCCTCATTCTTCTCAGGGCCTCATCCTCCACTTTGGGTGCTCTACCCCTCACAGCTTGGTGGGCTGCTAACTCTTCGACCTCATCTTCCTCCACATAATCTTCATCGGGATTGTGGACCCTTACCCTTCTTGGCTCAACAGGCGCAACAACTTCATTCTCATTAACAGGTTGACGAGCAGCCACTCCAGCGAAGGGAACCTCCCCACCAGCAGGCAGTTCAACTTGCCCCCGAGGAGGGACTGCCGGAGCTTGTGGAGTAATAGGTGGCTACAAAACAGGAGGTGCTTGTGTAGCAGGGGGATGGGCAATTCTTTCGGCCATGACACCCATCATGTCTAGCATTCGCCGTTCAAATTCATCAAGCCTCCGGGCAAGGTCTTGAGTGGTTAAGTTTCCAATTTCGTCCGCCATGGAGGATGAGGTACTAGATGCTGAGAGTGGCTCAGGATCCCAATCAAGTACTAATTCCAACAATCCAAAGGGCAAGTCTGTCCTTACTAATCGACCGTCGGGACCTCTAACCCACTTGGACGAATCTATAATGACTAAAAATTTAAATTGTTAAGAATGATGCATGTATGACAATATACAATGCATGATCGTGAATTGTGCGGATGGAGTGAAGAAATCAATAAATTGCAATTATGCGATGCAATGCATGAAAGTAAATATACACGTGATGGTATATGTATGTGAAAAACAATATGCAAGCAAAAGGATATATACACACAATATGAAATGTATTATTATTTTTTTTATTATTTTATTTATATATATGTATATGTATTTTTTTTATTTTAATTGATTTTTTTGAGATGAATGACATGTGATGTATGTGTATGTTGTGCAGCATTCACAGCCACATGCAAGCAGATAGATCCTTCCAACCTTATTTCTCCCACACACGGGGTCGTGCAGTCTCTTTCCTAGGTGGGCTTTATCCAGGGGTTAACAGGGAACCCAATGGACACGTATAGTGCGCGGTGAAAAGCGTAACAACTCTTACTTTAAAGCACATGCCCATGGATGTTTGGCCATTATATATTTAAACAATTCGATTAAATCAAGATGGGCCCACCGGGGCATAAAAGCCTTTGATGAAAGCCATTTGATTCAATTGATTTTGTTCAATATATGACGGCCCAAATAGCAAGCACGATATTATGGTACATGTCACCTAGTGGAAGTTTCTATTGCCATTACATGGGTTTTGGTCAAAAGGTGGTGTTACTTTAGGGCTACCCAAGCATGATCCCTGTCGACGGGTCTAGCTCATCACAAGCATAACGACCGATCGGTCACCATTTTATATACCACGATGGTACGAGACTTGAGCTGGTGATTATCCTTAACACTTCCCTACATTGAGTGAACGTAGGGTTGTGCTTCAGGAATGCACCGGGGTTTAGAAGGGACCAAACTAGCATAGACCTAAAGCTCTAATGAGATGTAATGCAATTTTGAGAGAAGAGTGAAATTTATAAACTAAAACTTAATTGTAAATTTTAATCAAGGTACTTTCGAATCGAAGTCTCAAATACGTCCCCAGTGGAGTCGCCACCGTGACGCGCGCGAGCCGGATCCCTGCGGCCGCCCGTACGACCGCCCGCTCTAGGGCGATCGGGGCATTTGAGGGTCCGTTGACAGCATGCAATGAATTGCAAGTGCGTCTATTTTGGGCAACAAGGAGGTTTCATGGAGTCGCCACCCAATAGAACATTGAGAAAGTTTCTCTCGCCTCGAAGAGCCTAAGACTGCGCTTTTATCCATTTTGGGCCAACTAAAGGGGTCTTTGAGGGTAAACCTCTCTCCCTAAGGAGCCTAGGATTAACGTCTAAGTCTCGTGACACAAGAGGTGTCTTGGAGATCCAAGTCCAATGAGTGATCGGACGGACCTCTCGCCTCGTTGAGCCCAAAGACCAGAGATGGGTTCGGGACTTCTCATTTATTCGTACCTTGATTGATTTTACAATTCGGTTTTGAGTCTATTAGTTCGCTCTCTCTCCACACGATGAAATTGAATTAAAGGCGCAATCATCCATTTAAGAGCGTAAGATAAAATAGCATTAAAGCGTAAAAAGCATAAAATAAAATTATAATAATACTAAGGGCAGAATACAACCCTCATTGCAAAGAGTGCAATACATGCATAAAACGGGTTATTCGTTTAGATGGGAACATTGGTTCCAGACTACTTATTATTATAAAAAGATATAAGATTCTTGAATAAGTTTAAAACTTTATTTGGAATGAAAACCAGGACATTGATCCAGTTTTATTAACCAATATTTTATTTGGTAGAAAACATTTGTGTGGTGATTCTTTTTAAGAGCGGTCGAAAATCATTTTTATTATTACAGACCACAGATAAATAAAATAATAATCACATATTTCTAAATAAATAAATAAACTACTTGTCTCAACTGTGCTCCTCGAACGAGTCGCATTTGCCACTCTCGGGCTTACGGTCATGACAGGACAGCAATAGCAATTATTAAGGGATTGATAAATAATTGAATAAATAAATAAAAGCATATAATTGAATAAAATAAAATAAATTAAAGAAGATAATTAAAATTAATAATTAACTAAATTAAATGAAATAATAAATGAATGAATGAATAAATAGTTAAATGAATAATTAAATGAATTAAATAAATAATTAAATAAATTGATAATTAATTTGGTGTGGTAAAAATGAGATTAATGCATGTAAATGACAATTATGGTGATGAAAACCAATGAAAATAATATAAAACAAATAATAATATTAATAATTACACAACAATAATAATCATAAAATGTATTAAATATAAAATAATATTAAGAATAATAATAATATAGCAATAATAATAAGCAAATAATAATAATTATTATAATAACAATAGCATAACAATAAAATTAACACATTCATAATAATCAATAATAACATTAACATAAAATTAACATAAATTAAACAACCTAACACATAAACACTAATAATAAACAAATATAATAATTAATTAACAATCATTATATATTAATAATATAAAAAAACAGAAGATAAATAAATGTATATATATATATAATATTAATAATAATAATAATAAAAAAAGAAATTAAATAAATATAAATGTATATATATATACATATAAAATAATATAAAATAAGAAGAAAGGGGGCCTACCGTCGCCGGAGGAGGGGTGACCATCACCTCCACCGCCAGATCGGAGGCCAGGTCATCGGAGGCAAGGCGGGAGGCTCCACGCGTCGGAATATCACCCACCATCGCCAGAAAACGCAAAAACTCGTTCTGGTTCCTTCTCCCTCACGCGCCGGCTTCTGGCCACCATTGGAGGATCGGTGGGTGCGAGGGGCTTCGTTAGGCGATGGCGGTTCCAATGGTGGGGCGCGTGCCACCACAGGCGGGGCGTTTGGCCGGCGGAGATAGCGGCAGTTTCTCTCTCCTCTCTCCTCTTTTCTTTTCTCCGGTCCGGCGCTGGTTCACCTGGCTGTCCCTGATTTCCTCTTTTTCTTTGTTTTTCTTTCCTTTTTTCTTATTCTTTGTTTTACTCTCTCTCTCTTTCCTTTCTATTTTCTTTTTCTTGCTTTCCTTTGCTCTCTCTTTTCACTTTATTTTATCTTTTCTTTTTCTTTTCTTTGGCTCTCTGTGCTCCTATGGCTATGGCTTCTTCTTCCTCCTCTTTTCTTTTTCTTTTTCTTTGTCTTTCTTTCTCTGTGTTTGCAATTCGAGAGAGCCCCTTCACCTTGCTTCCTTTCTCTCTTTTATGCCATACCTTAGCCCATGCCTTAGCCAAAGTTGGTCACCAACTCCCTTCAATCATTTCCCTCCTTTTCTCTTTTCTTAATTAATCTCACTTAATTCAAATTAATACACACACATACTAATTTAATCAAACATTATACATCAATTACACATTACACATTAATCAATTTAAATTATCACACATATATATTTTATCTAATTAATTATACACTTTAAACTTTAATTTTACATGCACTTTAATCACACAATAATATTAATTACTCAAGTAACTAACAGCAATAACTAATTAATTTTTAATTTCACACACACATATTTATATTTATTTTTTTCGGAGGGAATAATCAAGGATAAAAAAATCACCATTTTCATTTTATGCTGGACTCGGGACCCGGTGTCTACAGGACCCAACCCAATCCAACGGCTTTTATTTATTTCATTTTTTGTAGGGCAGACTGCCTGTTGCCAGGTTTTCACCCTGCCCTTTGGCCTAACTTTTGCTTAGAGTGCCAGTCACGGTTTTCATCTCTAATGGCCTTTTTTTTTTTAGAGAGAGAGAAGTTGGAGTTATTGCGAAAGGTCTTTCGGGTATGGCTGGCATGTGCTTATGTCTCAGATTTTGGTTATATGAGCTTGGTTCTTTATCGGGAAGGAGCTGTAATGTTGGCTTCATAGTGGGCAGCAAGATGAGTCGGCTGAAGTGCTTGAGTAGCGAGAATGGTGGGGGGTAGTTGGTAACAATGTGCTAGTTTTATGCCGGGCTCAAACAACTTTGAGTGGGCAAGATGAACTGCTCTAGCTACATCAATATATCTTTGCGTAAATGCATATATTTCAATCTGATTTCATAACATATGATCACTATTCAGCATTAACTCGAAAACAATATGAGACCTCGTCAAATTTCAGGATAGATATTGAGAGCATCAAACTCCTGTTATCAATCAGCCCTCGCGGGTTTTCTTGATTGAATATTTTCTCTCTTTTTTTTTAGCCTTTGCCATGGACCCTCTTTCAGTCCGTCGGTGTAGATTGAATTTGTTTTCGTCTTTGTCATCCGGGGGGACTGAAAGAGGGTCCATGGCGAAGGCAAAAAAAAACAAAAGAGAGAAAATATTCAATCAAGCGAGGGCTGATTGATAACAGGAGTTTGATGCTCTCAAGATCTATCCTGAGATTAGACGAGGTCTCATATTTTTTTCGAGTTAATGCCGAATAGTAATCATATGTTATGAAATCAGAGCCCCGCGCGCATGCTGCCCTGGGCAGCTAGCGGAGATGCCCGCGTTGCGCTATCACCGCGCGCACGCGTGCGCCAGCGGTAAGTGGCCGCTTGGTGGCCAAGTGGCCACCACGCGGCCACTTTTGGCCAATTGCCAAAAGTGTTCGCGTGATGGCAATTGCCATCACGCGGCCACTAACTTGGTAAATGGCCACTTTGGCCATTTACCAAGTTTTATACATTTTTTTTAAATCAATTAATTAAATTAATTCAACTAAATTAATTAACTAATTTAATTTCCTTTTTTTAAAATTAAACAAAATAACATTTCCCAATAACATTATAAATTTAGCCAATTTAAATTTTTTTTTAGGACAATATATTTTTTATATATATTTATTTATTTTTAAATATAACGAGGGTCTCGACAAGGGAAACATCATTTTTTTATACCTCTACCTGTAAGCCGGCATCATTTTCATCATCGGGTAATTCTTATCTTAGACCGCCTCGGAACCCGGTGTCTATAGTATGGATTGGCATTCTTAATGACCAATCGGATCTTATTGGGAGTATCAGGTTTACGCTTGATCTCCATAACCCGATTCCTCCATTGAGTGAGATACTCGTGGAAAGACTCTCCAGACTTCTGTTGCAGCAACTCTAGATCCTTCAGCATGATCTCTATCTTGGTATTGCAATCATCCTACCTTAGGAACTCTTCAGTCAACAAGTTCCAATCTTCTTTAGCCCTTCTGTCCAATACGTGGTACCAGTCAATTGCAGTCCCTGTAAGGCTCAGGTAGAAGTGCTTTATCTTCTGCTTCTTAGTTATCATTACTAGTGAGTACTGTTTAATGTGCACTGCAGGGTCAAAAGTGCCATCAAACTTAGGGATGTCTGGCATCTTGAAGTTGTGGGGGATCAGATCATCACTATCCCGATCTTCAAGGTTCATTCCCCTTCCCACAATCAACATCCTTGTTATGGCCTCAAACTTCTCCTCCATCTTTCTCCACATCGCTTCCTTCAGCTTGGGCGACTTCCCCTTTGTTAACACCGGCTCCTCTTGCTCTCCTTCCCCCAATTAACTCTCAGGTTTAAGAGCTTCTCTGTGCTCTAGAGGTGCAGGTACTCTGGGCTGAACTGCAGGTGGGTCTACTACTACAGGGGGACCTTGTGTAATTTGATTTAGCAGCAAGTTGTTACCTAGCAAGTGGCGCTAAAGTGGCGGTAAGATTTCCCATTATTGCCCTCATTCTGGCCTCAAGTTCTTCCATTCTCCTACCCACCTCTTCGGCAATCATTACACGGGTTGCATCAGACTCACTTGATGGGTTAGCCATGCTTGTCTCTACTAATGACTCTGAAGAAAATATCTCACTGCCACCTGAAAGCGAATCAGAACTTTGATCTGACACTAGTTTCGATAATCCAAAGAGTGGAATCCTTCTTAGCCGACCGTCTGGACCTCTAAACCACCTGGACGAATCTGTGATGGTTGCAGAATACACCTTATTAGGATGATGTGTGAATTAAATGCAATGCATGGTCGTTCTGATGCGGCATAGATAAACAAATGCAAGTAAATAGATCTTTCCAACCTTATCTCTCCCACACATGAGGTAGTGCGGTCTCTTTCCTAGGTGGGTTTAATCCAAGGGTTAATAGGGAACCCAATGGATGCATAAAGGTGCACGATGAAAAATCGGTAGCATAACACTTCTTATCTAATATACATATGTATGGGTTTTGGCAATTATATATTTAAACACTTCAATTAAATTAAGATAGGTCCACTGGGGCATGAAAGCCTTTGATGAATTTCCATTCAATTTGATTAATTTTTTCCAATATATAACGTCTCACATAGCAAGCACGGTATCACAGTACATTTCACCTAAGGAAAGTTTCTATTGCCATTACATGAGCTTTGGTCAAAGGTGATGATACTTTAGGGCTACCCAAGCATGGTCCCTACCAACGGGTCTAGCTTATCACAAGCACAATGACCGGTCGGGTCTCCATTTGACATACCAAAAGGTAAAAGATTTGGGCTGGTGATTATCCCTAACACTTCCGCATATTGAGTGAATGTAGGGTCGTGCCTCGGGAACACACTAGGGTTAAGAAAGGGTCCAAACTAGCATAGATTTAAGGCTCTAGCATGTATGCAATGAAATTTTTTCAAAAAGAAATAGAATTTTAATTCATAAAAACCTAATTATATTCTTAATCTAGATACTTTCGAAGCAAAGTCTCAAAGTCCCTAGTAGAGTCGCCAATGTGACGTGCGCCAAACCCGATTATTTCCCAGAGGGCCGCTTTTAGGGCCCGAGAGGGTTCGCGTCTTTTGATCTTGGGCAAAATGAGATATTTTGGAATCCCTACCCAATAGAACATTGGAGAAGTTCATCTACTCTCATGAAACCTTTAGGCACTTTTGAGGCATTTTGGAGCCGCCACCCAATTTACAAGAAATTGGAAAAGTTCGTTTAACCTTAGGGTCTAAACTAGAGAGTAGTTCGGAACTTCAATCTTATTAATGTCTTGGTCAATTATAAATTAGTTTTTATTTATTAAACTCCATCCCTTATCTCACACGTCATGCATAAAAATTGGCGTGCATATCAAGCATAAAAGACACGATAAAATAATAAGTAAATTACAGAATTAAATAAAAGATGAAATTAGGACAAAATACAATCCCCCAAAATAAAAAAGTATTAAAATCTGGGACAAAAATACAATCCCCAAAAATAAAAATTAAATAAACAAAATTAACTAACTAAACAATATTCATAAATCTAGACATTTATTTAGAATAGGAACATTGGTTCCTTCATGTTCATTTTAGAAAATTGAAGTTATTTTTAGGCATTATTAGGAAAATTGAGATGAGTGATCCCATTTTGAGAAAAATTAACTCTTCTTTTTTAAATTGAGATTTTATTGGTTAAAAATTAGGATATTGGTCCATTTTATTAGAATAAAATCCCAATTTATTAAAAAAAATTCGTGATTTTCTTTGTAACGAGCATAAAATAAATTAAATTTATTACAAGCTAAACTAAACAATTGAATAAAAAGCAACATAAAAAAACAACAATAATAATAAAAATACTTTACAATTCAAACCAAAAGATGCCTCTGAATCTCCAATGATCCCCCATTTGCTAGCGAAAATGCTCGCACAAAGGAAAAAAATAAGATTTGTAGATAATAAAGAACAAAATAAAAACTAATGTTAGTAAATGAAACTAAAAAATCAATTAAACACATAAAATAATAAAAATCAATTAAAATAAATAAATAAGGAAATAAAATGCATTATGGATGACAAAATAAATTAAATGACATAATGAAATAAATAAATTAACATATGAATAAATCAACACACATAAAAAAACATAAATATTAATAATAATAATAATAATAACCAAAAAAGATGAACAATCAAGTAAACAAAAAGAATAAAAAAAAATAAAATATGTTAAAGAATATTAAATCTATGACTAAAATCACATAAAACAAAAAATAAATAATAGACCTAAAAATCTACATGGTGATTAATTGATTAAAAACAAATAAAATAATAATAGAAAATAAAATACAAAATTGAACCGAGAATATTTACCTACAGAATTATCTATCTGAAAAGTTAGGAACGTGAATCGTTTCCTTGTCAACAATCTATGAAAATCAAATTAAGAAATAATAAAATAGCTCAAGCTTTTCTCTCTCTAAAAAAAAGTCAAGAAATCTTTGAAATCAAAGAACAATTTTCACAACCTCAAGAAAAGAGAATTGATTTCTCCCACTCAAATGTTATTTTTCAAATAAAAAAACAAACCTTTTTTAGAAGAATTCTGCAAAAAATCTTGTTTTTTCCTCTAAAACAAACCTTAGATTTTTCTAAACTCACAAACGCCCCCTCCCCCTGTTATCTTCAAAAAATAATCTTCTATATCCCCAAAAATCAGTTTTTTGGAAGCCATTAAATCAATTTAATCGCCCTTAAAACAAAAAAAAAAAACTGATGAATTTTAAAAGTAAAAGAAAAAACAAACTTTTTAAATTAAATTCCCAAAAAAAACTGAAAAAAAAAACATTTTTTGCCTAAAAAAGTCCCAGAAGCTGCTGGGCAAGCGAGAGGCGTCCGCCCTTGACGAGAGGCAAGTTGGGCAATGCAAGGGGCAGCCTAGCCTCGCGTGCCGGAGCTGGAAGCCTTTGAAATATTTTTTTTAAATCAAAACTTTTTTTGACAAAAAACTATCACTTACAACCTTTTTTTTTTATTTTTAATTTTTAATATGTTTTTTTATTTATTTTTAAAAAGTAATTTTGACAAGAAAACTATCATCTCCAACTTTATTTTTGCCTGTGAACAGGCACTTAGTTTTATTATTGGATAACTCTAATCTGAACTATCTCGGGAGCTGGTGTTTACACACTTATACCTACATAGGTTAACACCCGTGCTAACCATAAAGTTTTGAGGGATACACTTGATTTTGGTAGACCACTCACAGTAGTTGTCCTAAAAACACACGCCGATTATAATAATCATAGATATGCAAATATATTTTATCATGTAAAGTTTACATTCACAATATATATACTTATACATATACATCCATGCATTGTTACATTCACAATCATAATATGTTAGGCAATATTAATTCTTAAGTTATTATCATCATACTTATTAACATATATAGAAAATAGTTATTTCAAAACATATTACACATTTAGTTCTTCGCGTACCTTTCTAAAGTAGTGGATAGTGGTAATAAATAGAGGTACTCGTAGGTAGAAACAGTCGGTACCTGAAGGTACGGGTCGTATAATTACCCCGTAGGTTTACAGAATAGTAGGTACCCAAAGGTACAGTATAATGGGAGACTTATAGAGTCTCGGACACAATGAGTGTCAAAAGAACAGTAGGCAGCTATAACAGTGGTCCCTATAGGCATGCCTATCTATTCACAACTTAGACTTACTAAGCACACTCCAATATTATGTTATAATTTTTCACAATTATATTACATCCTCATGTATGAATTATTTTTATATTAATTTATTTATCATGTAAATATATGTATATTACATTAAACATTATTAGACAGACATCAAACATTTATCATAAATTTGTATGAAGAATTTTAGTTTCCTCTGTGTGAGAAAATTCATACAATTGGGAGAAAAACATCAACCACACGGTGAAAAGACATTCTGCCCAGCAGAATGCTGGTAGCTTCTCAGGTTTATATTCAACTAAACTTTTGATGCTAGATATGAAATTTTTAGGCAAAGTGATCTCATACCAAATGTTTCCCTATGTCTTAATTTTCTAAAGGTTTAAAAATCAAGTCATTTGGATTTGTAACTTAGGAGATATGATCAAAACATTTCAGATTTCTCCTAGGTAGTTTCTAGGGATATAATTATGACCCTAAGTTTGAAACTTTTTGGGAATAATGAAGAGTGAATTTGGTCATACTCTCTTCATTCATGTCACTCTTTTAAGTGCCTAGTTTTAGCATAATTTTGATTCATATCATTTGGTGTCCTTAAGTGAGTTACACTGAAAACACTACAAGTTGTTCCCAAAACAGGGGCAACAATAGGTCTGTAATTTCAATCCATATTTTTGGTATCTTAGAGGCAAAAATAGAATCTATTTCTTTCATGACAAATGTAGATATATCTCTTAAGATTCATCTCCAACTAAAATCACTTCATTTGGAAGTCTTTAGGCTGTGATATGGCCTCAATATAGAAATGGGTTCATGTGAATCCTAAGGCAGATTTCCATCTAGCAAACTCATAAGGCATAAATCATCAATCCCATGCAGAAATAACCTCAATTCAACCTTTTCCCTAACACTTCTACATTCAAATTACATATATACACATTCAATTCATCACAACCACATGCAAGGGAAATCAAGAGTTTCCAAACCTCTTTGTGCACCAACTTGCTTCTTCAACCTTTTCTAGCACCATTTGATCAAACCTTCTCCTTTCCTTTGCTTTCCTTGCTGCCTTCTTCCTCTAACCATTGTAATACTCACATTAAGATCATCCCTAAATCCATAAATTCCAGTTGATATCAATAGAGAAGAAGAATGAGAAAATACCAACTAAGCATACCTTAATTGCTTGGAAACAATGGTGCCTTTTTATATGCTAATGGAAATGAAAAAAATGAAGGAGATGAGGAGAGAAAACTCTAGAATTTTCCAGCTAAAAATGGTCGGATTTCCCCTTCTATCTCAATATTTATATATAGCTTTTCATGCTTCTAGAAGTGCATTTGTCCTAATCCTATTGGCCAATGGTTCAATATTCCATATTAGTCCTTCATGGTTTTTAGGTTCCTATATTGACATATATAATTTAACTTTGATTGCATATTAGCCCAATGTTAATTTCATTTATGCAAGCATAATTTATTTTAAAAATTTACCAATTTATCGCATATTTTAATTTAATGATAGTTGTATCCCGTATGACGTATTTATCACTAAAAAATGTTTATTCGGTTACCATTGACCCTAAATATGCTTTAATGTAACTAGGGTATCTTTTGGGGCTTTACATTTCTCTTTCCCTTATAAAGAATTTCATCCCCAAAATTCATACTTATACTAAAGATATGAAAAAACTGAGCTCTCATTTTTGATTTAGGCTCCCAAGTTGCCTCTTTAATGCGATGATGTTGCCAAAACACTTTCACGAAAGGAACTTGCTTATTCCTAAGCTGCTTAACTTTTCTGGCTAGAATCGCCTTTGGTTCATGATCATAAGAGAAATTAGGTTGCACTTGGATCTCCTGAATTGGAAGCACATGTGACTCATCCGATCTGTATCTCTAAAGCATTAAAACATAGAACACGTCATGCAACTTAGCTAATTCTAGAGGCAAAGCCAATCTATAAGCCACTGGCCCAATCCTTTCAAGGATTTCATATGGACTAATGAATCTTGGACTGAGCTTTCCTTTTTTCCCAAATCGTAGCACTTTCCTCCAAGGTGAGACTTTCAAGAAGACTTTATCCCCGACTACATATTCAATATCTTTCCTCTTTAAATTAGCATATGACTTATGCCTATCACTAGTAGTTTTCAATCTTTGTTGGATAATCTGAAGCTTTTCTTTAGTGTCTCTCACTATGTCAGGCCCAATAACCTTATTCTAATTCAGTTCTATCCAACATACCGGAGTCCTACACTTCTTGCCATACAAAGCTTCATGCCAATACTGGTCCGATTACTATTATTATAATAAATTCAATTAGTGGAATGTACTTATCCCAACTTCCTAGGAATTTCATGACACATTCACGGAGCATATCTTCCAACACTTGTATAACCCGCTCAGACTGTCCATCTATCTATGGGTGAAAAGTTGTATTAAAACTAATCCGAGTACCCAAAGCTATTTGCAAACCCTTCCAGAATTGAGATATGAATCGTGGGTCTCAGTCAGATACAGTAGATAATGGTACTCCGTATAGGCGAATAATCTCGGTTGCATACAATTCAGTTACTCGATCCCTGGAATCATCCTATTGGACCAGTATAAAATGTGCTAACTTGGTAAGCCGGTCAACTATTACCTGCATTACATCATGTTTCATCTGTATGATAGGGAGGCCGGTCATAAAATACATAGGGATGTTGTCCCATTTCCACTATAGAATTGGAATGGGATTCAACAATCCAAAATGAACTTGGTGCTTAGCTTTTACCTACTGACATGTTAAACAATTGGACACCTAGTCCACCACATCTTGTTTCATTCCAAGCCACCAGTAAAACTACTTTAAATCCTGCTATATGTTGTTACCTCTAAGATGCATGGTAAATATCATGTTGTGAGCCTCATTTAACACTTTCTTTTTAAGCTCATCATTGGCTGATACACGTAATCGATTCTTGTAATACACATTTCCATTTTTTTTTCTAAATAGTCAGTCTGTTTTGCATCTTTGATTGCTTGTACTGCCCGTTGCAATTTAACATCATCCTTCTGTGCACTGACTATCATCTGTCTTAGATTAGGTCTTGCTTTTAACTGAGCTATTAAAGCTCTATCGGAGGCAAACCTCCATCTACTATATTGTAATGACAAGGCTAAAACATCCTTCTTCTCAAAGCATCAGCTAACCCATTGGCTTTCCTAGGGTGGTAGTCAAGTATACAATCATAATCTTTAAACAATTCCAACCATCATCGCTATCTCAAATTAAGTTCTTTTAAGATAAGAAAATACATAAAACTCTTGTGATCTCTGTATATCCTACACTTCTCGCCATACAGGTAGTGTTGCTAAATTTTCAAAGCAAACACTATTGCTACTAGTTCAGATCATATGTAAGATAGTTCTGTTCATGCGGCTTTAATTCCCTAGAAGCATAAGCTACTACTTTGCAATCTTACATCAAAATACAACCCGGACCATTTCTATATGCATCAATATACATGGCATAATCCTTGCCCAGAGTAGGTTGTGTCAATACTAGAGCATCAATGAGCATCTTCTTCAACTGCTCAAAACTAGCCTAGCATCGATCGATCCACTCAAACTTAGTACTTTTTCGAAGTAGCTTCATAAGTGGAGAAGCTATCACAGAGAAACCTTTAACAAATCACCAGTAGTAATATTTTGGGGCGATTTCTAGTTAACAACGTATTCTATGTTTTGGTAGATCGACCCTAATGCCCTCTGAAGAAATAATATGTCCCAAGAAGGACACTTTTTAAGCCAGAAGTCACACTTGCTCAACTTAGCATATAACTATTGCTCCCTTAGAGTCTACAGTACTATTATCAAGTGTTGTACATGTTCTTGTTCATTCTTGGAATAGACCAGAATATCATCGATGAATACCACGACAAACTGGTCTAGGTAGGGTCTAAACACCCTATTCATCAAATCCATGAAAGCATCCGGTTCATTGGTTATCCCAAATGGCATTACTAAGAACTCGTGGTGAATGTATCGAGTCCAAAATGTAGTCTTTGGAACATCTACATCTTTGACCTGTAACTGATAATAGCCTGATCTCAAATTAATCTTAAAAAACACTCCAGCGCAATCCAACTAGTCAAGTAAATCCTCTATCCTTGGCAAAGGATATTTGTTATTCATAGTAACCTTATTGATTAGTCGATAGTCAATACACATCTGTAGGGTACCATCCTTCTTCTTGACGGAAAGAACTAGTGCTCCGCACGAAGAGACACTAGGTTGGATAAAGCCCTTGTCCAAGAGGTCCTGTAAATGGATCTTCAGTTCTTTTAACTCTATAAGAGCCATCCTATATAGTGCCCTTGAGATGGGAGATGTTTTAGGTAAAACTTTAATGGACAACTCCACCTCTCAGGTGAAAGACTTGGTAATTCTTTAGGAAATACATCAGAAAACTCATTCACCACAGGTGTATCTTATTGTTTTACTTGTTCCCATTTAGAGTCAAGCATTAAGGTTAGGTAAGCTTCACATCCTTTCTCAAAAGTCACCTACCTTTCATTGCTAATATCACATTAATCAATGAACCCAACCGAATACCAAGTACTACTATTTCTGACAATTCGGGACTCTTAAGCATAACTATTTTCAAACCACAGTTAACAATAGCTCAGTGCTTAGACAACCAATCCATACCTAGAATCATATCAAACTCATGAAAAGGCAGGTTTATCAAATTAGTAAAGAATTCTCTACCATGTACGAGAATTGGACAGCCCTTATACACTCGGTTCACACATACACTATAACCTAGCGGACTTGTAACACATATATCACGATCTATTAGATCTACAGGTGAAATTTTATCAATTAAACCCCCAATATAGATATAAGAATGTGTAGAACCCGGATCTATCAGAGTGTGCACATCAGTATTGAATAAAGAGAAAATACCCTCTATGACCTCCGGGGCATTTTGATCCTCTTGTACCTTTATGGCATAGGCCGGAGCTAGAGTTGCTGTAGTACCCGGTCACTCCACATCACAAAAACTACAGTTGGATTAGTTCGGGACTAGCGTGAACCACCTTGTCCTCTACCTCTCCCTGTAACACACCAATGCCCCTTTACAGGACAAGGGAGTGCTAAGCAACACTAATATAACTATAAACATACATGCTAAAAAGAAAAGCCTTAAAACATTACTTGTCAAAAAGGATTATCATTAACATTAACCAATTAGTCGTTTACATCAATAGGTACAAAAAATAACAATATACATTTACATTTCCACGCTATACAAAAATAGGAATATTTCTATACAATATAAAATATCAACCTAACTAAAAGACTTCAGAACTCCTTCTAGTCGCTAGTAGATGTTCCACACAAAACTCGAGCTTCACACTATAAACCTACACAGGAGATAAACATTATAAAGCTTAGTGGGGATAAACATACAATGGTCTACTACAAATAAATCATGCATTAACATACATTAGCAACATACACTATAATAACATGATAAACAAATATTCACTATTCCATACTTCGTACCACTAAGTCACTAATGTACAATGTAATCAGTTAATGCAATAACCACATAGTATAGCCTGAACCAATACAGTAGTGGATAATGGGTGCACTAGATACCACTCGGGTACCACTCACTAGATTATTGGAGAGAACATTATTAACACTAGAGATATATAAATCTCAAAACACTAGATCCCGATTAGGTACCAACACTAGCAGCTGCGAACACTAACCCTTATAAGCATGCTTATCTATCCACGACTCGATTATAGGCTATTAATCAAATTTTCTCACTTAATGTTCACGTAAATAAATACATTCATCATCAATTTATGTATGGTCATTCATGAACCAAACATCATTGTTCATATGCATAAATACACTTACCAATCCCATGTGCATAGACATTTATAGGCCATATAATATAGTTCATAAGAAATAAAGCAAATAATTCGCATTCAAAAATTCCAGCAATGTCTCACTCGCGACCCTTGTCGCGCCCGCAACAGAGCAGAGATATCACTTCTATCGCGCTCGCAACAGAACACCACAAGCACTACTATCGTGCTCGCGATATCCCTCACGACAGAACTCAAACCAACAATAATCATCTTACAGAGCACTCTGTCACGCCCGCGACACTTGTCCTCCTCCTACCCCTTAAATGATAAAAAAAAGGCCGTTAGAGATAAAAACCGTGATTGGCTCTCTAAGCAAAAGTTAGGCCAAAGGGCAGGGTGAAAACCTGTGAACAGGCAGTCTGTCCTTCAAAACAAATGAAGAAAAAGCTACTGGATTGGGTTGGGTCCATTCCAGGTAAAAATTAGACACAGTGTTATATAAAAATCCCTAAAGGGACGCATTTCCCGCTAAGAAAAGCTAGTGTGAAAATTCACAAGGGATGCACTACCTTTAAAACAATGACTTTTGAAGCCTGGAGTGATAAGGCGGCAGTATTTTGAATAACTTCCCTTTAGGTAGGTAGTGCATAATGCAGATCTTGATTCAGAGTCCTAGGGGCAAAGTGCTCATTGACCGGGGGACAAAAGATACGTACGGGTCAGTTCTCCTTGAAAAGATTATAGGCAAGAGTCCGTAAAGCCAAGACAATGCTTTTCTACATCCTTGGGAGCATCAGACAATGTGAGAAGCCAAGCAGTACCCTCAACGAATCCCTTAACCACTTGGGATGTGGTCTATCCATTTTCGCATCTCACATGCATAAATCTTTTGCATATTGCCCTGCATATCACATGCATTTAGTCCATTACACTTATGGTTGCACACACAATTCTTGTACACTAATCCTTTGCTTATGTCTCGTGTATATAGCTTTATGTGTACATTTCACACCCGTGATTCCATGCGCACAGACAATCTTTTGTATATGTTGTTGTGTACATGACTTAGAGGGAAGGGTCCGAATAGACCTCATGAGCAAGGATGGTCCAAAGGACGGATTCAACTCGACATGATCGGCCACTATATCTGGCCTAAAATCAAGTAAATATGTACAAAGGTGGAATGCCCAAAAGAACAAGCCTATCCGGGCACACCATGCTAAGGGCAATCAGGAATCGCACAAATCTACAGAAAAGAAGATCCTTTGAGAAGCTGGACTACCCACACATACTTTAGTTAGAGGCAATCAGATGTGAAAGTGGGCCGAGGTACAGTTTCAGCTCTACATCGGCGCTCATCCATGCCAAATAATTGGATCAAGATAAAGCCCTCACGAGAATGGAATCTCAAGGATCTGCTCCTGGAAAGACATTTAAAAGAGCAAGCCTACTCATGCGCACCATGCCAGGAGCAGCAAGGTAAGTTTCTGTACCATAAGATGTATGCTTGTACACATCACACAATAGTCAAGACGAAGTCCTCACGAGAGAAGAATCTCAAGGACCTGCTCCCAAGAGGGAAAATAATAAGCCTCTACATGCACACCATGCCGGGAGCGAACAGGTATGTTTCTATATCATAAGATATACGCTCACGCACATCACATAGTAAGTGTATCAAAGCCAAATTCAAATGTACAAATTCTCAAACAAATGCAAATATTCAAAGAATACAAACCCTCACACAAAAAAACACAAATTCTCAAACAAAACAAAACAAAACAAAAAGAAGAATATATTTTCAAGGCCTTGAAAATCCAACATACTGTAAAAATTCAAATGCATCCAAAGTGTAAAAATTTCGAGAAAGAAAATCCCAAAACAAAACAAAAACAGAAAAATCACCAAAGACATGGAAACCTATCCGCCTGTGGGCAAACAACCAAAACCTCAAATATAATTCTCGTCTGATGAGGCTCAAATCCAATTTTCTCTCTGGAGGCTCAAATATAATTGTCCTCTCAAGAGGCTCAAACATAACTTCCGCTCTGGAGGCTCGATATCAAAGTCTCCCAGTGAGCATCAAAGTCTCTTCGGAGCATTATCTTTAAGACCTTTTTTTAAGGCATTATCAGTCTCTTCGGAGCATTATATTTAAGACATTTTTTAAGGCATTATCAGTCTCTTCAGAGCATTATCTTTAAGTCCTTTTAAAGGCATTCTCAGTCTCTTCGGAGCATTATCTTTGAGTCTTTTTCAGGCATTCTCGGTCTCTTTGGAGCATTATCTTTAAGACCTTTTTTAAGGCATTCTCAGTCTCTTTAGAGCATTATCTTTAAGACCTTTTCTTAAGGCTTTCTCAATCTCTTCGGAACATCAAGTTATTTTAAAAAATATTACAAATCCCTTCAATCTGAGATGATCCGAGAAGTGGGTTCAGCTTAACCTTATCAGAAACTACCCAGAAAAGCAAACCTTTTCATTCACGTTATGCCAGGGGCAATCAGGCCGGGATGAGGATAACAGATCACAAGTGATAGAACAGATCGCAGTAGAGGTTGGAGTTAGAGACACTACACCTCACACCGTGCAGGCCGAGATGAGGCCAGCGGGAGAGATCAGCCACCGTGCAGACCGAGACGAGGTTAGTGGGGCACCAGCAATAGAACAGATCGCAACAGAGGTTAGAGGTAGAGACACTGCACCTCACACCTTGCAGGCCGAGACGAGGCAGCAAGACAGATCAGCCACCGTGCAGACCGAGATGAGGTTAGCGAGGCACTAGCAACAAGACCAAACACCGTGTAAGCCGACCGAAGGCGAGCAGGATAATGCGAAAAGCAAGATTGTGAACAAGTCACAGTCGAATAGCACTACAGCTCAGCAGCAACAAGTCGCAACATTCAGAAGGTAAGGACGGCCTCAGGTATGCATTTCTTCCCTTCTTCTCTGAATTTTGGCTTATCTAGGCACTAGTGCACTAGTTTTCCCAAAATTGGGGGCAACTGTAAACACCGTGCCCTGAGGCAATCAAGATCAGAGATTGCTCGATGAAGAAATCAAGGTCCATTATCAAATAAATGGATGAAATTCAAGAATTTGGTCCTTCAAGGGTCACAAGGATTAAAGATTTATAAGTACAGCGGAAAGAATTTGAGAATTTGAGAAAAATTATACTAAAATATTTTTTCCCTCCATGGACGGCCTACCCGTATGTGAAAGGACGCCCGTCTATCGCTGATACAATCCGTCTCTCACTATGAAAGACGGGCCGTCGGCGAGACAAGCGACGGACACATGTCCGTAAATCGGTGCCCGTCTCTCCTTCCCGTGCCTCGGTCCGTCCGTTGGCAATGTAACAACCCAATTTGGCCATAGAAGTTTTGGCAATGTTTTTGGCAGATTTTGATAAGTAAAAGAGTGAATCTATATGTGAATATGCGGGTTTGCAAGTTATTAAAATTATAAAGTTTTGATTGTACTAATATGATTCGAAAAAAAGAGGATGTGACTCTAGTGTGGGTTCTATCGCGAGCGCGACAGTGTTGCAGGCGCGACAGAATGCCTCACGGGAAGCCTATTGGAGTTGGAATATTTGATGTGTATTGGACACGTGGCCGCATAGGTGATTGACAAGTGGCATTGTAGAGAGTGGACATGTGGCATGAGTTTTGTTTTTAAGTTAATAAATATATTTATGATGGTAAATGGCATTAAAGGCTTGTTGGTGGGCTTTTAATGTGAGGATTGGCTTTGAGAGGTTTGACCGGCCACTCTTTCCCTTAATTTCCTTTTCAATTTCTGCTTTTGGCATTTTACTCTTCATTTTCTTTCTTTGCTCTTTGACTTTGTCGTGCTCCCTCTCTTGTTCCTTCTTTTGTTTCTTTTCTTCCTCTTTTAGTTTGTTCTTCAAGTGAGTTACTTGGGTTAGTTGAAGAGAGTGTGTTAAAGGTAAGTTTAGTTGGATTTCCGATCTGACCTCTTTTTTCTTTCTATTTTTGATTTAAAGTGAAAAACAAGGTTTGATTCTTGGATTGTCATTGTATGATTCTGTTGTAGCTGTGGACAAGAAACTGGACAAAGGCAAAGAGAAGATCGGAACGAGTTGAGAGCTGTGATCAAGCTCCTAGAGGTCGGGATCGTGTGCGGATTTAAGTTTTGTTCATTTTGATTACTTGCATTGTTTTCCTGATATATGTGTGTATATGCTTATTATTTATGGGTATATATGTTTTGAGTAGGTGAATTGATCACTTGAGTGTGTATGTTAATGATAAAGTTGATTTGGCAAGTTCTATTTATTTTGCATCTAACCGCTGTGAAGTGTTTTAATCATAAGTAGAGTTATATAATTCTGAATTGAGTGATTATTGATTCATTAGAACTATGACTTAAATACCTATTAAAGTCTCAGAAATGACTGTGGGCCAATTCTAGCTCTAGGACCCTGTATATTGCTAAAAAATAGAGGTGTCTTTACTTTGGCCGGTTCAATTGAGCAGTTCATCTGGTTTAGGTCATATCTTAAGTTGTAGATGTCCAATTGACTTGATTCTTGTTTCATTTGAAATTTTAGGAAACAATTATTAAGAAGGACACTTTGCCTAACAATGACGTTTAGAGGTCAGTTTAGATGATACAAGTTGGAGGTGAGAAGTAGTTTTATGAAGGTTCCTGACGGAGCCTTCTGTCGCGAGCTCGATAGTGAGGATTATGAGAGTGATTTTCTTCTTGAATTTGAGCCCATGGTTGACATGAACCAATTCCCCACCTTTACCCTCAACTAATTTGTATATTTTGAGGTGGTTTCCTTCCCGAGTTGAACCCGTTTTGCACCGAAACAATTTCGGAGTTTATGCCATGCATGTTTAGGTGTATCAAATGGTTATAGAATTAGTTATTTGGGTAAATAATGCTATGGCATGAGAGTTAGTGTTGAACACGACATGTCATGTGATATGAATTGTTATATAATGCATTTGGTATAGTATATAAAGCTTGTGTTGGTGTAATGTATTTGGGTATAGTACATAGAATCTTTTGGAATCTGGCTTCTGTTGCGATCGCGATAGTGAACCTAGCTTCTGTCCTGAGCACTACTTCTTGTCGCGATCGCGACAGTGAACCCCTTTCCGCCTTGTTCTATTTCTAGAAAATTTTTTCTTTTGTCTTGCTTTGCATTTTTTTCCCTAGTGCATAGTGTATGCTTATTTGTTCTTTCCTTACATTATAATTAGAGCTCCGTATTGGAAAATAGATTAACATGATAGTATTTTGAATTATGATCCTTGTAGTATTAAGTACTCTGTTTTGAGTTATTGAGTCAAGCCTGAATGGTCAAAATAGTGGATAGATAAGCATGCTTATAAAGGGTTAGAGTACGGCTGCCATAGTGACGTTAGTTGGTTTAAAGACGAATACCCAGAGTATTCATTTTAAGTTAGGTTTCTAGAGTTTGATACTATTTATTAATATTTAAAGTAAAGTACCCGTATCCACAATTATTGAAAGTTCAGGCTAATGTATATCTCGTAGAGTACAAGAGATGAAGTAGAGACTTGTAAATGCATCTGATTATAATATGACATGTTGTTAATATCGTTTGCCATATATGGATTTCTGCATTATGAATAAGTGAAAGCATGTTGGTATTTGCTTACAAGATTGTGTACATGATTATTTATATATGACATACCTATCAATATGCATGTGACATATTTTGTGACTTCGTTAGAAGTCTTTTGCTTCTGTTTGTCCCCACTAAGCGTTATCGCTTAGCATGGGTGTTTATCCGTGTAGGTTTTCAAGTTTGGATCAGAGGCTGCACATCTGCAGGTCAAGGCCACTAGGAGCTAGCTTAAGAACTTTTTGTTCTATATAGAGTTTTTACATTTTGAGTAACATCATTATGTATATAAGAAGTATAGTATCGACATGTAAATGTTAAATGTATTTGTATATGTATCGTAAATGAACATGAAATAAATATAAAGCTTTTGTATTATGTACAGTATATATATATGTCATAAGAACTTTTTGTTTGGCCCAAAGTATTCTTATCTTTTAATGTTAATGCTTCCGCTACGGTACATGTGTGTGTGTGTTATAGTCCGCTTAGCACCCCGATATTCCTTTCTGGGGGTATGGGGGTGTGACAGACAAAATGACCACGCGTTCCCTTATCACTGAGGCCCATTGGTGATGCTAGGGACGCCCGTCGGTCATGGATCTGATTTGATATCAACGACTTTTTGGCGGATCTTTTGGAGAAATTCAAGATTTTTTTTCCTAATTTGAAGGGATTTTGGGGGACAATTTTTCCTAATCCAAATCAATTTAGGATTTCTAGTTTTGACTAAAAATTTTATTTTGGGAATCCTTTTCCAACAAAAATTAGGATTGTCTTTTCCAAATTCTATAAATAGGAGGCTAAGGTTAATTATTCAAGAGTGGAAAATTTAGTGATTTTTTACTCTAAAGAAAACCATACTTTCAAAATTTTCTCTAAAAGATTGGGATTTCCACAAAAATGCTTTTCATCTTTTTATTTTCTTTTCGAATTTTATTGGTGAATCAAATTAAATTGAGGCAACAAAATTAATTTATTTCCATCAATTTATTTATTCCAACATTTGAATCACTGTTAAATTTTCAGGGAAGAAATATAAATTTTCTTTTCTTGATTTTTATTCAATCCTGGTGAAGTGCGCGGGACTGAAAATTATCCTACATTCATCCAAAAAAGTATAATCCGAGGGTAAATATTCTGGATTTAATATTTGATTGATTTAATTTAATTATTTGCGTTTCTTTTAAGTCTTTTACTAAAATAAATAATTTTCCTATAAAAATCTAATTTTTTCGTCTTTTTTTTAAGAACATGGGTGACCGACGGACAGTGCGGTTACCGACGCCCGTCTCTAGTTTGAGGGACGGGACGTATGTAGAGCACTTCACTGCCCACCGGTCACGCCAGGGACGCCCGTCGGTCGTTGACAGAATGCTGTCCTTAGCCTTTTCTTCATGTTTTTCAATTTATTTAACCCCTTTTCATTTGTTTTTTTTCTTTTATTCTTTAATTCTTTTTCTTTAAAATTCCTTTTTAGCATTACTTTATTTTATTCCTGATTTTGGCACTAATGTGTTTGTTTATTTTTTGTGAGCTATTATTCAATTACTTTTGGGTAGATTGGAATTGAGATGATGGTGGCTAACCAAATCTGGGGATCTCTATCCGATTTTTTTTTCTTTTAATCTCTTTGCCTTTTCTTTTGTGGTTATTTTCCTTGTAAAATTATTTTTATACCGTTATAATAAAAATGGCCAAATGTTTTATAGTAATTAATTGGGATTTTTGCAAAATCAAGGACCAAAGTCCTATTATTATTCCATAAAACCATCACGTCAAAAATATTTTCATAATAAAATGCATGCAAGGACCAACGTCCTCGTTCTTAATAAATATCCCGATTTATGCATGTCATGTACTTTATTTACAATGAGGGTTGTATTCCGCCCCTAGTATTGTTGTAATTTACTTTTGGATGCTTTATTTTTAATTTTGCCTTTATTTCCCGTTTATACGTGAATGATTGCGCCTTTAATTAACTGCATCTGCATCGCGTGGAAAGTTGGTGAAATAATAAATTTAAAACTTAATTGTAAAATTAATCAAGGTATGAATAAATGAGAAGTCCCGAACCTACTCTGGTCTTTGGGCTCAACGAGGCGAGAGGACAATTTTGATGTTTCATTGGAATGGGATCTCCAAGACACCTCTTGTGTCCCATCAAAAGGCTTAAGTTCACAATCCTAGGCTCCACGGGGCTAGAGGGTCATTTCAATGTTCTATTGGGATGATTGCCTCCAAGATCCCTTTGGCTTGCCCAAAATGGATATATATGCGCCGTCTTTGGCTCACTGAGGCTAGATGACCTATCCCAATGTTCTATTGGGTGGTGATGCCAAAAAACCTACTTGTTCCCCAAAATAGACGCACTTGTAAATACCTTACAAGTTCCAATGAACCTCTCTCGAAAACCCTAAAAGTGGGTCTTCGGAAAGCCCCCGGGGTTCAGCGCGCGTCACAGATGTGAAGCCTTTCTAGCTTCGGTTTTAGATTCTAGGTATGGGCAAGTGAAAGTGCAAGGTATACCAGTGGTAAGTGAATTTTCAGATGTGTTCCCTAAAGAGTTACTAGGTTTACCATCAGAAAGGGAAGTCGAGTTGTCCGTTGAGATGTTGCCGGGCACTACTCCTATCTCTAAGGCTCCTTATCGAATGGCTCCTATAGAATTGAAGGAGTTAAAAGTTCAATTGCAAGAGCTTTTGGACAAGGGCTTTGTTCGACCCAGTGTTTCCCCTTGGGGTGCTCTAATTTTGTTTGTCAAGAAGAAAGACGGCACTCTATGAACGCGTATCGATTATCGACTGATCAATAAGGCTATAGTAAAGAATAAGTATCCATTGCCTAAGATAGAAGACCTTTTTGATCAGCTAAAAGGAGCTGGAGTCTTCTCTAGTATATGAACTTCAAGTGAAAGATGTAGATGTCCTAAAGACTGCTTTTAGGACTTGATATGGCTATTATGAGTACTTGATGATGCCATTCGAATTGACAAATGTGTCGGCGACTTTTATGGATTTGATGAATAGGGTGTTTTGGCCATATCTTGACCAATTTTTCATAGTATTCATCGATGACATATTGGTGTATTCAAAGGATGAATAAGAGCATGAGGAGCAATTGTGGATTGTACTTCAGATTTTGAGGGACCATTAATTGTTTGCAAAGCTCAGCAAATGTGATTTTTGGCTTAAAGAAGTATCTTTCTTAGGTCATATTGTTTCTTCCAAAGGTATTAGAGTTGATCCGTCTAAGATATAGGCGATAGTGAATTAGAAACCGCCACAAAATGTGCCTGAAGTGAGGAGTTTCTTAGGATTAACAGGCTATTACTGACGATTTGTGAAAGGATTTTCCATTATTGCTTCACCTCTCACCAAGTTGTTTCGAAAAGGAGTCAAGTTTGAATGGTCAAAAAAATGTCAAGCCAGTTTTGAGCAATTAAATGGAATGCTTGTTGAAGCACAGGTACTTACTCAAACTATCTCGGGCAAAGAGTGTAATATCCCGATTCCCACCCTAGTAGTTTAAGCATATGCTTATGTGTGTGTTTTAGAACTTACTTGTATGATTATTGTTTCAATTATTGGTATAGGAGTAAATTGCATGTTTTTAGTTAATTAAGTGATTTGATTGAGGGGTGAAGAAAAGAATAAGGACTAGATTGGAAATTTGCCAACATCACCTTGAGAGTTTAACATGTGGAAGAACGAGGAAGAGGAAGGGTAGATAAGGATGGAGAGAGCATGTGAGGGACAGCAATTGCCCTCTTATGTTTCTGCCTCTTTTCCTCTTCGACTCCCTCTTCTTCTTCTCTTCTTCCCATTTCTTGCTCCTTTGATTTTCTTTGTAAGCTTGGGAATCTTGAGTTAGTTTTGGCAAATTTCTAGCTTTGGGTAAGTGATTGTTGTTCTTCTTCTTCTCTTTTTCTCTCTTCCTTTTGTTTTCCTTTGATGAGTTTGGGTTTGGGTTTTGAGCTATTTATATAGTTAGGTTGGTTTTAGCAGAGAAACCTGCTAGAGAGCCTAAGGGGAAGGAGATTGCCGATAGTAGTGCCGCCAATTGATCAATTGAGAAGTTTTAAAGCTTAGAGGTTTGGGAATTTGTGATTTTGTGTATTTTTTTATTTTGGCAGTTTGATGTGATTTTCTAGAAATTTGTAAGGTTAAACTGGTTTATGCTTATATAAATGTTATGGGTTTTTATTAATTTGAATAGAGATGACATGATTGTAGTGTATTGCATCAAAGTTTGAGATTGTGTGAATTAATGAGGAAATTTTTTGGTTTGATTAATTTTTTATTTTGATTGTCTTATTTGGATGTTTAATTCATGTTAAGTAGAATAAAACATAGGTTTTATGTTGTATAATATGTTTTGAATGCCTGATTTGGATTGTATTGAAGTTTGCTGAGTTTATTGTATTATTGGTTGATTTTAGGGCATGAGCTTTCTGCAAATTTTCAGTAGAGGGAGATGGAAATTGACTCTATCGTGAGTGCGATAGAGCCCGATTATCTGAGCTCTTATAGAGAAAGCCCTCTGTCGTGGGCACAACACCCATCGCAGGCACAACACCCGTCGCAATCGCGACAGTGAATTTAGTTCTGCCGGGCTGATTGCCTTCGCAAGTGCGCCTATGCACATGAACGCGACAACAACCTTCCCACGCTCTATCATCAGCACGACAGAGGCCTGCCAGCCCTTCTTTACGTGAGTGCGAGGGCTGTCACAGGCACAACAGTAGGCGAGTTTTGCCTTTATTGTGGGCGTAATACCCGTCTTGACCGCAACAGTTCTCCTTCTCTGTTTTTCTATTTCTTTTTATGTTAGTTTGTATGATTGCTTAATTTTAAGATTGAAATGCAATTATGTATGATCTCTTATGTACTTCAATATATGCATTATATGAGTTGTATTATGCATAGTCAGTAAGAGTCAAGTTAGTGGATAGTTAGGCATGCCTAAAGAGTTCTATTAGCTGCAGCCCCAATGTGTTCTGGACCCTAATCAGGTCACTATTTGGGTCCTCACAATCCTTAATGTGTTCAGATCTTATTTAAGATCCTCAATGTGAAAATATTTTTAGATGAAAATAAGGAAGTTGCTTTTGACAGTACCTGCGAGTACTAATGTGTTCGCTCGTTATCCGCTACTATGAGTTTGCAGGCATATTTGTGATGTTTTTTATGAATGTGATCTTGTTATATTATTGAGTATACATTATGGAACTCATATGAAGTGTATGATATAATGTTGTTTTACTGTTATGGTATTTTTGATATGCTTGTGACATATGCATGCGGTCTGCCTTAACGGCCATTGTGAATGGTCGTTCATCTTTTGTTTCCCCACTAAGCGTTATCGCTTAGCACGGGTGTTTTATCCGTGCAAGTACAAAAGCTGTGGAGTTTTTGAAAGGTCAGCAGCAGTCTAGGCCAACACAATAGGAGAGCTTTTTGAAGGGATTTATGTTTTATTTATTGTGTCTTTTTGTATAATTTTGTAGTTCCTTTATATTGATGTAATCCTCCAGCTGTTTATCTTGTAATTTGTAAAGACAGATTTTTGTACTTCTTTATCTTTTTGTAGTGAATATTCAGTAATGCAATGAATGAGATTTTTGGTTGGCCTTTTGTGCCTGTTCCTTCAGATGTGAAACATTTTAATTTATTTTGTTTATTTTAATATTTGTTTGTGCATTTGTGGTTCATTTGGTGACACCCTTATTTATGCGGGATCTCACTCTCTCTTGTGAGTGAGCTCCCCTACGTATAAGTAGGGGGTGTTACAATTTTTGGTATTAAAGCCTAAGTTTAGGCCTTTCTGGACAACCGTAGGATATAGATATATGTTTAGGACTGTGTTGGCTTAATGTCGATGTCCTTATGTTTTGTAATAGATAAAGTCTACGTGTGGGTCCCTCGAGGGGTCAGTAGAGAGTGCTAATCCCCAAGAGCAAGATCCATCTATGTCTGGTCCTGCTCAGCCAGCTAGGGTGCAACTTGAGGTGCCAGCCATGCCTTTCGATGCTATGTTAAAGATATCTCAGGACAAGGCTAGGGTTTTAGAGAGGCTAATTGTACGGAGAGCCCCGATAGAGAGTATGAGGAATTCTAGGGCAAAAAATTTCTATGGGATGAGCTTAGATGAGTCTGAGTTGGTGGAGAAGTGGATTGAGAAGGTAGCAAGGGTTTTGGAAGAGATTCGTTGTCCACCGGATAGGCAAGTGGAATGTGTAGTATCACTCCTATAGGGTTCTACCTACGACTGGTGGAAGTTGGTCCGCAGGCATCCTTAGATGCCCAACCAAGTCACGTGGGAATTCTTTGAACGGGAATTTAATAGTAAGTATGTGACTAAAGCATATAAAGAGGTGCAATGGGCACAGTTTCTAAGTCTCAAGTAGAGAACATTATCTGTGGCTGAGTTTAAGAAAGAACTTAATAGGCTCAGTAAGTATGCTCCACCGATTATCCTCACCAAAGATTTCCATTGTCAGCACTTTGAGGCCGATCTGAATGAGTCTTTGAGAGCAATATTGATATCTGATGAGTGCTCCTGCAGTTAATTATTATCAGATTGTGCAAGCAGCTTTTCAAGTGGAACTCTCTGAGACCATTATGAGAGAGAGAGCTCAGAGAAAAAAATCCCCCTCGTGGAGGTTCATCCTCGAGTAAGAGATCAAGGAACCCTAATGTGAATTCTCCAGATGTGTCCTCCACTATTCCTGTTACGATTGGTAAAAGGCAGGGATCTTTGAATGTATTTGGTGCAGGTAGAGGTGGTTCGAGTGTCAAAAGCAAAGTTATGCCCGAGTGTTCTCATTGTAGTAAGCACCATAAGGGCGAGTACCGTTTGTTGACTGGAGGTTATTTTCGGTACGGAAGCATGAACCATTTTATAACCAATTGCCCAAAGTTGAATGAGAATACCTGAGATAAGTAAGAGGCCAGCAAGGCTGGATCCAATGCCCCACAAGCTAGTAGGGGTAGAGGTAGAGGAAGAGGTCGTAGTGGTCGGCCATGAGAGGGAGCTCCATCGGAGCCAGTGGACCGTCCCCAAGTTGTGCCAGCTAGAGCTTATGCAATGAGAGCTCAGGAATAGCAAGATGCATCTAAAGTGATAGCTGGTAAGTTCCTACTCTGTGACACTGAGTTATATGCTCTAATAAACCCTGGGTCCACACACTTATATTTGTGTTCAGATAGTATGCATGCTAAGTTGCCTGATGTTGAGCAGTTAGAGTATGAGATTTGTGTGACCAGTCCTTTAGGGCAGAGTATCAATGTGAGTAGGGTGTATAGAAATTATCCTCTAATAGTTCAAGGTTGAGAATTTCCAGTTGATCTGATTGATTTACCTTTCCATGAGTTTGATCTTATTTTGGGAATGGATTGGTTGTGTAAGCATTAGGCTATCATGGATTGCCATGGGAAGATAGTGGTACTTCAAAATGGAAATTAGTGTTATGTTGTTGTGAGAGGATTGGGTTATGGTTATCTGGGTAATGTTATTTAAACTATGCAGGCTAAGCATTGTATGAGGAAGGGATGTGAGGCATTTTTGGTTGTGGTGCTGGATTCTAGGCGTAATCAAGTAAGGATTCAGGATAGTCCTATGGTTAGAGAGTTTGAAGATGCGTTTCCAGAAGAATTGCCTGGCTTACCTCAAGAGAGAGAGGTAGAGCTAACCATAGAGATTATACCGGGTACTGCTTCTCTTTCTAAAGCACCTTATCGAATGGCTCCTGTGGAATTAAGAGAGCTTAAGACTCAATTATAGGAGCTATTACATAAAGTCTTTATTAGACTTAGTGCATCTCAGTGGGGTGCTCCAATTTTGTTTGTCAAGAAAAAGGATGGGACACTTAGGATGTGCATTGATTACCGTCAGATTAATAAGGTCACTGTCAAGAACAAGTATCCATTGCCTAGGATTGAGGACTTTTTGGTTAGTTGAGAGGTGCTGGAGTTTTTTTTTCTAAGATTGACTTGTGGTCTAGTTATTACCAGCTTCGGGTTAAGGATGCGGATGCGGCTAAAATTGCTTTTCGGATGCGATATGGCCATTATGATTTTTTAGTAACGCCGTTTGGGTTAACGAATGTACCAGAGGCTTTTATGGATTTGGTGAACCGGGTGTTTAGGCCATATCTTGACTAGTTTGTTGTAGTATTCATTGACGATATTTTGGTATATTCGAAGAATAAATGAGAGCACAAAGAGCATCTTCAGATTGTGCTTCAGGTTTTGATGGATCACCATTTATTTGCAAAGTTAAGTTTGATTTTTGGCTCAAAGAGGTGTCCTTTTTGGGTCACATTATTTCTTCTAAGGGTATTCAGGTTGATTTGTCAAAGATAGAGCCTATTATGAATTGGCAGCCGTCGAGAAATATGCTAGATGTAAGGAGTTTTCTGGGTTTAGCCGGATATTATAGGCGATTTGTGAAAGGGTTTTCAATTATTACTGCACCAATAACAAGGCTTCTTCGGAAAGGGGTGAAATTTGTGTGGTCTGATCAATGTCAAGCAAGTTTTGATCAGTTGAAGAGTTTATTGATTGAGGCTCCTATACTTACTCAACCCATCTCGGGTAAGGACTATATTATGTATAGTGATGCCTCAGGAGTTGGGCTTGGTTGTGTTCTGATGTAGGATGGTAAAGTGGTAGCTTATGCGTCCCTACAATTGAAGCCTCATGAGCGGAATTATCAGACGCACGATTTGGAAATAGCTACTATGGTTTTTGTTCTTAAGATTTGGCATCATTATTTGTATGGGGAGATATGCAGGATTTTCACGGACCACAAAAGTTTGAAGTATCTCCTTACAAAGAAAGAATTGAATTTGAGGCAACATCGATGGTTAGAGCTATTCAAGGATTATGATTGCATTTTTGACTATCACCCGGGAAAAGCAAATGTAGTCGCAGATGTATTAAGCTAGAAGTAGATTTTGACTCTGATATTGCGACATTATAAGTGGAGATTTGATTCGGAAGGAACTTTGATTACTCAGCTAAAAGCTAGGCCTTCTCTGAAGTAATTGATTGTTGATGCTCAGAAAAATGATTCAAAATTTAAACAAATGATACAAGTAGTTCAGAGTGGGAATTAGATTGACTTTTCTGTTAAAGACGGGGTACTAAGTTACAGAAATCATTTGTGTGTGCTTGATGACAATGAGTTGAAGAGAAAGCTTTTGTTAGAAGCACATACTACAGTCTTCACTATACATCCTAAAGTGAAAAGATGTATCGGGATCTGAAGCAATTTTTCTAGTGGCCCAAAATGAAGAGGGATATAGTGGATTTTGTTTCCAAGTGCCTGACCTGTTAGAAGGTGAAGGCTGAGCACCAAGTTCCATCTAGGTTGCTCAACCTTTTACCTATTCCTCAGTGGAACTGGTATGATATCACGATGGATTTTGTGATGGGTTTGCCATTGACTTAGAGGAAGCATGATTCGGTTTGGCTTATTATTGATCAACTCACCAAGTTGGCTCACTTTCAATCGGTTCAGCTTGATTATCCAATGGTTAGATTGGTGGAAATCTATGTCGATGAGGTAGTCAGATTGCATGGAATTCCATTATCAATCGTATCAGATCGGGATGTGAAGTTTACGTCAAAGTTTTAGAAAGAATTACAAGTAGCCTTGAGTACTCGGCTGAATTTTTGTACTACTTTCCATCCTAAGACAGACAGGCAGTCAGAGAGAGTCATTCAGATTCTAGAGGATCTGCTTCAGGATTATGCTTTGGACTTTTCAGGTAGTTGGGAATAACAGTCATCAGGTGAGCATTGGAATGTCACCGTATGAGGCTTTGTATGGAAGAAAGTGTAGAACTCCGGTCTATTAGTCCGAGATGATTGAATGTTCTTTCATGGGTCCGAAATTGGTTAGAGATACTGAAGAGAAGATTAGAGTAGTTTAACAGAATTTAAGAGCAGCAAAGGATAGAAAGAAATCCTATGCCGACTTGAAGCAAAAAGACATTCGATTTGAGGTCGGAGATAAAGTATTTTTAAAAGTGTTGCCATGGCATAAGATTCTTCGTTTTGACAAGAAAAAAAGTTAAGTCCTAGGTTTATTGGACTGTTTGAGATTTTAGAAAAGATTGGTGCAGTTGCCTATAGGTTAGCTTTGCCGTTGGAGTTATCAAAGTTGCACGACATGTTTCATGTGTCGATGCTTCGGCAGTATAGATCGGGTGCATCTCACATACTATCGGTTTAAGATGTGTGGGTTCAGCCTGATTATTCTTATGATGAGGAATCGAAAGCTATTTTTGCTCGAGAAGTAAGACAGCTCAGGAACAAGCAAGTTCCTTTGGTTAAGGTTTTATGGCAACACCATGAAGTGGAAGAAGCAACTTGGGAACAGGAGTCAGCGATGCAATCTCAGTATCCGTATTTGTTCAGCTCAAGTGAGAATTTTGAGGATAAAATTATTTTAAGGAGGGGAGATTTGTAATACCCCGATTCCCACCCTAGTAGTTTGAGCATGTGCTTATGTGTGTGTTTTAGCAGTTAATAGTATGATTATTGTTTTAATTATTGGTATAGGAGTCAATTGCTTTTTTTAGTTAATTAACTGATTTGATTGAGGGGTGAAGAAAAGAAGAAGGACTAGATTGGAAATTTGCCAACATCACCTTAAGAGTTTGACATGTGGAAGAAAGAGAAAGAGGAAGGGTAGATGAGGATGGAGAGAGCACGTACGGGACAGCAATTGCCCTCTCACGTTTTTGCCTCTTTTCCTCTTCAGCTCCCTCTTCTCCTTCTCTTCTTCCCATTTCTTGCTCCTTTAATTTTCTTTGTAAGCTTGGGAATCTTGTGTTGGTTTTGGCAAATTTCTAGCTTTGGGTAAGTGATTGTTTTTCTTCTTCTTCTCTTTTTGTCTCTTACTCTTATTTTCCTTTGATGAGTTTGGGTTTGGATTTTGAGCTATTTGTATGGTTGGGTTGCTTTTAGCAGAGAATCCTACTAGACAGCCTAAGGGGAAGGAGATTGCCGGTAGTAGTGCCGCCAATTGATCGATTGAGAGGTTTTGAAGCTTAGAGGTTTAGGAATTTTTTATTTTGGAATTTCGATATGATTTTTTGGAAATTTGTAAGGTTAAACTGGTTTATACTTACATAAATGTTGTGGGTTTTGATTAATTTGAATAGAGATGACATAATTGTAGTGTATTGCATCAAAGTTTTGACATTGTGTGAATTAATGAGGAAATTTTTGGGTTTGATTAATTTTTTGTTTTGATTGTCTTATTTGGATGTTTGATTCATGTTAAATAGAATAAAACATGGGTTTTATGTTGTATAATATGTTTTGAATGCCTGATTTGAATTTTTTAAAAGTTTGGTGAGTTTATTGCATTATTGGTTGATTTTAGGGCGTGAATTTTCTACAGATTTTCGGCAGAGGGAGCTGGAAATCGACTCTGTCGCAAGCACGACTAGGCCCAATTATCTGAGCTCCTACAGAGAAAGACCTCCATCACGGGCATGACAGTGAGTTCAGTTCTGCTGGGCTGATTTCTGTCATGAGCACGCCTATGCACGTGAATGCGACACCTACCTTCCTGAGGACAGCAGTAAACGAGTTTCACCTATGTCGCGGGTGCGACACCCATTGAGAGTGTGACAGTTCTCCTGCTCTATTTTTCTGTTTCTTTTTATGTTAGTTTGTATGATTGCTTAATTTTGAGATGCAAATGCAATTATGTACGATCTCTTATGTACTTCAATATATCCATTATATGGGTTGTAATATGCACAACCTGCAAGAGTCAAGTTAGTGGATTGTTATGCATGCCTAAAGAGTTCTATTAGCTGCAGCCCTAATGTGTTCTGAACCCTGATCAGGTCACCGTTTTGGTCCTCATGATCCTTAATGTGTTTAGATCTTGTTTAAGATCCTCAATGTGAAAATGTTTTTGGATGAAAATAAGGAAGTTGCTTTTTACCGTACCCACGGGTACTAATGTGTTCACTCATTATCCACTACTATGAGTTTGCAAGCATATTTGTGATGCTTTTATGAATGTGATCTTGTTATATTATTGAGTAACTCATATGAATGCAGTGTATGACATAATGTTGTTTTGCTACTATGGTATTTTTGATGTGCTTGTGACATATGCATGTGGTTTGCCTTAAAAACCATTGTGAATGGTCGTTCATCTTTTATTTCCCCACAAAGCATTATCACTTAGCACGGGTGTTTTATCCTTGCAGGTGTAGAAGCTGTTGAGTTTTTGAAAGGCCAGCAGCAGTCTAGGCCAACACATTAGGAGAGCTTTTTGAAGGGATTTATGTTTTGTTTATTGTACCTTTTTGTATAATTTTGTAGTTCCTTTATATTAATGTAATACTCCAGCTGTTTATCTTGTAATTTGATGTAATGTTATGTAAATTGGGTTAGAAAGTGGATTTCTGAGCATGAATGTGTTTTCCAAAAAGGCACAGCTGTGCCATGGAAAAAATAGCTATGTTCTAGTGTTAGTGTAGATTTTTGTTGATTCACACGGCCGTTAGGAAATTCCATACTGCCGTGTAATCGTGTTTTGTCTGTTGTATTTGGTTTGTCCGGTAGATCACACGATTATAAGGGTTTCCTTGGCCACCGTGTGATAGCCTACACAGTGGGTAGGAGTCCCCTAACTGCCATGTAAATGCATTCTACCTAACATTCTGGAAATTCATTCTTTTACATGGCAGTCAGGATTTATCTTACTACAGTGTAAATGCATTCTATTTGGCAATCTAGGATTCTTGCATTTTACAAGGTGGTCAGGATTATCCTTACCGCCGTGTAGTTGCATACTGTTTGCTAGGTTTCGGATTTTCACATTTCACACGGTGGTCAGGTTTATTCTTACCACCATGTGGCATGTTTTACATGGCGGTCAGGAATGTTCATACCATCGTGTAAATGCCTTCTGTTTAGTATAGTTCCGTTTTCAAATTTTTACACGGCGAGCTAGATTTTCATGGCCATCGTGTAACCTCTATTTTCCAGGTTTGATTTGTGAATTAATTGCCTTTGTTTGAATCAAGAATTGCCATAATCATGCAACAATATGATAGATACGTAACAAGTGATGTTTAAAATGTAAAGTTTCATATGAGATATGTTGAGCTGCATCTATTATTACTATCAATGGTTTAAGATAATAAGTTCAATTACTATTAAATGCTCATTGCTTTGTTGTGACTAAAAGGATTAATGTGTATTCAGCCTATAATAGTTGAGTTATGGATAGACAAGCATGCCTATAAGGTTCTGTTGCTATAGCCTATGCATTTTCTAGATCTTGATCAGATCCCTATGCATTCTGGACTCCGATCAAGTCGCTATGCATTTGGATTCCTTTGAATCCCTATGTGTTTGGACCTTGCTTAAATCCTTATGCATTTTGCAAAAGAAAAAGAAAATTATTTTTATATCTATGGGTACCTATACATTCTCATCCGATATCCATCCCATTGAGTATGCAGGCATAATAAGGTGAATATGTAACACCCCATATCCATACGTAAGGGAGCTCATCCACAAGAGGAGTGAGATCCTGTATAGATAAGGTGCCACCAACTGAAACATAACCAAGCATAAAAAGAAAAAACAAAAAGAACATAATAAATAAATTACTAAATAAATAATTTACACTCCATTAACATACTCAAAATTACTAACGGAAAACTCAAGATCCTGTTCATTGCTATAACCAAATATTCATTACAAGGAGAGGAGTACAATATCATTCTTTACAAAATTACAAAATACATAGCTTAAGAATTACAAAAGCGAGACAAAAACAAAAGTTATATAAAAGAGTATAAATTACAAAACTAAGTCTATCAAAAAGCCTCCCTACTATGTTGGCCTGGACTGCTGCGAATCTCCCAAAAACACTACCGCTCCTACACCTGCACGGATAAATCACCCGTGCTAAGCGATAACGCTTAGTGGGGAACACAAAAGATGAACGACTATTCACAATGGTGGTTAGGGCAAAACACATACATATGGCACATGCATATATATATATAAATACATATAAGAGCATAGTAAGATTATATCATACGTTGCATTCACAAGAGTTTCACAACATATATACATTTATATAGTAGATTTACATTCATACGATAACCATACATATGCCTGCAAACTCAGAGTAATGGATAACGAGTGGACACATTGGTACCCGTGGGTACAATCAAAAGCAACTTCTTTCATTTTCATCAAAAAACATTTTCACATTAGGTGATCTTAAACAAGATCCAAACATATTAAGGATTACGAGGACCTAAATGGGGACCTGATCAGGGTTCAGAACACATTAGGGCTATAGCTAACAGAACTCTATAGGCATGCCTATCAATCCACTTACTTGACTCTTGCAGGCTAGGCATCTATAATAAATTTCATACTCATCACATAAGGATTAATATATCTCAAGGAAAACGCTACAATTTAATATTATTTGCTAGACAAGATTCCGATAGATAAAAACTAAAAGCAATGCTAAGTTCAAAAGAGACAAATAAGACAGAATTCACATAAAGATTAACATATCTCAAGGAAAACGTTACAATTCATTATTATTTGCTAGACAAGATTCTGATAGATAAAAACTAAAAGCAATGCTAAGTTCAAAAGAGACAAATAAGATAGAATTCAAAAGTTCAATTTCAAAACAGGAAGCTCTTACACGGCGGTATGTGGCCTGCCAAGCCAAAAATCCTCATATAATAGAATACGTTTACACAGCGGTATAGAAATCCTGATCGCTATGTAAAAATGCATAAAAGCAACTTATCAAATTAGAATGCATTTACATGGCAGTATGACGAACCCTTACCGCCATGTAACCCCACGGATAAGCAAAACTCAAACACATAAATCTGATCACACGGTGGTATGACCTTCATTACTGCCGTGTGAATCAATAAAAACCCAAAAATTTTTGCTAGTCACTGCTACCCACTTCCCAATTCTTAACCCCAAATCAAAACTACAATACCACACTCAAATCATGCCATCAAAACTCAACTCAAACAAGTTCAAACTCCTGATAAGCATCTCAAGCAAATCAATTCATTACTCTAATAAAAAATCATACCAAACTCACAAATTGAAACAAACATAATTTCTCAAACCTTGAATTCCTAAGCTCCCCAATTGTCAATTTATGGCACTACCACCAGCAATATCCTTTCCTTTTGGGTCTTTAAGAGGAATCTTTGAACCAAAAATCATAACCCAACACATACCAATTAATTAAACACAATCACAACCACAACAACCCACTCACTCACACAACCAACGGGAAATAGAAAAGGAGAAGAAGAAGAAGGAGAAGGAGAAGAAGAAAACTTACTCCAAGCTTTGAAATTTGCCAACCCAACTCAAAAACGCAGCAAGGAGGGGAAGGAGGAAAGCTTTGGCTGAGAAAGAGAAAATAGGAGGGAGAAGAGAAAGAATAGCTGTTCTCACACTCTTGCTCTCTTTTTCTCTTGCCTTTGACCATGTCCAACCTTATATCTCCCTTACCTTTCTTCCACTTGTCACAAAGTTGTGGCCAGATTTGCAAAATTCCTCTTCTAAACCTTCCACTCTTCAAAACCACACAAACAAATCACACCATTAAATACTAAAACTCAATTACACCCTTAAACTTAATAATTCTGCAATTAAATCTTTAATTAACAAACAAAATGGCATAACACATATAATAACACACACATAAAAGCTCAAAACTTCTAGGATGGTAATCAGGGTGTTACAATTCTACCCTCCTTAAAAAGAATTTCATCCTCGAAATTCTCACCTGAACTGAACAAATGCGGATACTGAGACTTCATTGTTGTCTCTGGTTTCCAAGTAGCTTCTTCGATCCTGTGATGATGATATAATATTTTAACCAAAGGAATCTATTTATTTCTTAGCTGTCTCAATTCTTGAGCCAGAATAGCTTTCTGTTCCTCATCATATGAATAGTCAGGCTGAACCTGCACATCCTGAACTGATAGCACATGAGACGCGTCCGATCTATATCGGTGAAGCATCGACACATGAAATACATCATGCAACTTAGCAAACTCTAACGGCAAGTCTAATTTGTAGGCAACTGGTCCGATTCTTTCTAGAATCTCATAAGGTCCTATGAATCTAGGACTTAGCTTCCCTTTCTTGCCAAATCGAAGGACCTTATGCCATGGCGATACTTTTAGGAACACCTTATCTTCGATATCATATTGAATATCTTTTCGCTTCAAATTAGCATGAGATCTCTGTCTGTCCTTGGCTATCTACAAATTCTGTTGCACAACCTTGATCTTTTCCTCGGTATCTCTAACCAATTTAAGGCCAACAAAAGAATGTTCAGTCAGCTCAGTCCAACAAACTGGAGTCCTACACTTCCTACCATACAAAGCCTCATATGCGGCCATCCCTATGCTCATATGATGACTGTTATTGTATACGACCTCCATTAGAGGTACATATCTATCCTAACTGCCCAAAAAGTCCAATGCACAACCCCAAAGCATATCCTCCAAAATCTGAATTAACCTCTCTGACTACCCGTTTCTCTGAGGATGGAAAGCAGTACTAAAATTTAGTCGGGTACCCAAAGCAGCTTGTAACTCTTTCCAAAACTTCAATGTAAATCTCGGATCCCGGTCTAACAAAATTGATAATGGAATTCCATGCATTCTGACTATCTCATTAACATAAATTTTTGCCAACCTATGCATCGAGTAATCGAGGCGGACTGGTCAAAAGTGAGCCAACTTGGTGAGCCGATCAACTATAACCCAAATCGAGTCATGTTTCCTCTGAGTCAACGGTAAACCCGATACAAAATCCATAGTGACATTATCCCACTTCCACTCAGGAATGGGTAAAGGATTGAGCAACCCAAATGGAATTTGGTGCTCAACCTTCACCTACTGACAGGTCAGGCACTTGGAGACAAAATCCATAATATCCCTCTTCATTCCGGGCCACCAGTAATATTGCTTTAGGTCTCTATACATCTTCTCACTTCCAAGGTGCATAGTGAAAACCGTAGTGTGTTCCTCTATCAAAATCTTTTTCTTCAACTCATCATCATTAAGGACACACAAATGATTTCTATAACTTAGCACCCCATCTTTAACAAAAAAGTTAGTCTAATTACCACTCGAACCACTTGCATCACTTGCTATAATTTCTTATCATTTCTCTGAGTATCAACAATCAACAGCTTCAGAACAGGCATAGCTTTCAATTGGGCAATCAAAGCCCCTTCCGAATCAAACCTCCACTTAGTATGTTGCAACGCTAAAGCTGAAACTGACTTCCGACTCAAAGCATCAGCGACTACATTCGCCTTTTCCGTATGATAGTCAAAAATACAATCATAGTCCATAAATAGCTCTAACCACCAACGTTGCCTTAAATTCAACTCTTTCTGTGTGAGGAGATATTTTAAACTCTTATGGTCGGTGAAAATCCTACACGTCTCCCCATACAGATAGTGATGCCAAATCTTGAGAGCAAAAACCATAGCAACTAATTCTAAATCATGCATTGGATAATTTCGCTCATGGGGCTTCAATTGCAGGGAAGCATAGGCTATGACCTTACTATCTTGCATCAAAACACAGCCAAGTCCAACACCTGAAGCATCACTGTACATAGTATACTCTTTACCCAAGATGGGTTGAGTAGGTACAGAAGCCTCGACCAACAAACCCTTAAACTGCTCAAAACTCGCTTGACATCTGTCAGACCACTCAAACTTCACACCTTTTCGAAGAAGTCTAGACATTGATGTGGCAATAACAAAAAACCCTTTCACAAATAGCCTATAATATCCTACTAAACCCAAAAAGCTCCTAACCTCAAGCACATTTTGAGGTGCTTTTCAATACACAATAGCCTCAATCTTTGATGGATCCACTCAAATACCTTCTAAGGAAACAATATGTCCTAGAAAAGACACCTCTTTCAACCAGAAATCACATTTGCTAAGCTTAGCGAAAAGTTGGTGATCTCTCAACATTTGAAGCACCAAACGCAAATGTTCCTCATGCTCACTTTCATTCTTTGAGTATACCAAGATGTCATCAATGAACACCACAACAAATCGATCGAGATACAGCCTAAACACCCTGTTCATTAAATCCATAAAAGTTGCTAGTACATTGGTCAACCCAAATGGCATCACTAAGAACTCATAGTGGCCATATCGTATCCAAAAGTAAGTCTTAACAACATCCGCATCCTTAACCCGAAGATGATAATAACCGGACCGTAAATCGATCTTAGAAAAGATTCCAACTCCTCTCAACTGATCAAATAAGTCTTCAATCATAGGCAATTGATACTTATTCTTCACACTGACTTTATTGATTTGGCGGTAGTCAATACACATCCTTAGCGTCCCGTCCTTTTTCTTAACAAACAACACCGGAGCACCACAAAGAGATACACTGGGTCTAATAAAACTCTTATCTAATAGTTCCTGTAATTGAGTCTCAAGTTCCTTCAATTCTACATGAGCCATTTGATAAGGTGCTTTAGCAATAGGAGCAGTACCCTGTATAATCTCTATGGATAGCTCCACTTCTCTCTCCAGAGGCCAGCCAGGCAACTCTCCCGGAAACACGTCTTCAAACTCCCTAACCACTGGGATATCCTGAATCTTTACCTGACTACACCTAGAATCCAACACCACAGCTAAAATGCCTCACATCCCTTCCTCATAAAACTCCTAGCTTACAAAGCTGAAATTACATTACCCAAAGGACCAGAACCCAGACCTCTCACCATAACAGACGATTGATCTCCACCCCAAAGTACTACGGTCTTTCTATGACAATCCATTACAGCCCGATGCTTAAACAACCAGTCCATTCCCAAAACTAGATCAAAATCACGGAAAGGCAAATCGATCAGATCAACTGGAAACTCAATACCTTGAACTATTAGGGGACAATTCCTAAACACTTTACTCACATTGACACTATGCCCTAAGGGACTGGTCACACAAATCTCATAATATAACTGATCAACATCATGCAATTTAGCATACAATTTATCAAAACACAAATATGAGTGTGTGGACCTAGGGTCTACTAGAGCATACAACTCAGTGTCATAGAGTAGGAACTTACCAGCAATCACTTTGGGTGCATCCTGCTCTTCTAGAGCTCTCATCACATAGGCCCTCGCTGGTGCCATTTGAGGACGGTCTACTAACTCAGATGGAGCTCCGTCTTTAGGTTGACCACCACGACCTCTTTCTCTACCTCTCCCCCAGCTAACTTGAGGGGCATTAGACCCAGCTCTACTGGCCTCTTGCTGATCCCCAGTGTTCTCACTCAACTTAGGGAAATTGGCTAGAAAATGATTCTTGCTTCCACATCGGAAACAACCTCCAGTCAACCAACAGCACTCGCCCTTATGGCACTTATTACAATGATAGAACTCTAGCACAACATCACCCCTGACACTCGTACCACCTCTACCTGCATCAGACACATATGAAGATCCCTGCTTCTTACCCCTCGTAGCAGGACTGTTAGAGGATTCATCTAGAGAATTTACTTCAGGGTTCCTTGATCTCTTACTTGAGGATGAAACTCCATGAGGGGGATTCCTATTCTGAGCTCTCTCTCTCAAAATGGTCTCTGAGCATTCTGTACTCAAGGCTACTTGCACAATTTGGAAATAGCTAACTGTAGGAGCACTCATCAGGGATATCAACATCACCTTCAATGATTCATTCAGGCTAGCCTTAAAGTGTTGACAACGAAAATCTTCGCTGAGGATACCTGGCGGAGCATACTTACCGAGCTTATTAAATTCCTTCTCATACTCAACTACCGACAAGGCCCTCTACTTGAGACTTAAAAACTGAGCCCACCTAGCCTCCTTATAAGCCTTAGTCACATACTTATTATTAAACTCCCTTTCAAAGAACTCCCACGTGACTGGGTCGGGCAACTGAGAATGTTTACGGGCTAACTTCCACCGGTCATAAGTAGAACCCTGCAAAAGTGAGACTACACACTCCACTTGCCTTTCCGGAGGATAGCGGATCTCTTCCAAAACCCTCACTACCTTCTCAATCCACTTCTCAACTAACACAAACTCATCCAAACTCATTCCATAGAAGTCTTCCGCCCCAGACTTCCTCATACTTTCTATCAGGGCTCTTAGAGCGGTCACCCTCTCTAAGACCCTAGCCATGTCTTGAGATATCTTAAGCATAGCCTCAAAAGGTACGACTAGGCCTCAAGTTGCACCCTAGCTGGTTGAGCAGGACCAAACACAGACGGATCTTGCTCTAGGGGATTCGCACTCTCTGCTGACCCCTCGAGGGAGCCACGCACAGACTCCATTTAAAACAAAACGTAAAACCAACCACATTAGGCCAACACGGTCCTAAACATATCTATATCCTACGGTCGCCCAGAAATCTCTAAACCTAGTCTTTGATACAAAAAATTGTAACATCCCATATCCATACGTAAGAGAGCTTATCCACAAGAGGAGTGAGACCCTGTATAGATAAGGGTGCCACCAACCAAAACACAACCAAGCATAAAAAGAAATAACAAAAAGAACAGAATAAATAAATAAATAAATAAATAATTTACACTCCATTAACATACTCAAAATTACTAACGGAAAACTCAAGATCCTTGTAACACCCTTATACCTGTAATGATACGGACATTGGATGTCACAGCACTGCATTAACAAACATTACAATGCACTCGAAAATTGAATGAATTTTTTTCAGCATTAACAATCACAAACGTACTCATATACAAAGAACGTAACAGTACACTAACATGTAATTCAAATACTTATACCATCCACTACGGTCGTATACATGCCATGCTAGTCCTTCTACCCTTGCTGTCGAAAACTTCCCTCGATCGTCACTACAACTTCGGCCACATCAAAATCTTCTATACCTGCGCGCAGTAACACGCTACACACTGAGCATTAAAAATGCCCAGTGGTAGATACATATCCTAAATTTTTCATAACTATAACTATATGCATGCCCATGCAAGTATATTACCTTAGTCACACTATTTAAATGTTAAGTTCTTTACTTTTATCACTTATCTTTATATCCTTTTATTTCATTTCTGTGATTATACTCTAAAACTTCCATTTCTATTAACAATATCGTTACTATTTGCACTGACATTCTTAACATTAATGTCACTTCATTTGATCTATCAATCACTTTAACAATCCTTGTTATCACTTATTAGAACAGTCGTTACTGTCACTCTTGCACTAACTCTTAGCAATCACATTACAATCTATTTCAATTACCTTTACATTAATTATTTCTCACTATAATAAATTAAACACTTTTAACATTCTCATTAAATAAGTTATACAATTTATTTTATCAGTCCTTTTTAAAGTTTCATTCAATAATCATGCACTATAATTTAATTTACTAAAGTCCTTTTAAGAACCCTACTATAATTAATTTACAATTGAGTCCTCTATATTTACCATAATTACAAAATTACACTTTTATTTCACTTAGTTGCCATTATTAATATTATTATTCTCATTATCAGTTTTATTAATTTCTATTATCATTTCTTAATTTATTAACATATAACCAATTCAATATTCTAATAATTACATTTAGGTACTTAATCTTTTTCCACAATTATATTTATGTCCCTAACTTTAAATAATTCCAATTATATCCTTAACTTTTTCAATAATTCCAACTATATCCTCATCTTTCTCAATAATTCCATTTATGTCCCTTATTTCACTTAATTACCAAATTACCCTCATTTATTCTTAATTTTCACTTTTACCCTTTTCTAACTTACCAAATTACATTTTAGTCCTTATTTTACCAATTTTATTCCAAATTACCATTTAATCCCTATCTTTCCATTTATTTACATAATTAACCTTTTTAATCACACTTTTTACCTAACTTACTTTATAATTATACATTAGGTGTAAAATTACAATTTTAGCCCTAAACTTTCTATTTCTTCCATTTTTGTCCCATTCTCATTTATCTTCATATTTATTACTACTTTAGTCAATTAAATTACATATTTACCTTGTTGCCCCTAAACTTTTATCAAATTATGATATTGCCCTTTTCTTTTTCTTTTATTTACCATTATGCCATCAGTTAATTATATTTTCACATCTAGTCACTTATTAACTTACAACATTTAATCCTCCAATTAATCATTTCATGGTAAAATTACATTTTAGTCCTTAAAGTACCATTTCAAGTCAAATGTCATTTTCAATCCCTATCTTATCTTATCTTTATCATAATCATTACCATATCTTTATCCTTATCACTTAATCATTACTATATCTTTATCCTTATCACTCAATTACGTGTATGTCCATTTAATCATTCAATTAATTCTTTCTTTACACTTTTCCACCATATTTTGCAATAAATCTCTCTTTTTAATCAATTTCTTTCAAGTTTTGCCCTTAGTAACACCCAGTAGTTATCACTAGACTGGATATACGGGACTAGGCTCTGTAGCCCTAACCTATCGAAGTGGCCACGAGGGGGCCAAATTACACTTCAGTAGTATCGAAGTGGCTACTAGGGGGCCAAATTACACTCCAACGACACTACACTTATACTTTACACTACACTAACATTTTATAAGTAGATCGTCATTGGTCTACAATTGCAAGTCGCCATGAATTGCTACCATGAAATACACTGACGTCCCTATGACTAGCCATTTATATCCTGAACTAGATTTACTTCCAGATCACTAACGGCAAGGCACAATCATTATTCAATACACTTTTCACTTACATATAATATGGAACAATTCCACAATATCAATTAGTACAGTACAATTTTCACTTTTAGTTCATTCTTTTCAAATCAGTTCCATTCCAATTCACTTAATATTCAATATAATCTTCATTCATACTATAAATTCACTTAAATGTACACATATTTTATCATTTTTATGGAAAATATAATACAATATCACACTTATATATATACAATTATACTCCATTAATTTTAAATAAACTCACATACACTTATTTTTCATTCTTTATTTATTTTATACCATTATTCTTAATAAATAATCAAATTACACATCATTTAAAACATTATCACCATTCAGCCAAGTGAACTTTCTTTCACTACAATCTATTATTTTCACATTAATCACTCATTTAGCTACATTACATGATAAATTACTTAAATATACTTCATTTTAGTATTTTATCACAAAACTTACATGATTACCGTGTTAAATACCATTCGGCCTAAACACTACTTCCATATTAACATCACTTTTCTTTCCTTTAATAATTCTATTTACTAAATATCATGCTAAACATTATCTAAACATCATTTATATGCTATAACAATTAAATATACATAAAGTAAGCCTAGGTATACCATTCGGCCTCAACTTGAAATTTTCACCATGAATATTTTTTACTCCATTAATCACTCTACTAGTTATATTACATGTTATATACTTCAAATATACCATTTACATGCTTAAATCACCAAAGAAATTCGATATTTTCTTTAAGATTCAATTCGGCCCAAGTTAGGTTTCTTCATCAAGATTTTATTTTGTCATTTTAAACACATACATAACTATTTTTAACTCCAAATCATATTTATAAGGTTTTATTCAAATGAACATGCATAAATCACATATATGTAACATGAACATAACCTAAAAGCATGCCTTTTTAATGGAAAAAGAAGGATATTGTATCCACTAACCTTATATTCATGCTCCCCACACTTAGATCTTCATTTCCTTCCTCTTTCACCCTTAAAGCTCTTTCCTTTCCATTAATCTCCATGTGGCTGAATATACAATCCAAAGGAACAATCATCAATTTGCTTCCTTTTTGCAATATAACTACATAAATATGATCTACACATCCTAAAGTACCTATTTGAACCATTAAATAAAATTATAGAACCATAAATCACTTACGTCATTTTTAGGGCATAACCTTTGTAACTAACTTTCACCAACTTCTTCCACTTCAAATGAACTTTAGAGACCATTATTATTGAAAAGAGAGGCTAAAATTTGCTTAGGAGGCTTGGATTTTGGGAGAGATGAAAAGAGAATTGAAGAAAATGGAGGAAGAATCAAGATGAACAATTATGCCTTATGGAGGAGGAGGAGAGCTACTGGAATTCTAGGGATTTCTCTAGAGAAATTTGATATTCCAATTGGGCCAAACCCAAAGCCCATTTAAGTAATTTAAGCCCATTTTTAAATCAAAAATAATTTTCCTCCCATCCCAAGTTCAATTTCACTCAAAATTAAGTTCATAATTTTTAAAATATATAATTTAGCCTCCACATAAAATTTTATCTCAATCTGAAATCATTTTTCGGTCCGATAATTTCTTACTAGTCTGATAACTCAATTTTTGTCACATCGTAAAATTTATTTTTCATTACCATTTTATTCTCCATAATATTTCAAGCAAATCCATGCTTTCAGATAATTATTTTGAGGCCCAAAACTCCATTTAGAGTCCGGTCAAACTTTGGTCAAACTAGTCAAACCAAAGTCAACTAGTCCAACCGGTCTGGTTTACTGGTTAAACTTGTTCTGTTTACTTTTCATCCTTGTCCTTAATTTTACTCTTCATAACTCATTTAACCTTCATTCCATCTCATTCAGGGTCCTTATCCGGTCCGATTCAATTGAACCGGTCCGATTCATCCATTTTTCAATGTCACTATAAAATTACTTTTTCGCTATCAAACTATTCTACACACTATTCTAAGTCTATCTATGCCTTCAAATAACTTTTCAGAGGTCATTTACTAACTTTAAAACTTCAGTCAACCCTAGTTACTATTTGAATCAAACCTGAGGCTTTTCTTCAGTTTAACTTTTAGGGGATCTATTTGACCTCATTTTCACTCCAAATTACATCAATGGACTTCATTTAACAGACACTTTCCAATAGTCCAATAAAATACTTTTCACTATTGGCTTCCCGGTCGGTCACCCATCAAGGGCTTTCCTGGCATAAGCACGTTTAACCTTTCTCCTCTACTGCCTTTTTAGGCACAGTCACTAATATTTTCATATGAAATTCACACTATAAATTATACACATTTCACTGATCATTACTGACCCGGTATTTAGGCTATTACAATCCTGTTCATTGATATAACAAAATATTTATTACAAGTAAAGGAGTACAATATCATTTTTTACAAAATTACAAAATACATAGCTAAAGAATTACAAAAACGAGACAGAAACAAAAGTTATACAAAAGAGTATAAATTACAAAACTAAGTCTCTCAAAAAGCCTCCCTACTGTTTTGGCCTAGACTGCTACAGTTCTCCCAAAAACTCCACCGCTCCCGCACCTGCACGGATAAAACACCAGTACTAAGCGATAACGCTTAGTGGGGAAAACAAAAGATGAACGATCATTCACAATGATCGTTAGGGCAAAACACATACATATGGCACATGCATATATATATATATATATATATATATATATATATATATATATATATCCATATAAGAGCATAGTAAGATTATATCATACGTTGCATTCACAAAAGTTTCACAACATATATACATTTATATAGCAGATTCATATTTATGCAATAACCCTCCTTATGCCTGCAAACTCGGAGTAATAGATAACAAGTGGACACATTGGTACCCATGGTCTTTCATTTTCATCCAAAAATATTTTCACATTGGGGGATTTTAAACAAGATCCAAACATATTAAGGATCGCGAGGACCCAAACAAGGAATTGATCAGGGTCCAGAATACATTGGGGTTGCAGCTAATAGAACTCTATAGGCATGCCTATCTATCCACTTACTTGACTCTTACGGGCTAGGCGTCTATAATAAATTTCATACTCATCACATAAAGATTAACATATCTCAAGGAAAATGCTACAATTCAATATTATTTGCTAGACAAGATTCCGATAGATAAAAACTAAAAGCAATGCTAAGTTCAAAATAGATAAATAAGACAAAATTCAAAAGTTCAATTTTAAAATAGGAAGATTTTACACGGTGGTATGACAAAACCTTACCACCGTGTAAGACATTCCACGCGGTGGTCAAAGAAACCTGATCGTCGTGTGGCTTGTCGAGCCAAAAATCCTGAGACACCAAAATGCATTTAAATGGCGGTATAGAAATCCTGGCTGCCGTGTAAAATTGCACAAAAGCAACTCAACAAAACAGAATGTATTTACAAGGCGGTATAACAAACCCTTACCGCCGCGTAACCCGACAGATAAGCAAAACTCAAACACAGAAATTCGATCACATGGTGGTATGACCTTCCTTACTACCTTGTGAATCAACAAAAATCCAGATATTTATGTTATTCACTGCTACCCACTTCGCAATTCTTAGCCCCAAATCAAAACTACAATACCACACTCAAATCATGCCATCAAAACTCAACTCAAACAAGTTCAAACCCCTGATAAGCATCTCAAGCAAATCAATTCATTACTCGAATAAAAAATCATACCAATTTCACAAATTGAAACAAACACAATTTCCTAAACCTTGAATTCCTGAGCTCCTCAGCTGTCAATTTATGGCACTACAACCAGTAATCTCCTTCCCTTTGGGTCTCTAAGAGGAACCTTTGAACAAAAAATCATAACCCAACACATACCAATTAATTAAACACAATCACAGCCACAACAACCCACTCACTCACACAATCAATGAGAAACCGAAAAGGAGAAGAAGAAAAAGAAAGAGAAGAAGAAAACTTACTCCAAGCTTTGAAATATGCTAACCCAACTCACAAACGCAGCAAGGAGGAGAAGAAGAGAAGCAAGGAGGAGAAGGAGGAAAGCTTTGGCTGAGAAAGAGAAAACGGGAGGGAGAAGAGAAAGAATAGTTGTTCTCAAACCCCTGATAAGCATCTCAAGCAAATCAATTCATTACTCAAATAAAAAATCATACCAATATCACAAATTGAAACAAACACAATTTCCTAAACCTTGAATTCCTAAACCGTGAATCGGTGGTTCAAGACGACGGTCAAGGGCATTACCGAACAAACATGCAAAACGTATAAACCTTTAAGCTGAAAATATGAGTTACAAAATTTCTTTTATCTTCAAACATATTATAATTATCTAAGCATTCATTACACAATCATAATATAAAGTATACTTTTTCAGAATTTACTATAAACAGATCATTTACATAACCAATATCACTTTTACAATACTTATAATTTAAAATTACAAATCTTGCATACATTACGAAGACTATACAAATCCTATCCTAAACCCTCTTCATAATCTTGCATTGGCCTGGACTGCTGCGGAAGGAAACTCAAACAATCTGACCAATAGTACCTACACGGATTAAAAGAAAATCCGTGCTAAGCATAAAGCTTAGTGGGAAACATACAAGTATGGACAACCACTAAGAATGGCCGTCAGATGAATTCAAAGGAAAACATAATATAGAAAATATAATCATATCAATTATAACAAATTAGATACTTTCAAGTAGATCATCAAAATAATCACTTACTTTGCATAACAACGTTAACGAATCACTTATACATTAACACACTTTTTCACATCTTATACATGTCACTTTGTTCAATATCCACATTCATTCCGGTTCCTAAAATTCGTTTCATACAATTTGCTTACACAGGCTGTAACACCCCTTACCCATACTCAGGCGATCCCATCCGATAAGGAGTGAGGTGCCGTAGGAGTAAAGGTGCCACTACACAGATACATAACACTCATACACTCATCCATAAACATACATAAGAAAATACCGGTAATTTAAAACTTTACAAGATCATTCATGAAAGCTGATCATGCATTAATATAATAGAAGCATTACATTACTGTTCTGATCAACTGAGGGATACAACAGATAATTACAAACCCCAAAATACATATACAAAAGCGGAAGCTATTACAAAATCATAAGAGAGTTCTTATACAAAAGAATCATAAAGCTACAAAAATAAGTCCTACACTAAGACCCTGCTGTGTTGGCCTTGATGGCGACTACTCTCCCAAAAGCAACTCCTTCCGCACCTGCACGGGTAAACACACCGTGCTAAGCGATAAACGCTTAGTGGGGAAAACACACATAGCATAAAGACAACCATTCACAACGGTCGTCAAGGCAATTCACATGCGTAAGTACATATAACCATTCATCAGAAGGTTCAAATCAATACTCGTATTCTCATAATAGATGATACTTTCCATCATTGAATCCACAAGGATAAAACATATGTTTGCTCATATAACAATTCATACAAGTACTTTAAGCATTGAAACACCTGCTGACTCAAGGTAGTGGATAACAAGTGAACAGAAAGTACTTTACGGGTACCAACCGAATACGAAAAACCATTTTAACTTTTCATTCACAAACATTTCCAGAAGGACCTTAAACAAGATCCAAATACATTACAGAAGTTTGCGAGGAACAAAATGGGGACCTGATCGGGGTCCAAACGGGAAAAACAGAAGCTGCAGCAGAGACTCTATTAGGCATGCCTAACTATCCACTGACTAGACTTTAGCAGGTCATATATATACCATTCAAACCATTTCACAGTTTCCAAAATCATCATCATCAAATGGCCATAATCATATCATGGTTACACTTGCCTATCATTTATACAATACCAAGCATAAATCTCATAACTGCTAAAGTAAACTGAAGTTCAAGGAACACGCGAAGAAAGAAAACTCATTCAGCATACAAGGGACTGTCGCGCTCGCGACAGAGACCAAAGTCTCTTCGCTGCGCGCGCGCGACGGATTTTGCGACCGCGAGGAGGACGGAAGGCCAGGCTCTATCGCGCTCGCGACAGGTGTCGCGATCGCGACAGAGGACAAAAGGTGCTATCGCGATCTCGCGACGGATCGCGTGCTCGCAATAGTACTTGGCAACAATACTCTCTGTCGCGATCGCGACAGTTGTCGCGCTCGCGACAGAAGGTATACAACACTTTGGCTGTCGCGGGCTCGCGGCGGATGTCGCGTTCTCGCGTTCTCGCGGCGGATGTCGCGTTCTCGCGACAGCGAAGTTCCCACTACCGCTCTCTGTCGCGATCGCGACAGTTATCGCGATCGCGACAGCGTCGGGACTTTGAAAATCTGCATAAATTCTGCAGATTTTCCTCTTCCATTTCCTCTCCAAACCACACAAAACTCAATCAAAGGTCCCTTACCTCAAATCCAGCCATCCAATAACATCAACAACCATAATACAACAATTATTCACAATATACTTCATCCAATCCATTAATTTACACATTCAATTTCAAGAATCAATCAAAACCATTTATGCATTAAACCACATCAATTCTAAAATTCCATAATTAACTCGTACTTTTGCAAGAATCACACTTCAAAGCAAATACCCATATCATAAACATCAAAATAAAGAACATCTAACAACCTAATTCCATGAACCCATCAAGAACACACACATGAACGTTTGCACATAAAAAGGAAGAAATTCCCAAACCTCAAAATCCTTAGCTCCTAGTGTTTAGTTCCACTTGATCCAGCAACTTCCTTGCCTTTAGGATCCCGGGGAGGCTCAACTAAGAAACCCAACCAAGAACAAGCAAACAAAACCAAAATCCAATCTTCAAACCCAATCCGAAAATAAGAAAGAGAAGAAGATGGAAAAACTTAAACAAAGGCACAATGGATGCATATAACTTACCAATGAACACTAAGAGATGATCAAACCCCACTAGCAAACCTTGAATCTCAACCAAAGTCCAAGAGAAAAAGGAAAGAAGAAGAAAAGAAGAAGGGGCGGCGTGAGGAACGGGAAACACCAAAGAGCAAAATCTGAATTCCCCTCTTTCTTTCTTTTCCTTTTCTTTTCTTAACCCTAGACAAGTGTCAAGTTCCTAGTGGAGGGATTTGGTCACTCACACCCTAACTAAGTGCATCACACACACACAAAACTCTCCCAATTAACACATACTCTACAATTATATGCACAACACACACAACCATAACCCACTAGTGCATATCCTACTATGGTGCACTCATGCACACACACAACTCTAACCTAATTAATTCACACCAAGGCACCAAGCATGCACCCACGTGCTAACAAAGCTCTTAAAACATGCAGAAATTACCAAAATGCCCTTATTATCCAAAACTCATGCAATTGCACACACATACATATATGGCTCATTCAACTAGGGGGCAGACGGGGTGTTACAACTCTCCCCTACTAACAAGAATTTCGTCCTCGAAATTCTCACCTGAACTGAACAACTGCGGGTACTGCAATCTCATCGACTCCTCCGGTTCCCAAGTTGCTTCCTCAACCCCGTGGTGATTCCACAAAACCTTGACCAAAGGAATCTGCTTATTCCTTAGATGTCTAACTTCCCGAGATAAGATAGCTCTAGGCTCCTCGTCGTAGGAAAAATCTGACTTCACTTGAACCTCTTGAATTGCCAAAACATGGGAAGGATCCGATCTGTACCGACGGAGCATCGAAACGTGAAACACATCATGAAGCTTTGACAATTCCATTGGCAAAGCTAGTCTGTAAGCCACTGGACCCACTCTTGCTAGCACCTCATACGGACCAATGAAGCGAGGACTAAGCTTCCCTTTCTTTCCAAATCGAAGCACTTTTCTCCAAGGTGACACTTTAAGAAAAACCTTGTCCCCAACTTCAAACTGTACATCCTTTCTCTTCAGGTTGGCATAAGACTTCTGTCGATCCTTGGCCACTTTCAGATTCCGCTGCACAACTCTGATCTTTTCTTCTGTATCTCTGACCAGATCTGGCCCAATCACTGACCTCTCAGACAACTCTGTCCAACAAACAGGAGTCCTACACTGACGCCCATACAGAGCCTCATAAGGTGACATACCAATGCTCGACTGAAAACTGTTGTTGTAGGCAAATTCCATCAATGATACGTACTTGTCCCAGCTACCCGGAAAGTCCAAAACACAAGCCCTCATCATATCCTCTAAGATTTGAATCACACGCTCGGACTGACCATCTCTCTGCGGATGAAATGCTGTACTGAACTTCAGCTTGGTACCCAAAGCTCGCTGCAACTCTTTCCAGAACTTAGATGTGAACCTTGGGTCCCTATCAGAAACTATGGACAGAGGTACTCCATGCAATCGCACTATCTCATCTACATACATACTGGCCAATCTACTCATCGAATACTCCATTCTAACTGGCAAAAAGTGGGCAGACTTCGTGAGTCGATCCACAATCACCCAAACAGAATCATGCTTCCTCTGAGACAAAGGTAACCCGGAGACAAAATCCATGGCGATGTCATCCCATTTCCACTCGGGAACGGACAAAGGCGTGAGTAAACCAGAAGGAACCTGGTGCTCAGCCTTGACCTGCTGACAAGTTAAGCACTTGGATACAAAGTCCACTATGTCCCTCTTCATACCAACCCACCAGAAGAACTGCTTTAAATCCCGATACATCTTTACACTGCCAGGATGCATGGTGAAAACTGAACTATGTGCCTCATCCAAAATCTGTCTTCTTAACTCTGCACTATCCGGCACACACAAACGGTTTCCAAACAGAAGAACCCCATCCTGAACCGAAAACTCTGACTGCTTACCTGAACCGACTTCTTGCACAATCCGCTGAAGCTTCTCATCAACTTTCTGAGCATCTACTATCTGCTGTCTCAAAGTAGGCTTGACCCTCAACTGAGCTATCAACGTCCCATCTGAGTCAAACCTCCATCTGAACTGTCTCAAAAATAAGGCAGAAACTGACTTCCTACTCAACGCATCTGCGACTACATTGGCCTTACCTGGATGGTAATCCACAATGCAATCGTAGTCCTTAAACAGCTCAAGCCAACGACGTTGCCTCATATTTAATTCCTTCTGAGTCAGAAAATACTTCAAACTTTTGTGGTCCGTAAAGATCTTGCACTTCTCCCCATAGAGATAATGACGCCAAATCTTCAAAGCAAAGATAACTGCAGCTAACTCAAGATCATGCGTCGGATAATTCCTCTCGTGCGGCTTCAACTATCGAGAAGCATAAGCCACTACCTTACCTTCCTGCATCAGAACACATCCCAAACCAACACCTGAAGCGTCACTATATATAACAAACTCCTTACCCGAGGTGGGTTGAGTTAATATAGGAGCTTCAACTAACAACTGCTTCAACCTCTCGAAACAGGCTCGACATTTATCCGACCATTCGAACTTAATTCCTTTCCTCAATAACCTGGTCATCGGAGCAGCAATCACTAAAAAACCCTTAACGAACCGACGGTAATAACCCGCCAGACCAAGGAAACTCCTCACTTCCTGGACATTCCTAGGCGCTTTCCAATCCACTATCGCCTCAATCTTAGCTGGATCCACTTGGATACCCTTAGCTGAAACTATGTGACCCAAAAACGACACTTCCTTAAGCCAAAAATCACTCTTACTCAACTTAGCAAACAACCGATGCTCTCTCAAAATCTGCAAAACTAACCGAAGATGCTCTTCATGCTCGGCTTCATCCTTGGAAAATACCAAAATATCATCTATAAAAACTACTACAAACCGGTCTAAGTATGGCCTGAACACTCTATTCATCAAATCCATAAATGCTGCTGGAGCATTAGTTAAACCAAACGGCATAACAAGGAACTCATAGTGGCCATACCGAGTCCGAAATGCAGTCTTAACCACATCCTCGTCCTTAACACGAAGCTGATAATACCCAGACCGAAGGTCAATCTTAGAAAACACACCGGCACCTCGCAGCTGATCAAACAAGTCTTCAACTCTGGGCAACGGATACTTATTCTTTACTGTGACCTTATTAATCTGCCTGTAGTCTATACACATCCTTAAAGATCCATCCTTCTTCTTAACAAACAGAACCGGAGCTCCCCAAGGAGATATGCTGGGTCGAATAAACCCCTTATCCAACAGCTCTTGCAGTTGAGTTTTAAGTTCTCTCAACTCTACAGGAGCCATCCGATAAGGTGCCTTCGACACCGGTGTGGTACCCGACATGATCTCTATGGCTAGCTCAACTTCCCTTTCCGGAGGCAAACCCGGCAAATCACTCGGGAAAACATCACTAAACTCTCGGACAACAGGGATGTTCTCAATCCTAACTTGATCCCTCCTGGAATCCAAAACCACAGCCAGAAAAGCCTCACAACCTTTTTTCATAAACCTCTTAGCTTGAATAGCAGAAATCACATTGTGCACGGAACTCGCACCCAAACCTCTGACAAACACTGGAGCTCAGTTCCTATCTCGAAGCATGAAAGTCTTCCTATGACAATCGACCACGGCTCTATGCTTACTCAACCAGTCCATACCCAAAATCAAATCATACTCTCTGAAGGGCAACTCTATCAAATCCACAGAAAACTCAACATCCTCAACCATCAATGGACAATTCCTATAAACTCTACTCACACTGACACTATGCCCTAACGGATTGGTCACACATATCTCATAGTCTAACTGTTCTACAACATGCAACTTATCAATAAACTTATGCGTGCACAAATATGAGTGTGTGGAACCAGGATCTATTAGAGCATATAATTCAGTGTCATGGAGTAGGAACTTACCAGCAATCACATCAGGGGCATCCTGCTCCTCTCTGGCTCTAACTGCATAAGCTCTAGCGGCCAAAGGGGGAGGTCGCTCAACTGTCTCAGAACCAGCTACATCTCTGGGTCGACCACCTCGACCTCTACCCCTACCTCTACCTCTAGTGGCCTGCGGAGCATTCGATCCAACTCTGCTAGCTCCTCCCTGAGGACCCGAGTCTTCACTCATCTGAGGACAATTAGCCACACGGTGTTCAGTGCTCCCACACCTGAAACACCCACCAGTAAGCCACCTACACTCACCCCAGTGAGCCTTACTGCAGTTCGAACAAACGGGTGCAGCATCAGACCGGCCACCCCTACCAGAACCAGACACTGCAGCTGAATCTTGCCTTCTCCCTCTCGAAGCCGAACCAACCGCAGGGTCATCTTGCGGGTTCCTAGTCCTCTTACCCGAAGATGAGGAGACACCACCTCTAGCAGAACTCCTGCGCTGAGCTCTCTCTCTAATCAAAGTCTCCGCCTTCTCTGCCCTCAAAGCAGCCTCAGCAATCTGATAATACTGTACCCCCGGCATACACATCAAAGAAACTAAAGCAATCTTCAAAGAATCATTCAACCCGGCCTCAAAGTGTTTGCATCTGAAATCATCCGTCATGACCCCACGCGGAGCATAACGAGACAACCTGTTAAATTCCTTCTCATAATCCGCAACCGACAAGGCCCTTTGCCTCAAACTCAGAAATTGCGCCCATCTTGCGTCCCTATATGCCTGAGTGACATACTTCTTAGTAAATTGCTCATCAAAGAAATCCCATGTCAAAGGGTCAGGCATCTGAGGTTGCCTACTCACCAACTCCCACCATTCGTATGCTGAACCTTGGAGTAAAGCTACTGCACACTCAGCTTGCTGATCAGGAGGGCACCTGACTTCCCTCAAAGCTCTCTTAACTTTATCCAGCCACTTCTCAGCTAACTCAGACTCATCAAGCCCAGTTCCATAAAAATCCTCGACACCAGCTCTTCTCAGACTCACTATCGGGGCTTTCGGGGCAGTCACTCTTTCCAAAACCCGAGCCATGTCTTGATGCAATCTAAACATCGCCTCAAAAGGCATGGCAGCGGCCTCAGGCTGGACCCTAGCATGTTGAGCCGACACCGAAACAGAGACAGACGGATCTACCGCTGGAGGGTTCACACTTTCAGCGGACTCCTCGAGCACCGTGAGCAGAATCAGAATTCATCTAACAAACAAGAGGACAACCACATCAGCCAACACAGCCCTAGGCATAGACATATACACATAACATCACATAAGCAATCACCCAGAAACGCCTAAACCGGAGCTCTTATACCACAACTTGTAACACCCCTTACCCATACTCAGGCGATCCCATCCGATAAGGAGTGAGGTGCCGTAGGAGTAAAGGTGCCACCACACAGATACATAACACTCATACACTCATCCATAAACATACATAAGAAAATACCGGTAATTTAAAACTTTACAAGATCATTCATGAAAGCTGATCATGCATTAATATAATAGAAGCATTACATTACTGTTCTGATCAACTGAGGGATACAACAGATAATTACAAACCCCAAAATACATATACAAAAGCGGAAGCTATTACAAAATCATAAGAGAGTTCTTATACAAAAGAATCATAAAGCTACAAAAATAAGTCCTACACTAAGACCCTGTTGTGTTGGCTTTGATGGCGACTACTCTCCCAAAAGCAACTCCTTCCGCACCTGCACGGGTAAACACACCGTGCTAAGCGATAAACGCTTAGTGGGGAAAACACACATAGCATAAAGACAACCATTCACAACGGTCGTCAAGGCAATTCACATGCGTAAGTACATATAACCATTCATCAGAAGGTTCAAATCAATACTCGTATTCTCATAATAGATGATACTTTCCATCATTGAATCCACAAGGATAAAACATATGTTTGCTCATATAACAATTCATACAAGTACTTTAAGCATTGAAACACCTGCTGACTCAAGGTAGTGGATAACAAGTGAACAGAAAGTACTTTACGGGTACCAACCGAATACGAAAAAACCATTTTAACTTTTCATTCACAAACATTTCCAGAAGGACCTTAAACAAGATCCAAATACATTACAGAAGTTCGCGAGGAACAAAACGGGGACCTGATCGGGGTCCAAACGGGAAAAACAGAAGCTGCAGCAGAGACTCTATTAGGCTTGCCTAACTATCCACTGACTAGACTCTAGCAGGTCATATATATACCATTCAAACCATTTCACAGTTTCCAAAATCATCATCATCAAATGAGCATAATCATATCATGGTTACACTTGCCTATCATTTATAGAATACCAAGCATAAATCTCATAACTGCTAAAGTAAACTGAAGTTCAAGGAACACGCGAAGAAAGAAAACTCATTCAGCATACAAGGGACTGTCGCGCTCGCGACGTCTGTCGCGCTCGCGACGTCTGTCGCGCTCGCGACAGAGACCAAAGTCTCTTCGCTGCGCGCGCGCGACAGATTTCACGACCGCGAGGAGGACGGAAGGCCAGGCTCTGTCGCGCTCGCGACAGGTGTCGCGATCGCGACAGAGGACAAAAGGTGCTATCGCGATCTCGCGACGGATCGCGTGCTCGCGATAGTACTTGGCAACAATACTCTCTATCGCGATCGCGACAGTTGTCGCGCTCGCAACAGAAGGTATACAACACTTTGGCTGTCGCGGGCTCGCGACAGCGAAGTTCCCACTACCGCTCTCTGTCGCGATCGCGACAGTTGTCGCGATCGCGACAGCGTCGGGACTTTGAAAATCTGCAGAAATTCTGCAGATTTTCCTCTTCCATTTCCTCTCCAAACCACACAAAACTCAATCAAAGGTCCCTTACCTCAAATCCAGCCATCCAATAACATCAACAACCATAATACAACAATTATTCACAATATACTTCATCCAATCCATTAATTTACACATTCAATTTCAAGAATCAATCAAAAACCCCATTTATGCATTAAACCACATCAATTCTAAAATTCCATAATTAACTCGTACTTTTGCAAGAATCACACTTCAAAGCAAATACCCATATCATAAACATAAAAATAAAGAACATCTAACAACCTAATTCCATGAACCCATCAAGAACACACACATGAATGTTTGCACATAAAAAGGAAGAAATTCCCAAACCTCAAAATCCTTAGCTCCTAGTGTTTAGTTCCACTTGATCCAGCAACTTCCTTGCCTTTAGGATCCCGGGGAGGCTCAACTAAGAAACCCAAAAAAGAACAAGCAAACAAAACCAAAATCCAATCTTCAAACCCAATCCGAAAATAAGAAAGAGAAGAAGATGGAAAAACTTAAACAAAGGCAAAATGGATGCATATAACTTACCAATGAACACTAAGAGATGATCAAACCCCACTAGCAAACCTTGAATCTCAACCAAAGTCCAAGAGAAAAAGGAAAGAAGAAGAAAAGAAGAAGGGGCGGCGTGAGGAACGGGAAACACCAAAGAGCAAAATCTGAATTCCCCTCTTTCTTTCTTTTCCTTTTCTTTTCTTAACCCTAGACAAGTGTCAAGTTCCTAGTGGAGGGATTTGGTCACTCACACCCTAACTAAGTGCATCACACACACACAAAACTCTCCCAATTAACACATACTCTACAATTATATGCACAACACACACAACCATAACCCACTAGTGCATATCCTACTATGGTGCACTCATGCACACACACAACTCTAACCTAATTAATTCACACCAAGGCACCAAGCATGCACCCACGTGCTAACAAAGCTCTTAAAACATGCAGAAATTACCAAAATGCCCTTATTATCCAAAACTCATGCAATTGCACACACATACATATATGGCTCATTCAACTAGGGGGCAGACGGGGTGTTACACAGGCCTTATCATATAACTTCCAAACCATTGGAGTATTAGATCACACATACCAAATTATACAAAGGTGTTATCATATTCTTACACAACGGTCCATACGGAATCCAAAAACACATGAGTGCTCAAAATGCTAGCCCATGCCACACAAAGGCCACAGTAGACAATGTGATCACATTCTTATTAATTGTTTAATCTCATGCATGCATACCCGTCATCACATATATTTATCAATTCACATCTTATTATTCGAATCACATACTCTTGTTCATTTATTGCCCGCTAAGTCAAGGGGGTGGATAATGAGTGACACATAGATTCAAGACAGAAGGATCGCGAAGATCCGATACAGAAGGATCGCGAAGATCCGATACAAAAGGATCATGAAGATCCGATCCAGTCGGGGGACCTAATCAGGGTCCAAATCAAATAAGCTGCAGCAAATCAAACTCCATAGGCATGCCTATCTATCCACGACTCGACTATCACAGGCTACACTATTTGTCCAATTTATTATTCAGTTAATCGTGTAATATGGCGTAGTAATTCAAATAAGCAACGTCATATCATTTTTAACTTATTTACTCATGCAATACAATACCTTTTAATTATAATTATATCTTAGTTTTAATATATGCTTAAAATTCATTTCAATTATAGCTTACATGGTATATCGAACTTGAATTTATAAAATGTGCCATATCCAAATCACAAGTCAAAAAGTTCAACGAACATACCTTCATAGCATAGAAGAGAGTCGCGCTCGCGATAGAAAACTGGATGGTCTCTGTCGCACTCTCGACAGAGAACAAGATGGCCACTGTTGCGCTCGCGACAGAGCACCAGCTTCACACCCTGTTCACACTATTCAAGTCCCAAAGGAGCCACTATATTTGAGCACCCTCATGTAACTTTTTTTTTTATTACATACAACTTCATGTAAAACATACTCATTCTTACAATGCCCATAAATAACTTCTTAATCATTACTTCCCAAAGTTATGCATTAAAATCAAGAACTTCAGCATAAGTACCTCAGCCTACTCAAGTTATTAGGAATCATTCATTATTTAGATAATCATTTAAATACCATTTGAGATACGAAAGATTTATTTCAATTTCAGTTCATGCCGCATCTAAAATAATCATTTACTCCATAATTCATAACATATACGAATTTTTAAACTATAAATAAGCCTACACGAGGCTTAAATCATCAACAGTTCAATAACGTTTATAAACCTTCTCACACATGCAACATTTATTTCAAGTTCAACTGATATATTATCTTTTATATCCGAATAATTTCTATGCTTTTCTTCGAACATGGAAGGATATCCCAAGCTTTCTAGGTATCCCAAAGAATTGGGAATCAGAACCTTGTAGTTCTATAGGCTCAAAGTACAGATTATAGAATTTCACTTCAAATCTCTTAACAGAATTTAAATCGGGTTAATATTGAATGGATTCGGAAGTGTTTGACTTGTTAAATCCTTAAGTACCTTAGTCAATGTTCTTATTTATATCCTTAGTCTCTTGTATTCCTAAGTGATAGCCATTTTTTTTCTCTTTTACATGTTCTAAACATGTAATGAATATGTCTCATCAAGTTCCGATGAAGTTCGGGTGTATTACGGAAGGGAAAACATCATAAAATATACAAACTAGAAGAGGGTAAAGGTAGGAAAGGGTTCCTACCAACCAAAAGGTTCAAAAGAAGGAGAAAAACACTTATCAAGCAGATTCTATTGCTCTCGCGACCATGGTCTTGCTCGCGATAGAAGCTCGCTTCAGATTCCTCATCAAGACAAGTCACAAGACTGCTTTTCGCTTCAAACTTCAACTGCCTCAACCGACCTCAAAACCTCATTTTGAGGCCAAGTGTCCTTCTTAACAAATGATCCTTAGGATGTTGGATTAAACAAAGGACAAGTCGCATGTCTATTAGACACCTAAATCATCAGATATGATCAAAACAACCTATATTGCTCCCCTAAACCCGGCCAGAGAAGATACCTCTATTTCATGACCATTTTTGGGACACTTAGAGCTAAAATTAACTCAAGACTATTTCTAAGAAATTTGTAGTAATATGTCTTAACTTTCAAAAGGTACTCATCTCATATCATTTAGAGTTCTAAAACTCACAATACAGCCTAATAACCGAAGAAGGGTCAAGTGTATTCTAACACAGTTTTCACCCAAAACCCTATTCACATGCACGGTTTAGCAATTTAAACCAACACTCACTACCATCATCATAAATCATCATCAAAAAATTCAAATAACTCATATAACACATAAAAATATACAAATTGATATATATAACTAAAGAGTATCCAAACCTCATTTTCCTTTGCTCCTATTAGCTTAATTGGCTGCATAACCGTTGCTCTCTTACTCTTTCTTTAGCTTCTCTTATTTCCTCCACACAAAACCAACATCAAAACTCACGTTACCCACTTTTCCAAATCTAAAATCAAGCTCAAGAAAAAGAGAAGAAGAAAGAAGAATTAAACCCCACGAAACTTACCTCAAAATCATCATCTCTTGCTTAATCTTTCCCAACTTCCTTCTCTTTTCTATTACCCATTTAGAAAATAAAAACAAGGAGCAAGGGAGAAGCAGAATTCGGGATTTTTTTAGCCCCTCAATTGACCGAGAAATTTTTCTTAGAAAAGCCAAAAGGTTGGCCTAAATATGGCCATTAATGCATCTTTATCTTCTTTGCACATGTCTCCCTCCTATTGGTCCCGTAAAGATTTTTGTATCAAAGTTACCTTTTAGTCCTTAATCTTACTTCCTTCACTCCAATTGTCATTCAACTTTTCTATTACATACATTGGCCCATATAATTTAACTTATTCATTAAGTTTAATCCATAATTATAAAATGGCCAAAATACCTTTATCCTATACAATTAAAATCAGTCACGTCCTTTACTGCAATTAATCATTTTCATCATCCCATTACATGTTTTGATTACCAAAATAATTATTTTAATGTCATTTAAGATATAACGACATAATTGTCCAATTTGCCGATATTTGCCGAAACTTTCGAATTAATGACGGTTGTGTCCATTATGACCCTTCCGTCCCTAAATCAAGCACATTTGGTTACCAATTCACCCTAAACTTATCCTAATCCGATTAGGGTGTATTCGGGGTGTTTTAATAACCCAACACATACCGATTAATTAAACACAATCACAGCCACAACAACCCACTCACTCACACAACCAACGAGAAACTGAAAAGGAGAAGAAGAAGAAGAAGGAGAAGAAGAAAAATTACTCCAAGCTTTGAAATTTACCAACCCAACTCGCAAACGCAGCAAGGAGGAGAAGAAGAGAAGAAAGGAGGAGAAGGAGGAAAGCTTTGGCTGAGAAAGAGATAACGGGAGGGAGAAGAGAAAGAATAGTTGTTCTCACACTCTCTCTCTCTTTTTCTCTTTCCTTTGACCAAGTCCAACCTTATCTCTCTCTTACCTTTCTTCCACTTATCACAAAGTTTTTGCTAGATTGGTAAAATTCCTCTTCTATACCTTCCACTCTTCAAAACCACACAAACAAATCACACCATTACATACTAAAATGCAATTATACCCTTAAACTTAATAATCATGCAATTAAATCTTTAATTAACTAACATAATGGCATAACACATGCAATAACACACATAAAAAAGCTCAAAACTTCTAGGGTAGTATTCGGGTGTTATAGAATAAGTAAGAAATGAAATTTTATTGGTATCAAATGAATTAATGCGTAAAATCCTATGTATGAAACCTTTATATGAACTCATGATGCCTTCTATTTTAATTGTTTTACTGTATGTGATGGATTATGACATTATGTATACATGTTACATGCGTATGTGATTTGCATTGATGACCACTGTGAATGGTTGCTCACTACATATTTTCTCCTACTAAGCCATTGCGCTTAGCATGGGTGTTTCATCCGTGCAGGTATAGAGGTAGGAAATTCCGAAAGGACAAATCTGTAGCCTCAAGAGCCAGCACAATAGGGTGAGCTTTTATATGGGTTCTGTAGTTTTGGGAGTTGTAATTTTTATTGTAATATTTTGAAGTCTATTAAGAGATATATTATGTAACACTTTGACATATTATTGGTCCTAAATCCGCAAGCACGTGGTTTACCGATTATAGTATTTAAGATATCGTTCTCATAAAGAATGCGGATTAATTATTACTCCGTATTACTACTTGATTTTAATCTTATTTACAATGTTCAATATCGTTGAGAATAATTCTAAACTACTAGTGCAAAACTAAATTAACTAAACCTAATTAATAATAATAATAAAAGAAGATAAGTTGGGTTAATGATGATGAGTTGATAATTGATAAAACTTGAAATAATTATTCTTGCTCATTAATGTAATCTTGTCATGCAAGCCAAGTTGATTAATATTCCAATTCATTCTCTCGACATGAATTAGAGTGCCTAAAACATGCATTTATAATTCTAACTCTTAACTCTCATTAATGAATTAGTTAATTATACATGTTTATTTCAGGATTAATTAAAACCTATAGCAATCGTCTAACATTCCTATCTCTCAAGTAATGTTTTAATGATGAAATTCTATTAGTTTTAAGTAGGAATCTATCTCTAAACTAAATTCTTACTTATTAAGATCATTCATTAATTGCTAATAGAAAATTCTACAAACAAGAATACTAAATTGATATGAATAATAAAATATAACATTTAAAGATTCAAGTTCTTAAAACATCATTAAATAATTAAACAGAAGACGTAAAGTCTTGTGCATGTGTGATTGTGTGTGTGTTCAAGTTTGGCATGTGTTATTTTGTGTATGTGTATAGTTTAAATTAAAGTATTATGTAAGTGTAGAGTTTTGCTTGGGTGTGAGTGTGTGTAAGGGATTAATGTGTATGTAAGTGAGGTTGGCTTTGGGTGTAGGTAAGTGGATGGTTGTTGGGTGTGTTTTTGGGGTAGTCTTCCTATAGGGGGCTGCCATGTGGCAAGTGGGGGAGTATTTATAGTGTGGAGAGAGGAGAGAGAATTAGCTTTTCCCTTCTCTTTTTCCCGTTTCCTCCTTTTTTTCCCCGTTCTCCCTCTTCCTCTTCATTATTCCTTTACTTTCTTGTAATACTTCCCCTCTAGCTGCAATCTTGGATGAGTTTGGGTAATCCTAAGTTAAATTAGGTAAGTAATAGCTAATTGTTCTTCCTCATCATCTTATTCCTTCTAATTTGGTTAATTTAATTCTTTGGGTATTATGGGAGTTAGAGTTTTGAAGTTTGTGTAATGGATGTTTTTGTTTAGAGATCCCCCCTAGAGAGCCTAAAGGCAAGGAAATAGCAAGTGGAAGCGGAGCCCGTGATTAGAGTTCAAGAATTCGAGGTTTGGGAATGTTTGTTGTTTTTGTGTGTGTTTTGTGTGATTTTTGTGTTTGGTGGTAATTGTTGAAATTGATGAGATATACTGTGGGTATTTGTATCTAATTGATATGGCTATTGGTTATTTTGAATTGAGATGCTTAAGTAGTGAAGAATTGAACTATTGAGTGGGTTGGTATGAAATTCTATGAGAAATTGCTAGTTTAGCAAATTCTGGATTTTGATCTTGTAATTTGTATGATTTGATGATGATAATTGGTTTATAAGTTGAGTTTTAGGTTATTTAAGATGTTGTGAATTATCTTTTTGTGTGGGGTTGTCTTTTGAAGTCAATTGGAGGTTTGGGTGAAGTTTGGAAGTGGAATTCTGCAGGTTTTTCGCGTAAGGGCTGGAAATCACGACCCTGTCGCGAGCGTGACACTGTCACGAGGTCGTGACAGAGCTCGGTGATTGTAGCCTTTGCGCGTACTGAGCTGCTGAGCGGCCGCGCGCGAGCTCTCTGTCGCAAGCGCGATGCATGTCGCGAGCGCTACAAAGCGCTCAGCTACCGAGCGGATTTGGTCAGTCTCCTGTCGCGAACGCGCGCCTGCACGCTAGCGCGACAACAACTGCTGGCCGCTCACTGATGCGAGCGCGACAGTGAGGTATGTTTTCATCCCCGCACGAGCGCGAGGACTGCCGTGATCTTGACCTTGGGCAAACTTCACCTCTGTTGCGAGCGCGACACCTCCTAGCTTCAAAAAGTGAGTTTTCTTTTTTATGCTTTTAATGTTTAATTTTCAGTCTTGTCATGCTTTTATAGTTATACATGGACAATTTTATGAATTATATGAATGCCATTAGATGAATTTATGCTGGACCTGCGAAAGTCAATAAGTGGATAAATAGGCATGCCTATAGATTTCAGTTAGCTGCAGCCATTCGTATGCGTTCTGAACCCTGATCAGGTCCCTGTTTGGATCCTCACGATCCCTTTTTGAACTTGAATCTTGTTTAAGATTCCATGCCAAAATGTTTGAAACAAAAAGAAAAGAATAATTTTGATACCCTCGGGTATCCATGCGTTTTGAATGACTATGCATTGCTCGCTATCCACTATTTTGAATAAGCAAGTTTATTGTAATTATATGTTATAATTTATTTTAGTATAAATGTTTGTATGATGAAAGATATTGTATTTTGAGTATGATGAACTGTTTTAAGTATGGATTTTCAGGATGTGCCATGTGTATGTTATTTGTTTCAACGTCCACTGTGAGTGATCGTTTTTCATTGTGTTTTCCCCACTAAGCGTATTCACTTAGCACGGGTGTTTCATCCGTGCAGGTATGGAAGATGATGGAGTTTTGGCTGGGTGATCCATTTCAGCAGGGCCAACACAACTTGGAGAGAGATTTTGTAGTACAGGATTGTACTTTTTATATATGTTTTAGTTTAATGATTTTGTAATCAGGACTCTTGATGTAAACTTTACTTTTGTAAGTTGGTTTGATATCAGTTTTGTATATGGACTCTTGTACTATGGCACCTTTATATTTTTGGATATGTAAAAACTATTATGCAAATTAATAATATTGCACTTTTGATTTTAGCATTGGCCCTTTTGTTTTCAGAATTTTATCTTACCGCTTGAATATATGTGTAGCCACTGGGTCCCGAGGCAGCCTAGATCAGGATTACCTAATGATGAAATTAAGTGTGCCTATTTATATGCAAAAATGAAAGCTGGAAGTGATGATTTCCTTCTCGGATTGATTTATTAGAAATAAATAAAAATGTATTTTAAATAATTTTATTTTAAATGTTTTAAAAATTATTTTGAGATGAAAAGGGTATGTTTTGATGTGTGTTTTAGGAAAAAATTAAAAAAAAAATTGGCGAATGTCAGGTGTTGCAGCTTGTTGGCCGCGCGCGGGGCGCGCTCGCCCGCATGTTGCTGTGCGCGGGCGATGCCCGTCAAGCGGGCCGACGGGTGTCTCTCGCCCCTGACCCCCCCTCTTCTCCCGTTTTGGCCCTTTTTTCTTCATTTAATTCATAGAATTCAATCCTAAAACCTTTTATTTTCCAAACCCTTCAAATTCATGAGTTTTTTTTTTTTGTGATTATTGGAACTAAATTGATTTAATTCTATTTAATAAAAATCTGATTTTCTTTGGGTTATTTTTATGTATAAAATTATTTTTAGAGAGAGAATTTAGGGGGGATTTTTCTTAAGAAAAATATACTTTCTCTCTTCTTCTTCTTCTTCTTTTCTTCCTTAAGAAAAATTCTCCTAGTGTTCTAATTTGATTTTTTTTAATTTAATTCTTGAGACAAATAAATCAATTATTTGTTCTTGAGAATTTACTTCTTGATTTTCATAATTTTTCCTTATGATAAATAAATCAATTATTTGTTCTTAGGATAAAATTTCATTGTATATTTTATTTTTCTAAATCAAAGCAAGGAAACTTATCATCTAATTTCATTCATCACATCCAATTTTAAGGGTAAACATTCTTGGCTCAACTTTTTAATTTAATTTTTAATGTAATTTTTATTTATAATTACTTAGCTATTATGTAAATTCGTTTAGATCTATTATTTATTTTACTTTTTATTTCTTATACTTATTCTTATCTTTTATTTAATTGTTCATATTATTATTTCTTATTTCTTATTTAATTGTTCATATTCATATTATTGTCATTATTTTTGTTCATATATTATTATTATTATTATTATTATCATTACTTGCATATTTAATCTGATTGTTCATATTCTTTGATGCTACTATTATTATTATTATTATTATTATTATTATCATCATCATCATCATCATCATCATCATCATCATCATCATCATCATCATTACTTGCATATTTAATTTGATTGTTCATATTCTTTGATGTTATTATTATTATTATTATTATTATTATTATTATTATTGTTATTATTATTATTATTATCGCGATTAGTGTCATCATTATTTTTATTATTATTTGTCATTGCTACTATCATTATTATTTTTATTAGTTTATGTTTATTATTATAATTTATTAATGTTGTTATTTTTATTATTTATGCATGTTGAGTTTTATTATTGTCGTTATTTTTATTATTTATGCATGTTGAATTGTTCATGTGTTAAGTTATCTTTTTTTATTATGCCAATCTAATTAATTTGTCATACATTATGCATGTGTTTTATTTATTTTAATTCATCTTCATATGTTAAATGGTTAATTCATTTTTTTATTACTAACATCATCTTTCATTTGTATTATTTTATTTCAATTATTATTTTTCAAGTATGAGTTTTCCAATGGCAAGAGGGAGCCTATGGAGGTTTAAAGACACCATTTTGGTGGAGTTTATATTTTTAGCATTTTTAGTAATATTTTGCCTTTATTTGGTTTTAATATGTAATTTGTAATAAATTTATTTTTTATGCACGTTAATTAAAAGTCACAAAAGTATTTTCATTAAATTCACTTGGAACTTTTTTCTAATAAAGATGGGGCCAATGTCCTAGTTTTTTACACCTAAATAAATCATCACCTCTAACAGATTTTTTAATTATGCATGAGAGAACCAATGTCCTCATCTTTAATAAATAGCCCGATTTATGTATTAATTGTATTTTATTTACAATGGGGGTTGTATTCCGCCCCTAGTTTTGTTGTAATTTATTTTGCTTTTATTTACTTTATTTACAGCTTTCATTATGTGATTAACATGCGCGTTAAATTAAATTGCATTAAAATTGAATGAGAAATGGGATGAAACGCTAAATTCAAAACTCAATTTTAAGTTAACCAAGGTATGAATAAATGAGAAGTTCGAACCATCTCTGGTCTTTGGGCTCAACAAGGCGAGAGGACCATTTCAATGTTCCATTGGAATGGGACTTCCAAGACACCTCTTGTGTCCTGTAAAAAGGCTTTAACTTGCATAGTCCTAAGCTCCACGAGGTGAGAGGACCATCCTAATGTTCTATTAGGATAAGGCCTCCAAGACCCCTCTGGCTTGCCCAAAATGGACATAGCAGCACTGTCTTAGGCTCACTGAGGCTAAACGATCTTTTCCAATGTTCTATTAGGTGGCAACTCCATGAAACCTCCTTATTGTCCAAAATAAACGCCCTTCTAATTTCTTTCAAGTTTTATGAACCTTTCTCGAAAGCCCTAAAGGCGGGTCTTCGGGGGCGACCCGGGGTTCGGCACGGGTCACAATATATTTTGCAACTTTATTTGCTTTGTTTGAGGTTTTTACGTGACAACCCTCATCTATCGGGGTCCTTCTTCCTTCTTAAGGAATGAAGCTCCCTACGTATAGGTAAGGGGTGTTACATTTGGTGGTATAAGAGCCTTAGGTTTAGGCTTTTCCGGGCTAGTGTAAGATAGAGTGTATGTCTAGTGTTGTGTTGGCCTGATGCGAAATATTATGTATGATTTGTAGTTAGATGGAGTTCGCTCGTGGATCACTTGAGGGGTCAACTGAGAGTGCAAATCCTCGAGAGCAACATCCATCTGTTTTTGGTCCGGCTCAGCCACCTAGGGTGCAACCTGAGGTCCCTGTAGTTCCCTTCGAGGCCATGCTCAAGATATCCTAGGATATGGCTAGGATTTTGGAAATAGTTACTGCCCCTAGAGCTCCGATTGAGAATATGCAAAAGTTTGGAGCGGAGGATTTCTTTGGAACCAGTTTGGACAAATCAGATAAAGCTAAAAGGTGGATTGAGAAAGTTAGCCAGGTGTTAAGGGAAATTCGTTGTCCTCTAGAGAGACAGGTGGAATGTGTAGTATCTTTGTTGCCAGGCTCAACGTATGATTGGTGGACATTGGTACTCAGACATCCCCAGCTTTTTGAGCCTGTGACATAGGAGTTTTTTGAAAGGGAGTTTCAAAATAAGTATGTGACTAAGGCATTTATAGAGGCCAGATGGGTGCAATTTTTGAGTCTCCGATAGAGAGTGTTATCAGTGGTGGATTATGAGAAGGAATTTAATCGACTCAGTATGTATTCACCACCAGGAATTCTCACTGAGGAATTTAGATGCTAACAGTTTGAGGCAGGTTTGAATGAGTCTCTAAAGGTGATGTTGGTTTCCTTGATGTCTGCACCGAACACCAATTATTATCAAATTATACAGGCAACTTTGAGAACGGAATGCTCTGAGAATATTTTGAGAGAGAAAGCTCAGAGGAAAAAGGCATCTAGAGGAGGTTCTTCTTCAGGAAAGAGGTCACGTGAGTCTCAAGGAAATCCCTCTGGTGAGTTGCATCCGAGTCTGGCTACTAGAGGAGGAGACAGGATTCCTTTAAAGGGTCTAGCACGGGTAGAGGAGCTTCGGGTGGTAGAGGTGATGGTATGCCTCAGTGTTCCCCTTATAACAAGCGCTATTGGGGCGAATATCGATGGTTGACAGGAGGATGTTTCAGATGTGGTAGCACCGACCACTTTCTAGCCAATTGCCCAAATTTATATAAGAATACTCAGGGTCAGTAAGAGGCAAGTCGAGTTGGGTCTAATGTTCTTCAAGGCAATCGAGCTAGAGGTAGAGGACGGGGTCATGGTGGACGGCCTCGAGAATGAGAATCTTTTGAGAGAGTTGATCGTCCAGTGACGGCGGCTGTAAGAGCCTATGCAATGAGAGCCCGTGACAATCAGGATGCTCCGAAAGTGATAGCCGGTAAGTTCTTACTTTTTAATACTGAAATGTATGCTTTGATAGATCCGGGTTTCCACTCATTCTTATTTATGTTCTGATAAGTTGTGTGATGAATTTTATAATGAGGATAAATTGGATTATGAGATATGTGTCACTAGTCCGTTAGGGCAGTGTGTGAAAGTGAATCGGGTATATCGGGATTGTCCTTTATTGGTGCAAGATAAGGAATTTTTATTTGATCTAATTAGTCTACCATTTCATGAGTTCGACCTCATTCTGGGTATGGATTAGCTATCTAAGCATCGAGCTATAGTTGATTGTCAGAGGAAAATGGTTGTGATCAAAGATAGGGATCAGATGCCTGTGGTTGTAAGAGGTTTAGGAAGTAACTCGATGCATAATGTGATTTCGGCTATGAAAGCAAAATGGTATATGAGAAAGGGATGTGAAGCGTACCTAGCTTTGATCTTGGATTCCTGACGAGAGCAAGTAAAGATACAAGAGATTCCAGTAGTAAGAAAATTTGCGGATGTGTTTCCAGAGAAATTGTCGAGTTTGCGACCAGAGAGAGAAGTAGAATTGTCTATGGATATTGTGCCAGGTGCCATTTTGATTTCTAAGGTTCTATATAGGATGGCTCCGATGGAATTGAAGGAGTTGAAAAGTCAGTTGCAAGAGCTTTTGGATAAGGGCTTTATTAGACCAAGTGTGTCATCTTAGAGTGCTTGGTTCTATTTGTTAAGAAAAAGGATGATACCTTGAGAATGTGTATTGATTATCGGCAGATTAATAAGGTCACGGTAAATAATAAGCATCCATTGTCGCAGATCAAGGATCTTTTTTATCAGTTAAAAGGAGCAGGAGTGCTTTCGAAAATAGACTTGAGATCGGGTTACTATCAGTTCAGAGTTAAGGATGCGAATGTTGAGAAGACATCTTTTCGGACGCGTTATGGTCACTATGAATTTTTAGTGATGCCATTTGGTTTGACTAACGCGCCCGCAGCCTTTATGGATTTGATGAACCGGGTATTCAGGCAGTATTTGGATCGTTTTGTTGTAGTGTTCATCGATGACATCTTGGTTTATTCTAAGGATGAAAAGGAACATGAGGAACATCTGAGATTGGTATTGCAAGTGTTAAGATCATCAGTTGTACGCTAAACTTAGTAAGTGTGAATTTTGGTTAAAAGAGGTAACATTCCTTGGACATTTGGTTTCAGCTGAAGGTATTCGGGTAAATCCATCCAAAGTTGAAGCCATTGCGAGCTGGTTGCCACCTAAGTCTGTACCATAAGTGAGGAGTTTTATAGGGTTAGCCGGTTATTATAGGCGGTTTATAAAGGGATTTTCTGTGATAGCTTCATCGTTCACTCAGCTTCTCCGAAAAGAGTTTAAGTTCAATTGGTCCGATAGGTGCCAAGCGAGTTTCGAGTAGTTGAAAGATATGTTGATTAAGGCTCCTGTACTTACTCAACCCATCTCGGATAAAGGGTATACTATGTACAATGATGCCTCAGGTATAGGATTGGATTGTGTTCTGATGCAAGACGGCAAGGTGATTGCCTATGCTTCCAGGTAGTTGAAACCTCATGAGAAACACTATCCGACGCATGACTTGGAGTTAGTAGCAGTAGTATTTGCTCTTAAGGTTTGGAGACATTATTTGTATGGGGAAACTTGTAGGATCTTCACAGATCACAAGAGTCTGAAGTATTTGCTTACTCAAAAAGAATTGAACTTGAGGCAGCGAAGATGGTTGGAGTTATTTAAAGACTACGATTACATTATCGATTACCATCCAGGCAAGGCAAATGTAATGGTAGATGCTCTAAGTAAGAAATCAATTTCGGCTCCATCTCTGAGTAGAGGAAGGTGGAGATTTGATTCGAAAGGAGCAATAATTGCTCGAATGAAGGCTAGACTGAGCTTGAGGCAATTGATAGTGGATGCACAGTTGAGTGACCTGGTGTTGCAGCGTGCTTTTCACATGGTTAGAGATGGTAAACAGACTAAATTTTCTGTAGATAGTGAGGGAGTGCTCAGATTTGGGAATCGGTTATGTGTGCCTAATGTGGATGAGGTGAAGAGAAGACTTTTGTAAGAAGCTCATTCGTCAATTCTTACGATGCATCCAGGCGAAAATAAGATGTATAGAGATCTCAAGCAATTTTATTGGTGGCCGAGTATGAAAAAGGACATAGTGGAGTTTGTTTTGAAGTGTCTGGTATGTCATCAAGTGAAAGCTGAACATCAGGTTCTAATAGGATTGTTGCATCCCTTACCTATTCCTAAATGGAAGTGGGATAATATTACAATGGACTTTGTAGTTGGTTTGCCCTTCACACAGCGCAAGCATGATTCCGTGTGGGTGGTAGTCGACCGGTTATCGAAGTCAGCACACTTCTTGCCGGTTCAGTTAGATTATTCCATGGATAAGCTAGCTGAGATCTATGTGAATGGGATAGTAAGGCTCCATGGAGTTCCCATCTCTATTGTGTCTAATCGGGATCCAAGGCGAAATGGCCAAAAAGGCTGTCGGGGGCGAAATCGGGTGCACAGGGGCGAGCGACGCCCGTCGGCGCACCTGACGGGCATCGTTGCGCTCGCGTGATGAGCAGACCGTCACTTGCACATTGGGCGCTGCGCGTTGCCCAGCGCGCAGGCGAGTACGCCGCGCCCGCTGTGGCGCTGCCGCGTGCGCCCAGCACGCGAGCGAGCGGGCCCTGGGCGCTGGGGCGCTGCCGCACCCCCAACACTTGCAAACTTTTTTTTTTAATTTAAATTTCTAAAAAAACTATAATTTTAAAATATAACCTTTTTGTCTCAAAATAATTTTTAAAACATTTTAAAATATTTTTAAAATATATTTTTATTTATTTCTAATAAATCAATCCGACAAGGAAATCGTCACTTTCAACTTTCATTTTTGCCTATAAATCGGCACACTTAATTTCATCATTAGATAATCCTGATCTAGGCTGCTCACGACCCGGTGTTTATAGTTGCCCCCAATTTTGGGGAGGCTAGTGCATGGGTGCCTAGGTGAGCCAAAATTCAGGAAAGGGAAAGAAGTGCGTACCTGAGCTTGCCCCCTTCCACCTGTTCCTCGGGAACAGTGCTGTGATTTGAACTGTGAGTATCCTCTTGGATTGCACTGAGTCGCTGACAAGACTACAAAGTGCTGGGAACCATCCTAAAATGGTGATGCACCGGGTCTGCTACAGACTTACAAAACGCGAGAAATGTCCTCTTCAGAGGGCCGCACCGAGTCTGCTACAGACTACTAAAAGTGCAAGAGCCATCCGCAAATGGCGATGCGTCGAGTCGCTGACAAGACTACAAAATGCAAGAGATGGACTGCACCGAGTCGCTGACCAGACTACTAAAAGTGCAGGTGCCATCTGCAGATGATGATGCACCGAGTCGCTGACAAGACTACAAAAAGCACAAGAGGAGGACTGCACGGAGCCGCTGACAAGACTACTAAAAGTGCAGGTGTCATCCGCAGATGACGATGCACTGAGTCGCTGACAAGACTACAAAATGCGCAAGAGGAGGACTGCACCGAGTCACTGACAAAACTACTAAAAGTGCAGGTGCTATTCGCAGATAGCGATGCGTCGAGTCGCTGAAAAGACTACAAAATGCAGGAGATATCATCCTCAGAGGATTGCACCAAGTCTGCTACAGACTACTAAAAGTGCAGGGGTTACTCTCTTGAGCTGCACCGAGTTTGCTACAGACTACTAAAAGTGCAAACGATGTCCTCCTCAGAGGACCGCACCGAGTTTGCTCCAGACTACTAAAAGTGCAGGAAAAGAGATTTGTCTCTTAAGAGATCTCGGAGAACTTGGAGAACTGCCTCTTAAGAGGACTTGGAGAACTGCCTCTTAAGAGGTCTTGGAGATTTGCCGACGTAGATTCTATCTTGACCTGATTGTCCAGCAAGGTTGAGTGCTAACCTTATTGTCCTTGACTAGCTTTTATGTGTGTGACCTTCATTTGGACTTTTCCTGCAAAGTTGTGTGCACAGGAATATATACAATAGATTATGCATGCAAGTGTATATGGCCATATGCAGATGTTTGGTAAAGAATTGTATGCAATGCATGAAAAAAGGATAGACCATGTCCTGGGTGGTTGAAGTGGCATCTTGGCTTAGGGACTCTGACCCGTAAACTCTTCAGAGAGAACCGTAAGGTGTGCAACTTTGCCCCCCGGTCAATTAGCAAATGCCCGGGATTCTGACTCATGTCCTGAATTATGCCTTATCTGGCTGAAGGGAAATCAACCAAAGTAATGCCGCCTTATTGCTCCGTGCATCGAAAGTCATTGATTTAAAGGTAGTGCGTCCCTTGTGGATTTTCACACTAGCTTTTCTTTGTGGGAAATGCATCTTTTTAGGGATTTTCACATAACGCTTTGCCTAATTTTTGCCTGGAATGGACCCAACCCAATCCAGCAGCTTTTATCATTATTATTTTTTATAGGGCAGACTGCCTGTTTCCAGATTTTCACCCTGCCCTTTGGCCTAACTTTTGCTTAGAGAGCTAGTTACGGTTTTCATCTCTAACGACTTTTTTTTTAAGGAACTATAAGAGAAGGCTATTATCAGAATCTCCCTTAAGAGCGATTAGCACACATCTGCCTAGACATCTTCCGACAAAATTATTAGACAATATTCATTAGATAAATAAGTGATAAATTTCTTTTTAAGATAGAACTAAAAGAACAATGAAAATGTAAACTATATTCTTTTATTCATCGCAAAATTATGTACATTTCTGTATGATCTCATCAAACATGATCTTCATTTGACAAGAATAAAAAACACAAGACTACACCTAATCTCAGAATAAATCTTGTAAACATCAAACTCCTGTTATCAATCGGTGCTCTCAGGTTTTCTCGATTGAATATTTTTTCTCGGCCCTTAATTTTTGCCCAGGATGCCTTTTTTTGATTTTCACTCTGACAGAGCGCCCAATTTTAGCAAGGCCGCCTTTTTTCAATTTTCGACCCGCGGGCCATTCATTCTCTTCTTTTGATTTTTTTTTTGGGTCTTTACCCATGGAACCTTTTTAGTGCATTGATCGAGTCTTTAAATTCATTCCCATCGCTGTCTACTAAAATCGCTGCCCCTTTCGTTAGTAACTTTTTCAAGACGAACGGACCTTCCTAGGTTGGCCTGAATTTTCCCCGTATGTCTGGCACTCTTGGCCTCATCATCTTGAAGACCAAATCCCCTTCTTTCAATAGGTACTTTCGTGCCTTCTTACTAAAAGACCGAGCTAGTCTCTTCTGATAAACCTGATTCTACTAATAGGCTCACAACCTATCTTCATCCAATAGATTCAACTGCAATAATCACTGTTGTACCCATTCTGTCTCTGGAATCTCGACTTCTATGACTACCCTCAAAGATTTCAGCTCAATTTCAACTGGCAGAACTGCTTCGGTTCCATATACCAAAGAGAAAGGCGTCACTCCCGTAGAGGTTCTGATCGTGGTTCTATAACCCCAAAGTGCAAAGGGTAGCTTTTCTGCCCAATCTTTATAGCTCTGAACCATCTTGGCCAATATTCTTTTAACATTTTTATTCGCCGCTTCAACCGCACCATTAGCCTAAAGTCGGTAAGGAGAAGACTTATGATGCTGGACTCCATATTTCTGAAGCATCTGTTTAGTTTTCGCTAAGAATTGTACCCTATTATCAGATACAATGTGATGTGGGAGGCAATATCTACATATGTCGCTCGATGAACTTAGCCATCTCCCTAGCATCAACCTTCTTAAAAGATTCAGCTTCAACCTGTAACACCCCGTTATCCCCGTTGGAAAGATACCGGAATGTCACGCGGACAAACATATAAACGAATCCAAAGCATGCTAATAAATAAAATAAAAGATGAAATATAAAGAAACTTTTAATCATACTATATTAAAACCTTTAGCATATATATAGTATCGTTTTACAAAAAGAGGCTCGTAAGCAAATACATATACAAAAATAATTGTTCCTTTACAAAGATTCATTTTGCTATTAACAATCCATGTACAAAATAACAGCGGAAGACTCAAAAATAACTTCATCCAAAACGACTTCTAGTGGCCGACCTGCAGATATCTGACTCAAATCTAAACTCGCCACCTGCACGGGAAAAGAGCCCGTGCTAAGGGATAACGCTTAGTGGGGAGGAACAAAACAAACGAACAATATACATATATAACATTTATAACATAAAATAATCTCATCGCAATCTAAACGTGCAATAAAGCTATAATTCACAATCGAAGGCTTCAGACTACATATAAGCATATTTCCATGTTCCTTAGTTGACATGCATTAACATTCATTACAAACAGTTAACTACTCAATTCATACTTAGGATTAATATACTTCTCACCATTCTAAGTATACAGATACAAGGTGCATATCATGTAGTTATGCAAGAATTAATGTGCATCATATACTTTTATTCCTGTCAATATACATCTCAACATATGCAACACAATTAAACCTATAGCCTGATTAGTCTAAAAATACACTTTAGAAGTGGATGCGGTCATTTGGATACTGATAGAACACAGTACCCCAAGCATATAGAGACATGAGTCTCAAACATATGATTTTCATATAGAGACCGAAGTCTCGCATTAATTTCCATATAGACCCAAACGGGGTCGAAACAAGGATCCAACTAGGACCCGCATGTAACATTTTATCATATAGCAGCTGCACACAGACCCTGACCTAAGTAAGCGCTTACTTATCCACCACTATGACTATTCAGGCTTAAAAACACTTCTCCAAAACTCAAATACCATTATCATATCATGAGAATTAAAGACAACGTATAACTCATGTATACATGTATATTTATCAAATTCGAAAACATATAAATATATATATATAAATACAGAAAATAATAAGAACATATAACTCTCATTGAAATAATCCATGTTCATGTAAATTATAAACATTTAAATCATGTATATTAAGTACTAATCATGAACACAAATCATATTTAATCACTTATTAAATTAAAGAACATATTTGAACTTGATCCAGATTCAAACAGAGGAAAACCCCTTGTATAGAAGCTTAAAAACTTTGCTTTTAGAAAACAGGCAGCAGGGAGGGAAGGCCAGTCACGAGTCACCCAGGCAGTGGTGCCTCGTGACGCTGGCTTCACGCGAACGCCACACAAAATGGAGACAGTCACGAGTCGTGACCCTCTGTCACGCCACGTGACGCCAGAAAGGAGAGGGAAGGTCACGAGACAAAATCTCGTGACACGCATGGAAGGCAAAGTAGCGAGGCGTGATGCTCCATCACGTCTCGTGACTTCCCAGGGAAGGAGATCACGGCGTGATGCTCCATCACGTCACGTGACTTCCCAGAGAAGGAGGTCACGGCGTGATGCTCCATCACGTCACGTGAACTTCTTCACACAAACTGATTCTCCTTCTCAAAATCTCAGAATTCCAGAAAACGTAAAAACCCAGAGAAATCGTGAAAACAGAGTACAACCCAAAACTCAAATCCCTATTTGTCTAAAACCATTTTTCATGCAATAAATATTCGAATACGTACCTTCAAGTCTCCAGAGCACATTTACAGCAATTTTAATACAAGTTATACCATTTTACAATCAAAACAGAAGCAATGCCAGAACATCAACTTCCCAGGAATCCACATTCAAACTCATGCATATTCATCCCATTAACCTACACAAAGTTATTCTTTTCTACAGAAATCATATATACACATTACACTTCTTATGCATTTTGATATTCAAACACACACAAAAACAATGTTCATATCAGTACAGCAAACACGATCCAAACATGAGAAAGGACAGACACTCCCAAACCTGATTATGAAGTTCAAAATGTCCACTGTACTCTTCAATTCGCAATCTTTCCTTTTCCCTTCTCTTTCCTCTTATCTTCAGATGCTTGCAAATAGACAAAACCGCATTTCATGAACCGACAAATAAAACCCAATATCCAACCAAAGAGACAGTAATGAACATTCCTTAAGATGGAGAAGATGAAGAACCATACAAAAACTGACAGTCACTTACTTCCTAAAATCTTTAATGCTCAAAACCCTAGCCAACAATGGATGAACACTCATGCAAACAAAAAGAAAGAACAGAGAGAGAAGAGAAATGGAGTGGTTAACGTGAGAGAGAGAGCAAGAGAGAGAACTTTTCGTTTCTAGGAAGCTCAAATTCTCAGACATCTCTTTTCTCTCACCCACATGCACACACTGACAACTCCACTTGGCAAACATGCACGGTTCACAAATCCACTTAATACTCTTTTACAATCTGCTTCATCTTTTACCAATAAGCCCTTGTCAAATTACTCTTTATTCACTAAACTAAAAATCTGCAATTTAAATACTTTTATTTCCTTGCAATTAAATCCTCTTTCACTTGTACATTACCCAATTGCCTTGACTTACCCTTATAACAATTACCAAAATATCCATATTTTCCAATTAAAATTGCCAAATCCAATTAGGCCACTTTTGGGGTGTGACAACTCTCTCCTCCTTAAGAAAATTTCGTCCTCGAAATTTCCTCGCTTATCATATACATCTCAAATATCAAAATCGAAATAAAACGAAGCTTATCATATCAACACTTACCCGAAGGACCCGCGACAACGGTCGCATCTTCAGCAATCAAAGCATAAGCTCTATGCCGGTTATGATCTTCCGTAGCACCAGGTCGTTGCACTGTCTCTGATGGTGCTCTCGGAGCTCTACTTCCATCACGATTGCTTTGAGTGACATTGGATCTTCTACTTTCTTGTTGATTCTGGTCCTCTTGTCGATTAGGGCAAAATACAAACCGATGTTCCATACTTCCGCACTTAAAACATGCGCCTGTAATCTTGCGACACGTACCCCAATGGTACCTATGACAATGCTCACACTCCGGTGCTCGATTTCCCTTATTACCATGAGGGGCTACGCTCCCTACTTGTGAAGGCACTTGAACAATCTCTCTAGATCCTTGCTCGGTTGGAGCACCCTTGGACTTCTTAGTACTCGCAACTCCCCCATCCGGTGCTCTTCTCTTGCTAACCATTCTCTGCTTAATCACCTCTGATTCCTCTAACTTCATTGCTGCAGCCACAAGCTGGTAATACCCCACTGGTTGCAAGACGATCATTGCAGACAAAGGACCTCTGTACACCTCACGAAGTCCCTCTAGAAAGTGCCTACATCTGAACTCATCCGTCAACAACTGCTCGGGCATATACTTACTCAACCGGTTGAATTCCTTGTCATACTCACTCACGGTCATACCCCGCTGCTTCAAACTGATGAACTCTCTCCACTTCGCTTCTTGGTAAGCCTTCGTCACATACTTTTGCTCAAACTCTTGCTTGAAGTATTCCCAAGTCAGTTCAGCTGGTCGTTGTGGATTCCTCATCACAAGTTCCCACCAATCATATGCTAATCCTTGAAGCAACGATATTGCACATTAAGCTCTCTGATCTGCGGGACATCTAATCTCTTGCAGAATCCTACCTACCCTCTTCAGCCAAAACTCAGCCACATCTGATTCATCCAAGGCAGTCCCATGAAAGTCTTCTGCTCCTCTCTTTCTTAACAACTCAATTGGAGCCTTAGGAGTAGTCAACCTATCAACCATTTGCAGCAAACCTTGCACTAATGTTGGATCCATACCAACACCTATATTCGGACCTACCGCTGGTGCATGTTCCTGTGCAGGCCTATCTTGTCCAACCGGATTACCTCCTCTGATCGGATTATCTCTACGACCCACATTGACACTGTCCATTGTGTCGCCCATATACTCACTTGGATCCGACTCCATACAAACACTACACAACACAAGACATCTGCATTAGGCCACTACACAAAACTGACTCTCATGCATAGACTTGACTCTACACTCAAACAATCACAACATAACCCAGAACCACAAAACCTGGGCTCTGATACCAAGCTGTAACACCCCGTTATCCCCGTTGGAAAGATACCGGAATGTAACGCGGACAAACATATAAACGAATCCAAAGCATGCTAATAAATAAAATAAAAGATGAAATATAAAGAAACTTTTAATCATACTATATTAAAACCTTTAGCATATATATAGTATCGTTTTACAAAAAGAGGCTCGTAAGCAAATACATATACAAAAATAATTGTTCCTTTACAAAGATTCATTTTGCTATTAACAAGCCATGTACAAAATAACAGCGGAAGACTCAAAAATAACTTTATCCAAAAAGACTTCTAATGGCCAACCTGCAGATGTCTGACACAAATCTAAACTCGCCACCTGCACGGGAAAAGAGCCCGTGCTAAGGGATAACGCTTAGTGGGGAGGAACAAAACAAACGAACAATATACATATATAACATTTATAACATAAAATAATCTCATCGCAATCTAAACGTGCAATAAAGCTATAATTCACAATCGAAGGCTTCAGACTACATATAAGCATATTTCCATGTTCCTTAGTTGACATGCATTAACATTCATTACAAACAGTTAACTACTCAATTCATACTTAGGATTAATATACTTCTCACCATTCTAAGTATACAGATACAAGGTCCATATCATGTAGTTATGCAAGAATTAATGTGCATCATATACTTTTATTCCTGTCAATATACATCTCAACATATGCAACACAATTAAACCTATAGCCTGATTAGTCTAAAAATACACTTTAGAAGTGGATGCGGTCATTTGGATACTGATAGAACACAGTACCCCAAGCATATAGAGACATGAGTCTCAAACATATGATTTTCATATAGAGACCGAAGTCTCGCATTAATTTCCATATAGACCCAAACGGGGTCGAAACAAGGATCCAACTAGGACCCGCATGTAACATTTTATCATATAGCAGCTGCACACAGACCCTGACCTAAGTAAGCGCTTACTTATCCACCACTATGACTATTCAGGCTTAAAAACACTTCTCCAAAACTCAAATACCATTATCATATCATGAGAATTAAAGACAACGTATAACTCATGTATACATGTATATTTATCAAATTCGAAAACATATAAATATATATATATAAATACAGAAAATAATAAGAACATATAACTCACATTGAAATAATCCATGTTCATGTAAATTATAAACATTTAAATCATGTATATTAAGTACTAATCATGAACACAAATCATATTTAATCACTTATTAAATTAAAGAACATATTTGAACTTGATCCAGATTCAAACAGAGGAAAACCCCTTGTATAGAAGCTTAAAAACTTTGCTTTTAGAAAACAGGCAGCAGGGAGGGAAGGCCAGTCACGAGTCCCCCAGGCAGTGGTGCCTCGTGACGCTGGCTTCACGCGAACGCCACACAAAATTGAGACAGTCACGAGTCGTGACCCTCTGTCACGCCACGTGACGCCAGAGAGGAGAGGGAAGGTCACGAGACAAAATCTCGTGACACGCATGGAAGGCAAGGTAGCGAGGCGTGATGCTCCATCACGTCTGGTGACTTCCCAGGGAAGGAGATCACGGCGTGATGCTCCATCACGTCACGTGACTTCCCAGATAAGGAGGTCACGGCGTGATGCTCCATCACGTCACGTGAACTTCTTCACACAAACTGATTCTCCTTCTCAAAATCTCAGAATTCTAGAAAACGTAAAAACCCAGAGAAATCGTGAAAACAGAGTACAACCCAAAACTCAAATCCCTATTTGTCTAAAACCATTTTTCATGCAATAAATATTCGAATACGTACCTCAAGTCTCCAGAGCACATTTACAGCAATTTTAATACAAGTTATACCATTTTACAATCAAAACAGAAGCAATGCCAGAACATCAACTTCCCAGGAATCCACATTCAAACTCATGCATATTCATCCCATTAACCTACACAAAGTTATTCTTTTCTACAGAAATCATATATACACATTACACTTCTTATGCATTTTGATATTCAAACACACACAGAAACAATGTTCATATCAGTACAGCAAACAGGATCCAAACATGAGAAAGGACAGACACTCCCAAACCTGATTATGAAGTTCAAAATGTCCACTGTACTCTTCAATCCGCAATCTTTCCTTTTCCCTTCTCTTTCCTCTTCCCTTCTCTTTCCTCTTATCTTCAGATGCTTGCAAATAGACAAAACCGCATTTCATGAACCGACAAATAAAACCCAATATCCAACCAAAGAGACAGTAATGAACATTCCTTAAGATGGAGAAGATGAAGAACCATACAAAAACTGACAGTCACTTACTTCCTAAAATCTTTAATGCTCAAAACCCTAGCCAACAATGGATGAACACTCATGCAAACAAAAAGAAAGAACAGAGAGAGAAGAGAAATGGAGTGGTTAACGTGAGAGAGAGAGCAAGAGAGAGAACTTTTCGTTTCTAGGAAGCTCAAATTCTCAGACATCTCTTTTCTCTCACCCACATGCACACACTCACAACTCCACTTGGCAAACATGCACGGTTCACAAATCCACTTAATACTCTTTTACAATCTGCTCCATCTTTTACCAATAAGCCCTTGTCAAATTACTCTTTACTCACTAAACTAAAAATTTGCAATTTAAATACTTTTATTTCCTTGCAATTAAATCCTCTTTCACTTGTACATTACCCAATTGCCTTGACTTACCCTTGTAACAATTACCAAAATATCCATATTTTCCAATTAAAATTGCCAAATCCAATTAGGCCACTTTTGGGGTGTGACACAACCCACTTAGTGAAGTAATCAATAGCAACTATGATAAACCTGTGCCCATTAGATACTGTAGGATGTATCTTGCCTATGATATCTATTCCCCAAGCTGCAAATGGCCATGAAGATGTCAAACTATGTAGTCCTGAAACTGGCACATGCCTCAAATTCGCGTATTGCTGGCATAACTGGCATTGCTTCACATATTTTGAACAATCCATATCCATTGTGAGCCAATAGAAACCTTGGCGAATGATCTTTTTTGCTAAGGCTAAGCCATTTATGTGAGCTCCACAGACTCTGGCATGAACCTCTTCCATAACTCTTTCTACTTCTTTCTCCGCCAAACATCTTAATTGGATAACATCAACTTGCCTCTTATACAAAGCACCATTTACACTAATGAATTGAATGGATAACTTTCTAATCATTCTTTGGTCTTTCTCGGTGGCTTCCTCTAGAAAAACTGACTGTTCCAAGTAGTTCTGAATGTCATAGTACTAAGGGTTTCCATCGGCGACCTCAACATCCATCACCTGCTCAGTTTCAAAACAAGGCTTTTTCCCACTAAAGATTAGCACGGGTCTCATAGCAACCCCCGTTGGATTATCCCACATGGACACTAAAGTTGCAAGAGCATCAGCCAATTGATTTTCATCTCTGGGGACGAAGTGAAAAGTGCAAGTCTCAAACTGGCTACTCAACATTCTCAAGTACTTCACATAAGGCAACAGCCTCTCTTCCTTAACTTACCATTCCCCTTTAATCTGATGGATTACTAAGGAAGAGTCTCCAAAGACTTCTGTGGTCTTTGCCCCCAGAGCAAGCAGTGCTTCAAATTCGAAGATGCAAGCTTCATATTCCGCTTCATTATTGGTTGCCTTGTACCTCAACTTTTTGGCTAATGGCAGCTTCTCACCATCCGAGGTTGTAAGAATAATCCCTACTCCTGTGCCTTTACTGTTAACCGTCCCATCGAAAAACATCTAGCACCCTTGTACTGCTATGGCCATGACATTTTCACCTGGGAAATTGTACTCGAACTGGTCTCCCTCAATAGGATGTTCAGCCAAGAACTCAGCTACAGCTCTTCCCTTAATGGTTTTCTTGGTGATGTATTCTATATCGAACTTTCTGCAATAGTAATAACCATCTTCCCATTTTTCCTAGTAGAGAGGGCGCTTCTTGAAGGTACCTGAGCGGGTTATGTTTGGCAATCGCTTGTACACTGAAGGAATGAAAGTAGTGTCCCAACTTCTTGGAGGCCCAAATCACTGCCAAGCAAATCTTTTCTACTTCAACATATTTGGCTTCATATGTCAGGAATTTCTTGCTAAGGTAGTAAACAATAAACTCCACTCCAAATTCATCCTCCTGAGCTATCATGGCACCCACTGAACTGTCTTCCACTGCCAAATACAAGATTAGCTGCTTGGCACGTCGTGGTGGTCTTAAAACTGGCGGGTTCAAGAGATAATCCTTAATAGTATCAAAAGCCAATTGACAATCATTATTCCACACCACCGGCTGATTCTTCCTGAGAAGCTTAAAGATGGGCTCACATATTGAAGCTAGCTTGGCAATAAACCGGCTAATGTACTGAAGTTTTCCTAGGAAACTTCAAACTTCCTTCTCTTTCTGAGGCACTGGCATCTCTCTAATGGCTCTGACCTTATCAGGATCCACTTCAATTCCTCTCTGGCTTACCACATGGCCCAATAGTTTACCCGAGGTAACCCCAAAGATGCACTTCTTGGGATTAAGGTGCAGATTGTATTTATTGATCCTTTGAAAGAACTTTTCTAAAGCCTCAAAGTGGCCCTCTCTGGTAGCTGACTTAATCATCATGTCGTTAACATACACCTCCACTTCTTTGTGGATCAAGTCATTAAGAACTCTAGTGGCCATTCTCTGATAGGTTGCTCCTGCATTCTTTAATTTGAAAGGCATAACTCGGTAAGCAAATGTACCCCATTCAGTGATGAAGGCTGTCTTGATTCAATCCACGATCCTGTTGAGGATTTGATTATACCCTACGTACCCATCTACAAAGCTGTACATTATACAAGCAGTGGCACTATCTACCAGCACATTAATATGAGGCATGGGGAAATTGTCCTTCAGACTGGCTTTGTTCAGGTCTCGATAGTCCACACATACTTGAACCTTTCCATCTTTTTTAGCCACAGGAACTACATTAGCTAACCAGGTCGGGTATTGAACCTCTATTAGGAACTTAGCCTCAATCTGCTTATGGATCTCTTCTTTCACCTTTTGCGCCCATTCTGGTCTAAGTCTTCTGAGCTTTTGCTTGACTGGTTTACTCCCAGGGTATGTTGGGATGGCATGTTCGGTGACTTCTCGATCAATTTCCGGCATGTCCTCGTAGGTCCAGGCAAAGACTTTTTCATATTTTTTCAAAATTCTCTCAAATTTAACCTCTCTTTAGGAGTTATGTCTGATGCTATCAAAATTTCCTTTGGGTTTTCCAAAGTTCCGAGATTAAATGCAGTTGTGCTAGTTGAGTTAATGTCAAAAATAAATGCATCATGTTTATGATCATGGAAAATGAAATCATCAGAAACATCACAAAAGTAAGCAAAGTTATTCATCTCATTAATATAATTAGAAACATTAACATTGTCATTAAAAAGTTCTGGCATAAAAATAGTATCTAAATAACTATTGTCTTCATAACTTGTCAATGCCGATGTTGTAGCTGACTGGGCTTGGACTTCTTGGCTTGGTGGAGGTTTTTCAACTACCTCCGATGAAACCTTCAAATCTTCAAACTTTAGCTCTGGCTCTACCATCTTTTCCTTTCCCTTCAACCTGATAGCTAACAACTTATCAGTAACAATCTCCTCAGGCCCATCCCTATCCCAGATACTGCACTGAGTCATAATTTCCTCATCCCAGAAGTTCTCTGCGAACTTGATAACTCCAACATCCAAGTCAAAGACATCATTGAAGATTTCAAACCCCGGAACGATCTTTCCATTTATCCACTGAGGCTCTTCATCACCAGTGTAAGCACAGACTGAAGATGAGGGAACGAACTCTCTGAAATGTGGGGGATCTTCTTTGGCACTTTCTTCTTGCCATGCTCTCCTTTGTAGCCTAGACCCTTTCGATCTTTCTGGCCTTGTGTTGTGATAGCAGACTGCAGCCCTTGTGAGTTTTTTCCCAAACCAGCACCTGGAAGGAAGTGCATCTTCTTCATCATATTTACCACTTGAGGGCTATCTGCTAAACCCTGCTCCTCTCCAATCATTGATATGTGAAAGCCACTAAATGGTTGGTTAGAAATCCCCAAGGCAGACACTTGGTTTTCTCTTGCTGCTTTAATAGTCACCACCTCTCCTTCATGAGGTATCTTGATCATCTGGTGTAGGATAGATGGCACTCCTCGCAATTTATGGAACCACGGCCTCCCTAGTAGAGCTGAGAAATTTGCTGGGATAGGCAAGACCACAAACTCTATCTCTGTCTCGATTGGCCCAGAGCTTTGAATGTTCCTGATGCTTGTCTCCGAGAGTTGTCATAAGTTGTGATGGTTAAATTAGACTTACTCAATATACTTTCATCCAGCGCAAAAGCCTGAAGTGCCACTAAAGGGCAGACATTTATGGATGAACCATCGTCAACCATGACACAAGCGGTGTGCTTGCCATTAATTTGTGCTTTGATGTATAGTGGCCGGTTGTGATTGTGACCCTCTGCTGGTAAATCTACGTCAGAAAACACCAATCTCTCCCCCGATCCTCCTTTAATGAGATCTAGCAGCTCGGATGGAGAAATCGTGGTAGCTACAGTGGACTCACTCAATGCCTCAACCAGCTTCTGCCTATGAGAAGAGGACTGCCTAAAAAGGTCCCAGATAGATATTTGAGCCGTGGTCTTCTTCAGCTGCTTTACTATGGGATTTTCTTCCGGCTCCTTCTCTGCAGGTGCTTGTACTAAGTCCTACGACTTCTTAACTTCTGGGACCACTCTCCCACTTCTTGTTACAGCCCCAACTTTTTCCTCCTCCTCTGAATCCCACGGATCCGTGAACTATCCATCTTTCTCCTCTTTATCTTCTTCTCCACTCTCACTAGTGGACAAACAGTCTATCGCCGCCACGGGCATCCCTTCTTCACTTGCCTCAGGGCGAATGATAACGATGTATTCATTGCCATACAAATCCTGTAATACATACCATTCGGGTAAGCTCGACCCAATAATAAAGACAGGCACAGCATTGAAATTGGACTTCTTCTTGCTCTCCCTCTTTTCAGGATTGGTGATCTACTTACTATCGATCAGATCCTGAATTTGGTGCCTCAGCCTGAAGCAATTGTCTGTCAGATGCCCAGTATGTTGGTTAAAGGCACAGTATTCATTCTCTTTATGCCTCGGCTGCCCTTGGGTCCTAGCTGGCCTAAGTGGCAGGGGTTATAGCTTCCCCTCCTTTATCAACCTCTTCAGTACCCATGACAAAGGCCTGCCCAAATTTGAGAAGTACCTTTGATTCACTCCTGTTGCCGACACCTCAGCTGTCTTCCCACTTCTGTTACCACTGCTGGAACTAGCTGACTTGGTTGCACCTTGATTGTTGTATCCCTTCTTGGTATAAGCCTCATTGCTTGTCCTTCTAGCCATATATTCTCCCTCTATCTCTATAGCAATGTCCTTCAAGGACTCCCAATCTTTTAGCCCCTTCATTTTCAGTCCATCTCTCAAGTATGGGCTGGCATTCCGTATGAATAATCGGATTTGATCAGGAGTGTCAGGCTTGCGCTTCATCTCCATAACTCGGTTCCTCCACCGAGTGAGGTACTCATGGAAGGGCTGCCGAGCCTTCTGCTATAGCAACTCTAGATCTTTCAACGTGATTTCCATTCGGGTACTGCAATTATATTGCTTTAGGAACTCTTTAGTCAATAAGTCCCAGTCTTCTTTGGACCTTCTATCCAGCCCATGGTACCAGTCAACGGCAGCCCCCGTGAGACTCAAGCAAAAGTATTCTATCTTCTGCTTCCTTGTCAGAGTCGTTCCCTTCATGACCAGTGAATACTACTTGATGTGTGCAGCAGGGTCAGAAGTGCCATCAAACTTGGGAATATCAGGCATTTTGAAGTTCTGGGGGATCAAATCATCCCCATCCAGCTCCCGATCCTCGAGGTTCATTCCCCTTCCTACTGTCATCATCCTTGTCATGGCTTCCAACTTCTCCTCTATCTTCCTCCACATCGCCTCCTCCAGCTTGGGCGACTTTCCCTTTGCTACCATTTGTTCCTCTTACTCATCTTCCCAGAGGTCAACCTCAGATTTTGGGCCTTCCCTGCACTCAACAGGCGCTGGTGCTCTTTGGTCAACCACAGGTGAGTCAGCCACAGCAAGGGGATCCTCTTTCATAACCCCTTGTTCATCTTTCCCCCTAATAGGAGCAGCAGCTTGCTGCCCCGCAAGTGGAGCTAAGGTAGTGGCAAGGTTGCCCATCATGGCCATTATTCTAGCCTCAAACTCTTCCATTCTTCTCCCCACTTCTTCGGCAATCATTGCCCTGGTTGCATCAGACCCACTTGATGGATTAGACATACTTATCTCTAGTGATGATTCTGAAGAGAAAGTCTCACTACCTTCTGAAAGAGAATCTGAGCTCTGATATGACACTAGCTTTGGTAATCCCAAAAGTGGAATCCTTCTCAGCCGATCGTCGGGACCCGTTGACCACCTGGACGAATCTATGATAGCTGCAAAATACCCCTTTATAAGGATGATGCATGATTGAAGTGCAATGCATGGTCGTGCTGATGCAGCATATATAAACACATGCAAGCAGGTAGATCCTTCCAACCTTATCTCTCCTACACACGAAGTAAGGTAGTCTCTTTCCTAGGTGGGCTTTATCCAAGGGTTAACAGGGAATCCATTGGACGCGTATGGTGCACAGTGCAAAGCCGGCAGCATAACATCTCTTGCCTAATGTACATACATACGTATGAGTGTTTGGCCATTATGTATTTAAACAATTCAACTAAATTAAGATGGGCCCACCTGGGCATGAAAGCCTTTGATGAAAGACCATTTAATTTAACTAATTTTGTTCAATATATGATGGCCCACGTAGCAGGCAAGGGATTATAGCACATTTCACCTAGTGAAAGTGTCTATTGCCATTACATGAGCTTTGGTCAAAGGTAGTGATACTTTAGGGCTACCCAAGCATGGTCCCTGCCAACGGGGCTAGCTCATCATGAGCATAACGACCGATTGGGTCTCCATTTAATATACCATAAGGTACGAGGCTTGGGCTGGTGATTATCCTTAACACTTCCCCACATTGAGTGAACGTATAGTCGTGCTTTGGGAATGCATCGGGGTTAAGAAAAGGACCAAACTAGCATAATCTAAGGCTCTAATGATATGCTATGCAATTTCGAAAAGAGATGAATTTTTAAATTAAAACTCAACTGTAAATTTTAACCAAGGTATTTTCGAAGGAAAGTCTCTTATTGTCCCCAGTGGAGTCACTACTGTGACACGCGCCGAACCCCGAGGCACCCCGAGTGCCCGCTTTTAGGGTGATCGGGAGAGGTTCATAAAACTTGTAAGAAATTACAAGGGCGTCCATTTTGGGCAACAAGGAGATTTCTTGGAGTCGCCACCCAATAGAACATTGGAAAAGATCATCTAGCCTCAGTGAGCCTAAGATGGCGCTACTATGTCCATTTTGGGCATGCCAGAGGTGTCTTGGAGACCCCACCCTAATAGAATATTAGGATGGTCCTCTCACCTCGTGGAGCCTTAGACTATGCAAGTTGGGCCTTTTTCGGGACACAAGAGGTGTCTTGGAGGCCCCACCTCAATAGAATATTGAGATGGCCCTCTCGGCTCATTAAGCCTAAGACTAGAGATGGTTCGGGACTTTCCATTTATTCATACCTTGGTTAAGTTTATGATTGAGTTTTGAATTTATTGTTTCATCTCTTTTCTCATTCAATTCAATGTAGTTAATTAAAGCGCATGTCAATCACATAAAGAAAGCGGTAGATAAATTAAATAAAAGCGCATGAAAATAAATTACAATAAAACTAGGTGCGGAATACAACCCCCATTGGTAAATAAAATACAATTCATACATAAATCGGGCTATTTATTAAAAAAAATGAGGACATTGGTCCTCACATGCATGTTTAAAGAAAATAATTTTAATATAACAATTTATTTTGGGATGAAAAAAACTAGGACATTGGTCCCATTTTTATTAAATAAATCCAAGTTCAATTAATAGAAATATTTTTGTGATTTTTTAATTAACGAGCATAAAAATAGATCTACTTATTACAAATTACATATTACATAAAAACAAAATAATGAAAGCAAAGTAATGAAAATAATAAAAAATTAACAAATCAACTCCCAAATGGATCTTCAAATCTTCATGGGCTCTCACTTGCCATTAAAAAAACTCACACATGAAAAATAAATATTAAAAACATAAATAAAAGTGATGTTAGTAATAAAAAATAAATTTAATCATACAACATAAAAAAACAAAATGAAGCCAATAAGGATGCATCATGTGTGGCAAATTAATTAAATGACATAATAAAAATATGCAAATTAACCAATGAACAATTCAACATGCAAAAAAAAGTATAAAATAATAACAAAATTTAACATACATAAGAATATAAACAAAAATAAATATAAAATTCAAAATGCATAAAAACATGTAAAACAATAACAATAAAATTTAACATGCATAAAAACATAACTACAATAATAAAAAATCAACAAATCATGGCAATAAACAAGGATAACAAAAAAAAAATACTAGTGATGGTAGTAATAATAGATAATAACAATAATAATAATAATAGACATAAAGTAATAACAATTATAATAATAATAACAATAATAACAAACAATAATAATAGAAAGATGAACAATCAAATGAACATGCAAGAATAATAAGAAATGGTAAAATAATAAAACATGTTAACAATGATAACACTAACAATAATAATAGTGATAATCAAAATAATCAAACAATTAAATAAGCACACAAGAATAAAAATAATAATATGAACAATTAAACAAGCACACAAGAAATAAGAAATAAAAAAATAGATCTAAGAGAATTTACATGTTAGCTAATTAATTGTAAACAAAAAATTAAATTAAAAAATTAAATCAAAATTTGCGCCAAGAATGCTTACCCTCAAATTTAGCTTGATGAAATGAACTTGATTGTAAGAATATATTGGAAAAAATAAAATATTGAAAATGAATTTTACTCAAGAACAAATAATTTATTTATTTGTCTCAAAGTAATAAATTGTTAAATGAAAATAAGAAAATTCCCCAAGAACAAAAATTATTCTTTTTGCCTTAAGAATTATTTTGGAAAAATCCTTTAGAAACTTGAGAGAATTTGTTTTTGATAGAAGAAAGAAGAAGAAAATATTTTTCTAAAGAAAATCCCCCTCAATTCTCTCTCTAAAAATAATTTTATACCTTCTTAAAAAATTCAAATTTTAATTGAAGAAATTAAAATCAATTTAATTTTCATAACCACAAAAAAATGATAAATTTTAAAGGTTGGAAAATAAAAGGTTTTACAATTAAATTCTATGAAAAAAATGAAGAAAAAGCATTAAAAATGAAGAAAAAAGGGCCAAAATGGCCAAAAAGGCTGCCGGGGGTGTAATCGGGCGCACAGGGGTGAGCGACGCCTGTCGGCACGCCCAACGGGCATCGCCGCTCGGGGCGCTGCCGCGTGGGCGAGCGCGCCGTGCGCTCTGGGGCACTGCCACACCCCCGACACTCGCAAACTCTTTTATTTTAAAAAGACAATTTCTAAAAAATACTATAATTTCAAAACATACCCTTTTTGTCTCAAAATAATTTTTAAAACATTTTAAAATATATTTTTATTTATTTCTAATAAATCAATCCGATAAGAAAATCATCATTTCCAACTTTCATTTTTGCCTATAAATCGGCACACTTAATTTCATCATTAGGTAATCCTGATCTAAGCTGCTCGGGACTCGGTGTCTACACCGATCAACTATTACCCATACTGAATCGTGCTGTTTCGATGTCATTAGAGGACCAGTGATGAAATCCATGGTAATATTGTCCCATTTTCACTGTGGAATCGAAATAGGATTCAATAGACCCCGATGGAACTTGATGTTCCGCTTTCACTTGCTGACAAGTTAGGCACTCTGAAACATATTCCACGACATCTCTCTTCATACCAGGCCACCAATAAAACTATATCAAATCCCGATACATCTTATTGCCACCTGGATGCATAGTAAAGACTATATTATACGCTTTATGCAAAAGCTTCTTTCTCAACTCTTTATCACTTGCCACACATAACCGATCTCGATAATACAAAATATCTTCTCTATTTACTGAATAGTCAGTCTTGTCACCATTCCTAACTAACTGCAAAATTTGTTGCAACTTAGGATCACCTTTCTGCACATTCACTATCTCACACCTCAAATTAGGTCTTGCTTTCAACTGAGCCAATAAAGCTCCATCAGATGCAAATCTCCATTTGACTCGCTGTAATGACAAAGCTAAAACTAACTTTCTACCTAATGCATCAGCCACTACATTAGCTTTACCCGGATGATAATCCACAATGCAGTCATAATCGTTAAACAGTTTAAAACACATTCTATATCTCAAATTCAACTCTTTCTGAGTGAGCAAACACTTAAGACTCTTATGATTAGTGTAAATCTTACACTTTTCCCCATACAAATAGTGGTGCCAAACCTTTAAGGAAAACACTACTGCAACTAATTCCAAATCATGTGTCGGATAATTCTGTTCATGCTGTTTCAACTATCTTAAAGCATAAGCTATCACTTTCCCATCTTACATCAAAACACATCCCAATCCAATTCCAAAAGCATCACTATACATAGCATACTATTTGCTTGGAATGGGTTGGTTCAAAATCGGTGCTTCAACTAGCATCTTTTTCAATTGTTCAAAGCTAGCTTGAAACTTATCTAACCACACAAACTTAACCCCTTTGAAAAACTTGGTAAGTGGAGAAGCAACAACCGAAAATCCTTTCACAAAATGCCTATAATATCCAGCTAAACCCAAGAAATGCCTAATCTCAAGCACATTTCTGGACGGTTTCCAATTCACAACTGCTTCTATCTTAGATAGATCAACTTTAATGCATTCAGAAGAGACAACATGAGCAGAAAAGATGCTTCCTTAAGCTAGAATGCACATTTACTGAGCTTCGCATGCAACTGATGGTGGCTCAAAGTCTGAAGCACAATTCTCAAATGCTGCTCATGCTCTTTCTCATTCTTCGAATACACCAATATATCATCGATAAACACTACAACAAACTGATCCAAATACGGCCTAAATACTCTATTCATCAAATCCATAAATGCTGCAGGCGCATTGGTTAACCCGAATGGCATTACTAGAAATTCATAATGACCATATCGAGTCCTGAATGCAGTCTTTAGTATATCCTCCTTCTTAACTTGCAGCTGATAGTATACTAATCTCTGATCGATCTTAGAGAATACACCAGCTCCTTTTAACTGATCGAACAAATCCTCTATCCCTGGCAAAGGATATCTATTCTTCACTGTCACTTTGTTAAGCTGTCTGTAATCAATATACATTCTCATTGTGCTATCCCTCTTCTTAACAAACAGTACTGGAGCTCCCCATAGGGATATACTCGGTTGTATAAAACCCTTATCTAACAACTCTTTCAACTGAATCTTTAATTCTTTCAACTCAGTAGGAGCCATTCAATAAGGCATTTTAGACACAGGTGCAGTACCGGCCACAATCTCAATTGATAGCTCCACATTGCTTATAAGTGGTAAACTAGCCAACTCTTCTAGAAATACATCCTAAAATTCCCTCAGTACTGGTATATCCTGTATTCTAACTTGTTCTCTTTTTGAATCCAACACAAGGGCTAGAAAAGCCTGACATCCTTTCCTCAGACACTGATATGCTTACATAGCAAAAATCACATCTACTAACGAATTAGCATGCACACCCCTCGCAATCACCTTAGACAGTTCTGAACTACCCAACACAACTGTTTTCTTTCCACAGTTAACTACAGCCCAATCTATGCCCAAAATCAAATCAAATTCATCAAAAGGCAACTCAATCAAGTCTACAAGAAACACTTGACCTTAAACCACTAAAGGGAAATTCTATGCACCTTATTCACATTAATGATATTCCCCAATGGACTAGTCACACAAATATCATAGTCTAAATAATCAACAACAGACATCTTATCACATAATTTCTTAAAACAAACATATGAATGCGCAAATCTAGGGTCAATCAATGCAAATATTTCTATATCAAAGAGTAGAAATATACCAGCTATGATCTCTTGTAACACCCCAAAACCACCCCAGTAGTTTGAGCCTGACCGTGTCGGTATGTGTGTATTTCTATGTGTTGCATGTGTGTGTTAAATTGGTTTATTTATTTAATTTATGTATATTAATTTGAGAAGAGGAGATAGGCTAGTGTAGGGTATGAGTGGATGTATAGAATTAAAGTATGAATAAGGGATAGCTTAATGTGTATAGTAAAGTATGGGAGTAGGGTGTGATTTGGGACATGTGTCTTATTGGGAGGATGACATGTGGCTAAGGGGATAGAGTAACATTTAATGGGTTTGTTGAGAGAGAAGTCAGCCCTTTTCCTTGTGGCTTCCCGTTCTTCTTTCTTCCTCACGCCGTTCTTCTTTTCTTCTTCTTTCTTCTTGTTCTTTCCTTCTTCTTGGCCCGATCTTGCTCCCTCTCCTTTCCCTTGAGAAGATTGAGTTGTTTGGCTTTTGATTTTGAAGCAAAAAGGTGAGTTGGGGTTATGGCTGTTTTAGATTCTTCTTCTTCCTCTTCTCTAGGTTTTAGTTTATATGTATTTGTTTATGGGTTGTTTTAGAATTGATCTTGGTTATGATGGATTTGTGATTCAGAAGAGGCTCCTAGGCCGGATAAAGGAAAAGAAATCGTTAGCGGGAGCGGAGCTCGCGAATAGGAGCTAAGGAGAGAAGGTTTGGGAATGTTCATCTTTTATGTATATATGTGAATTGGGTTGGATAATTATGCTTTTGGTTTTGATTGTGGTTGTACGTTGTGTTGTTGTAATTTAATCACATTAATTATGATATGAGATGCTAGAGAATGATTATTGTTGAAGGATTTGTGAGAAATTATGTGAATAGTGATAATTGTTGTTAAATGTGCTGTTTTGGAAATTCTTAGAATTGGACATGTAATTGACTTGATTTAATTGAGATAAATGGTGATAAAGCTGGGTTCTTATTTATGTTATGAGTTGTGGATGCTTGGATTGCTGAATTTTGAGGTTTGGAATCAATTTTGGAAGTTTGGATGTGAATTTTGTGTGAATTCTGCAGATTTTGGGCGTAAGAGCTGAAAAACCCGTGTCTATCGCGATCGCGACACTGTCGCGAGCGCGACAGAATGCGGAGGTTTCAACCCTCGCGCCGGCGCGAGAGATTTTGCGCCAAAGAACTCGAGGGAGCTCTCTGTCGCGAGCGCAACAGAGTGCTCGAGCTCCGAACTTGTGCAAATCTCTCTTCTGTCGCGAGCGCGACAATCCTCGCGAGCGCGACAGAAGAGCAGCACCTTCGCCCTCTCGCGAGCACGAGATCCCTCGCGATCGCGAGACGAGGCGGGGAGGTGTAGCTTGGCTTCTGTCGCGAGCGCGACAGACGTGACTTCCAAACTTGATTTCTTTTCCTTTTTGCTTAATGACTTGATTTCTTTTGCATGCAGTTTTCATTAAGCTTTGACTATCTATTTGCATGAATATATATACATGTATGTAAACGTGATAAGATTTTGCATAACCTGCTAATGTCGGATAAGTGGATAGTTAGGCATGCCTACTAGAGTTATGTGCCGCTGCAGCTATGTGTACGACTTTGGACCCTGATCAGGTCCCCTGATTGGATCCTCGCGATCCCTCTGTCTGAATCTTTCTTAAGATTCTATGTGAAAACAATTTGGAATAAAATAAATGGAATATTTTGATACCTCCGGGTATCTATGTGTTTGAAATATGATACCGATACTCTTAAGTATCTATGTGTACTCATTATCCACTCATTATGATTAAGCAGGTGTCATTGTGTTTTGTACAAGAATCTTTGGATGAGAATGCAAATATCTGAATTAACTATGTATGATTATATGCCCATAATTGTATTGTTATCATGTGTTTTCTGTTACCGTCACTGTGGGTGGCGGTCATGCATTTTGTGTTTTCCCCACTAAGCGATTTCGCTTAGCACGGGTGTTTATCCGTGCAGATGTGGAAGGTTTTGATTACCGTGGGTTGGGCGTGTCGCATCGGGAAGGCCAACGCAACTAGAGATTTGAAGTTTTATAGTATAGGCTTTCCTTCCTTTTTGGTAATAGATGTAATGTTTTGTTAGCCTTTGGAACAATGTATCTTGGGCTTTTGTAAATTGGTTCTTTTTGTAACCTATTGTAACATGTAAAGACTTTCTTTTTTGTATATTAATAAAAGTATCCATTTTGTTCTGTATCCCTCTTCTTTCTATTAAAGTTTTTTATTTATACCAGATATGTGATTCTTATGTGATGTTTGCATGTTTGTACTAGTGGGGTGTGACACTCCTATCTATCTTGGGTCCTTCTCGCTCTAATCACGAGTAGAAGTATCCATAATATAGGTTGGGGTGTGACATTAGGTGGTATCAGAGCTATTGGTTTAGATGTTACGGGGTTTCAGTGTGTTAGTTAGTTGTTAGAGTTGTGTTGGCCTGATGCGGACTGCGTTTATGTTTTGTAGTTATGGAGTCCGCTCGTGGATCGCTTGAGGGGTCAGCTGAAAGTGCGAATCCCCAAGAGCAGGATCCCTCAGTTTCTGGTCCGGCTCAACCTCCTAGGGGGTATCCTGAGGTGCCTTTGGGACCAATGGAAGCGATGCTTCAGAGTATGACAAGGGTACTTGAAAGGGTAACAGCGCCAAGTGCACCTATTGAGAGGTTAAGAAAGCATGGTGCAGAGAATTTCTTTGGTACTAGCATAGATGAATCTTATAAAGCAGAGATGTGGTTAGAGAAGACATCCAGAGTACTTAGGGAGATAAGATGCCCACCAGAGCAAGAAGTAGAGTGTGCCTTGTCTTTGTTACAAGGTTCTACCTATGATTGGTGGAGGTTGGTGGTTAGTCAACCGCAGGTTCCTGAACCGATTACTTGGGAGTTCTTTGAGGGTGAGTTTCAGAACCGGTATGTGACCAAAGCTTATAAGGATGCCAAGTGGGCACAGTTTCTCACTCTTAAGCAAAGAATGATGTCTGTGGTTGAGTATGAGGATGAGTTCAATAAGCTCAGTAAGTATGCACCGCCAAGGGTCCTTACAGAAGAGTTCAGATGTCAGCATTTTGAATCAGGCTTGAATGAATCTTTAAAGGTGATGTTAATTTCATTGATGTCGGCTTCGAATGTGAAGTATTATCTGTTAGTTCAAGCGGCTTTGAGGGCAGAACGTTCTGAGAATATATTGAGAGAAAAGGCTCAAAGAAGAAAGTCTGCAAGAGGTGGCTCTTCTTCAGGCAAGAGGCCGAGGGAATCGCAAGGAAACGTTGCTGATGAGTCTACAGCTAGTCCGGCCCCTAGAGGGAGGAGACAGGGTTCTTCAAGGGGATCGGGCTCCGGTAGAGGAGATGGCCCTCCCCGATGTACCCATTGTAGTAAACAACATTGGGGTGAGTGTCGGTGGTTAACAGGAGGTTGTTTCAGATGTGGTTCTACGGACCATTTACTTGCAAATTGTCCGAACCGATTTGGAGATCCTTTGGGACAACAGGAAGGGAGCCGAGCTGGATCTAATGTACCCTAAGGAAGCCGTACTAGGGGTAGAGGAAGGGGTCGAGGTGGACGGCCTCGAGATAGAGAAGCCTCAGAATCAGTAGATCACCCTGTGCCATCGTCTGGTAGGGCCTATGCTATGAAGGCCCGAGAGGAACAGAATGCTCCTGAAGTGATTGCCGGTAAGTTCTCTTTGCTTGATTCTGAAGTTTATGTTTTGATTGACCCGGGCTCTACCCATTCTTATGTGTGTTCTGGTAAGTTGTGGGATAGTTTGGGTAGTGAGGAGAAGATGGAATATGAGATTTGTGTATCCAGTCCGTTGGGTCAGAGTATTATGGTTAATCGTGTATGTCGGAAGTGTCCTTTAAAGATTCAGGGTACAGAGTTTGTAGTGGATTTGATTTGTTTACCTTTCCATGAGTTTGATATTATTCTGGGAATGGATTGGTTGGATAAGCATCGCGCGGTAGTGGACTGTCATAGGAAAGTAATGGTTTTGAAGGATAAAGATCAAATGCCTGTTGTGGTAAAGGGAATTTGAAGTAGTTCTTTGCATAATGTGGTATCAGCTATGAAAGCCAGAAGATTTATCAGGAAAGGATGTGAAGCGTTTTTGGCTGTGGTTTTGGATTCTCGGAGAGGTCAAGTTAAGATTCAAGACATTCCGGTTGTAAGAGATTTTGTAGATGTTTTTCCGGAAGAATTACCGGGGTTACCTCCCGAGAGAGAGGTTGAACTGTCAGTAGAAATTCTTTCGGGGACAGCTCCGATTTCTAAGGCTCCTTACAGAATGGCTCCAATGGAATTGAAGGAATTGAAAAGTCAGTTGCAAGAGTTGTTGGATAAAGGGTTCATCCGGCCTAGTGTGTCACCGTGGGGCGCTCCAGTGCTGTTTGTTAAGAAGAAAGATGGAACCCTTCGGATGTGCATTGACTATCGACAACTTAACAAAGTGACTATCAAGAATAAGTATCCATTGCCAAGGATTGAAGATCTTTTTGATCAGTTGAGAGGAGCTGGGGTATTCTCTAAGATAGATTTGAGGTCAGGCTATTACCAATTAGGGGTTAAGGAAGTAGATGTGGCTAAGACGGCTTTCCGGATGCATTATGGTCATTATGAATTTTTAGTGATGCCTTTTGGTTTGACCAATGCGCCTGCAGCCTTTATGGATCTGATGAACCGAGTTTTCCGACCGTATCTGGACAAGTTTGTGGTGGTATTTATTGATGACATTTTGGTGTACTCTAGAGACCGCAAAGAACATAAGGAACATCTTAAACTGGTATTGCAAATGTTAAGAGATCATCAGCTGTATGCGAAACTCAGTAAGTGTGAGTTTTGGTTGAAAGAAGTAGCTTTCCTTGGACATGTGGTGTCAGTAGAAGGTGTGCGTGTTGATCCTAGCAAAATTGAATCAATTGTTAATTGGATGCCTCCGAAGAATGTGCCAGAAGTAAGAAGTTTTCTGGGATTAGCAGGGTATTACCGACGGTTTGTTCAGGGGTTCTCAGTGTTAGCATCCCCTTTGACCAAGCTACTTCGGAAGGATGTCAAGTTTGTATGGACTGAAAAGTGTCAAGCCAGTTTTGATCGTTTAAAAGAGTTATTGGTTAAAGCTCCTGTGCTCACACAGCCGGTTTCAGGTCAAGAGTACACTATGTACGGTGATGCTTCGGGTATTGGCTTAGGTTGTGTTCTGATGCAAGGGAATAAAGTAGTAGCTTATGCATCGAGACAGTTGAAGCCTCATGAGCGGAATTACCCGACTCACGATTTGGAGTTGGCAGCGGTAGTGTTTGCGCTTAAGGTTTGGCGACACTACTTGTATGGGGAGACGTGCAGAATTTTCACCGATCACAAGAGTCTTAAGTATTTGTTAACACAGAAGGAGTTAAATTTGAGACAGCGGAGATGGTTAGAGCTATTCAAGGATTATGATTGTATCTGTAACACCCCCTTCCCATACGTAGGCGATCCCATCCAATAAGGAGTGAGATGCCGTATGAGTCAAGGTGTCACCAAACAATAGCAAAGCAAAACATACATCCATTCATAACATACATTCAGAAATACAGAATAGTTAAAACTTTACATACAGAAAGCAAAAGCTGATACCACTAACTGTAACACCCCCATCGCCGTCCCCGTTGGAAGGACGCCGACGGACGCGCTACCCGACGCTCACTCATACAGATATGCACATTCACAATACGGAAGCATACTTTCTTACATAACACGCATACGAAAATACGGATTAATTAAAAACTTACCTTACTTGCAGGCACGGATTGATCATGCAATTACTTACGCACACGCAGACACTAAGCTGAAGCATACACAGAGGCATACATATGACCATTCAACGGAAGCATAAGCGAAATAATAAAACAAAGGAATAACTAAACATAAAAACATACTAACTATTACATTCCCAAAAGAAAACTCAAGATCAAACATAATTCAAGCCAAATGAGAAAGAAAGGAGAAGCAAGAAAGGAGAAGAGAAGAAGAATGTAACACCCCCTTCCCATACGTAGGCGATCCCATCCGAGAAGGAGTGAGAAGCCGTATGAGTAAAGGTGCCACCAAGCAAATACAAAGTAAAACATACATTCATTCATAACATACATTCAGAAATACAGAGTAATTAAAAACTTTACATGCAGAAAGCAAATGCTGATCATGCATTACTATAATAAACTATTACAATAATGTTCTGATCAACAAGCTGAAACAAAATAATATTACATATACAAAATATAGTTACAAAAGCGGAAGCTGATACAAAACTGATACTGAGAGTTCTATACAAAAAGAATCATCATTGGTACAAAAATAGCCCTACACTAAAAACTCTTCTGTGTTGGCTTGATGACGGCGACTCTCTCATAGCAAAACTCCTTCCGCACCTGCACGGGTAAACACACCGTGCTAAGCGATAAACGCTTAGTGGGGAAACACACATAAATTATGGACGGCTATTCACAATGGTCGCCAAAACATATCACATTCAGAATGGCAATATGCAAAGGTTAGCATAATACATATAAACGTATTCACGTATAAAGGCCATATAGTCAATATCTCACAATAATATTCATTACAGAAATAATCCAGCATGTGTTTCATCATTAACTTATTCAGAAATTCCATATGGTAGTCAAATCAGATCAGAACAATTCTAATTAACAAATATAGAACACCTGCTGACTCTAGACAGTGGATAACGAGTGTACAGACAGTACTTTCTGGGTACGAGCCGATTACAGACAGTACATTACGGGTACGAACCGATTAAACCATTTTACTTTAACTTTCACAGATATTTTCAAAAGGGACCTTAAACAAGATCCAGTACAGAAAAGGGTTCGCGAGGAACCAAACGGGGACCTGATCGGGGTCCAAACAGAACTATGGGCTGCAGCTAAAGACTCTATTAGGCATGCCTAACTATGCACTTACTTGACTCTAGCAGGTTATGCGTCAAACATATCACATTTCAGGATACAGAATATAATTCATCAGAAAATCATGGTATCACGCATAACGAAGCATCAAACAGTAAGACATGCATTATACAACAGTAAAATCCGTTCAGAAGAAATACCAAATTCATTTCTGAGTTAAAAACCAGGAAATTTCGGAAAAACGAGCCGAACGGAGAAACGGGCGAGATCGGCTGGTCACTGGGCGTGACTGGCCTTCCCAACAGGCAGGTCACGGCGTGACCGAGGGTCACGCGACGTGACTTGCTTGTTCCTCGCCGGTCACGTTGCGTGATCTTCACAAATCACGCAACGCTCTCGCAGGTCACGGCGTGACTGGACGTCACGTCTCGTGACGTGCTACTCTCCTTGCAGATCACGTCGCGTGATCTCGCAGATCACGCAACGCCTCTTCTTCGCAGGTCGCACGACGTGACCGAGGATCATGTCGTGTGACTTGCTTGTTCTTCAGCTGGTCACGCGACTGGCTTCTCAGCAGGCAGGTCACGGCGTGACCGAGGGTCACGTCTCGTGACTTGCCTTCTTCCGTAGCGAGTCACGCGATAACGAAGAATCTGAACAGTAAATCGATTTTCCAGAATTTCCAGAACAAGGAATTCAATCCCAATTTGATTTTAAAACCATACAAACCTGTTTTTAACTTCCAGAAATCATCTCAAACAATATAGGCAACAATTATACAACATAATTCATTCAATAATTAACCAAATCTAATCAAGAACATAGGCATTCAAACTTACAAGAACATAAACCCTAGAATTTGACAGTAAGATCAAAATCACACAATTTCACAAATAAACATTCCCAAACCTGGATTCTAAGCTTCTAACACTTAGTCCCACTGCTCCCAGCAACCTCTTTGCCTTTGGGATCGCGTGGAGCCTCAGCTAGAACACAAACACAGTAATGACCATCAACATGCAACCCTAAATTAAAACTCAACCTAAAGAAGAAGATGAAAATGTAAAGTTACAGTAAAACAAAGACAAGATATGTACTTACCAAGCTAGGAGTAAGAGTGACCAATTTCCACAACCACACTTATGTAACAGATAGCAAGTAGTAATTAGGAGAGGGAAAAGGAAGAAGAAGATGAAAGTTGAAGGGAAAAAAAAAAAAACGTGAATCTGATTTCCTTTCACTCTTCCTTCATTTCTTTCTTTATTTTCCTTAACCTAATACACATGTTCTTTTCTTGGTGGTGGAACTTACTCACTCACACCCTAACTCCACACACAACACTCACACATAATGTATTCCTAATTAAAACACTCTACAATGGTATGCTTTAATGTACACAATTAATTCCTAACTAATTCACACACTAATGTCATATATGCACCCACGTAATAATAAACCCCAAAATCATACATTTTACTGAAATACCCTTATGACATACTGAACACATGCGAATGCTTACACATACAGACAGACAGATAGACAGACAGACAGGCTCATTCTACTAGGGGGCAAATGGGGTGTGACAAAGAAAGGAGGGCGTGAGAGGAGGGGACGGGAAAGCCAAACCAAAAATCTGTGTTCCCCCTTCTCTCTTCCTCTTACTTCTTCTTTTTCTTCTTTCAATGCCTATCTAACAGTCCACTTGGCAGCACTCAAATGGACCATAAAATCCACTTAAACTTTCCAAATCAAAGCACCATACTTGAGTCACACCCAATCATTTCCAAAACCACTCATATCCTACTTCCATACACCACAAACACACACTAGTACTTCTCTTCTTAACACACTTAATTAATTAATTACCATTAAGTCCTTATTATCCAAATTCTCATACTCAAATTACTGAAATACCCTTCCGATCTTGACTTAGCATGCACAATCCGACCAGGGCTATTTTGGGGTGTGACAGTATCATTGACTATCATCCGGGTAAGGCTAATGTGGTGGCGGATGCTCTTAGTAGGAAGTCTTTGTCTGCGTTACTGGCTAGTCGAGGCAGATGGAGTTTTGATTCCGAAGGTGCTTTGATTGCTCAACTTAAAGTTAAGCCTAGTTTGAGATCGGAAATTGTAAAGGCTCAGTTAGATGATCATGTGCTTCAGCGTGTTTATCAAGCAGTGAAAGAGGGCAAGCGGACTGAGTACTTATTAGACAGTGAAGGAGTGTTGAGGCACGGTAATCGGTTATGTGTACCTAATGTGGGTGAGTTAAGAAAGAAGCTATTGCAAGAAGCTCATTCATCAGTCTTCACTATGCATCCTGGTGGAGACAAGATGTATCAGGATTTAAAATAATTTTACTGGTGGCCAGGAATGAAAAGAGAGATAACAGAATTTGTTTCAAGGTGTCTTACTTGTCAGCAAGTGAAAACCGAGCATCAAGTGCCATCGGGATTGCTTCATCCCTTACCTATTCCTCAATGGAAGTGGGATGACATCACGATGGATTTTGTATCTGGTTTGCCCATGACTTAGTGTAAGCATGATTCTGTATGGGTTATAGTAGATCGATTATCGAAATCTGCACATTTTCTGCCAGTGCGAGTGGATTATTCGATGGACAAGTTGGCAGAACTGTATGTGGATGAGATAGTCCGATTGCATGGGATTTTGTTATCCATTGTATCAGACCGAGATTCCCGTTTTACATCCAAGTTTTGGAAAGAACTTCAGGTAGCCTTGGGAACACGGTTAAATTTCAGTACTGCTTTCCATCTGCAGACTGATGGTCAGTCCGAGAGGGTTATTCAGGTTTTGGAAGATATGCTCCGGGGTTGTGCTTTAGAGTTCTCGGGAAGCTGGGATCAGTATGTATCTTTGATGGAATTTGCATATAATAACAGTTATCAGGTAAGTATTGGTATGGCTCCTTATGAAGCATTGTATGGACGGAAATGTAGAACACCAGTATGTTGGACTGAATTGTTAGAAAAAGCTATGATAGGTCCGGATATAGTGCGGGATACCAAAGAGAAAGTGAGGGTTGTGCAACAGAACTTGAAGGCAGCTAAGGACCGACAGCGTTCTTATGCTAATCTGAAGCGCAGAGATATTCAGTATGAAGTGGGTAATAAAGTTTTCTTGAAAGTGCCACCGTGACGTAAGGTTCTCCGTTTTGGAAAGAAAGGCAAACTAAGTCCACATTTTATTGGGCCATATGAGATTCTAAGGAAAGTAGGTCCAGTAGCATATCAACTAGATTTGCCTTTGGAGTTAGCTAGACTACATGATGTTTTCCATGTGTCTATGCTTCGGAGATATCGGTCAGATCCTTCGCATGTGTTACCAGTACAAGATATTCGGATTCAGTCAGACTTTTCTTTTGATGAAGAACCGAAGAGGATTTTGGATAGGGAAATCAGACAGCTTCGGAATAAGCAGATACCGTTAGTCAAAGTTTTATGGCAGCATCACGGTATTGAAGAAGCTACATGGGAACCAGAAGAAGCCATGAGATTACAATATCCTCAGTTATTCGGAACAGGTAAGAATTTCGAGGACGAAATTCTGTTAAATGGGGGAGTATTGTAACACCCCAAAACAGTAGTTTGAGCCTGACCGTGTCGGTATGTGTGTATTTCTATGTGTTGCATGTGTGTGTTAAATTGGTTTATTTATTTAATTTATGTATATTAATTTGAGAAGAGGAGATAGGCTAGTGTAGGGTATGAGTGGATGTATAGAATTAAAGTATGAATAAGGGATAGCTTAATGTGTATAGTAAAGTATGGGAGTAGGGTGTGATTTGGGACATGTGTCTTATGGGGAGGATGACATGTGGCTAAGGGGATAGAGTAACATTTAATGGGTTTGTTGAGAGAGAAGTCAGCCCTTTTCCTTGTGGCTTCCCGTTCTTCTTTCTTCCTCACGCCGTTCTTCTTTTCTTCTTCTTTCTTCTTGTTCTTTCCTTCTTCTTGGCCCGATCTTGCTCCCTCTCCTTTCCCTTGAGAAGATTGAGTTGTTTGGCTTTTGATTTTGAAGCTCAAAGGTGAGTTGGGGTTATGGGTGTTTTAGATTCTTCTTCTTCCTCTTCTCTAGGTTTTAGTTTATATGTATTTGTTTATGGGTTGTTTTAGAATTGATCTTGGTTATGATGGATTTGTGGTTCAGAAGAGGCTCCTAGGCCGGATAAAGGAAAAGAAATCGCTAGCGGGAGCGGAGCTCGCGAATAGGAGCTAAGGAGAGAAGGTTTGGGAATGTTCATCTTTTATGTATATATGTGAATTGGGTTGGATAATTATGCTTTTGGTTTTGATTGTGGTTGTAAGTTGTGTTGTTGTAATTTAAATCACATTAATTATGATATGAGATGCTAGAGAATGATTATTGTTGAAGGATTTGTGAGAAATTATGTGAATAGTGATAATTGTTGTTAAATGTGCTGTTTTGGAAATTCTTAGAATTGGACATGTAATTGACTTGATTTAATTGAGATAAATGGTGATAAAGCTGGGTTCTTATTTATGTTATGAGTTGTGGATGCTTGGATTGCTAAATTTTGAGGTTTGGAATCAATTTTGGAAGTTTGGATGTGAATTTTGTGTGAATTCTGCTGATTTTGGGCGTAAGAGCTGAAAAACCCGTGTCTGTCGCGATCGCGACACTGTCGCGAGCGCGACAGAATGCGGAGGTTTCAACCCTCGCGCCGGCGCGAGAGATTTCGCGCCAAAGAACTCGAGGGAGCTCTCTGTCGCGAGCGCGACAACTATCGCGAGCGCGACAGAGTGCTCGAGCTCCGAACTTGTGCAAAGCTCTCTTCTGTCGCGAGCGCGACAGAAGAGCAGCACCTTCGCCCTCTCGCGAGCACGAGATCCCTCGCGATCGCGAGACGAGGTGGGGAGGTGTAGCTTAGCTTCTGTCGCGAGCGCGACAGTCGTCGCGAGCGCGACAGACGTGACTTCCAAACTTGATTTCTTTTCCTTTTTACTTAATGACTTGATTTCTTTTGCATGCAGTTTTCATTAAGCTTTGACTATCTATTTGCATGAATATATATATATGTATGTAAAGGTGATAAGATTTTGCATAACCTGCTAATGTCGGATAAGTGGATAGTTAGGCATGCCTAATAGAGTTATGTGCCGCTGCAGCTATGTGTACGACTTTGGACCCTGTTCAGGTCCCCTGATTGGATCCTCGCGATCCCTCTGTCTGAATCTTTCTTAAGATTCTATGTGAAAACAATTTGGAATAAAATAAATGGAATATTTTGATACCTCCGGGTATCTATGTGTTTGAAATATGATACCGATACTCTTAAGTATCTATGTGTACTCGTTATCCACTCATTATGATTAAGCAGGTGTCATTGTGTTTTGTACAAGAATCTTTGGATGAGAATACAAATATCTGAATTAACTATGTATGATTATATGCCCATAATTGTATTGTTATCATGTGTTTTCTGTTACCGTCACTGTGGGTGGCGGTCATGCATTTTGTGTTTTCCCCACTAAGCGATTTCGCTTAGCACGGGTGTTTATCCGTGCAGATGTGGAAGGTTTTGATTACCGTGGGTTGGGCGTGTCGCATCGGGAAGGCCAACGCAACTAGAGATTTGAAGTTTTATAGTATAGGCTTTCCTTCCTTTTTGGTAATAGATGTAATGTTTTGTTAGCCTTTGGAACAATGTATCTTGGGCTTTTGTAAATTGGTTCTTTTTGTAACCTATTGTAACATGTAAAGACTTTCTTTTTTGTATATTAATAAAAGTATCCATTTTGTTCTGTATCCCTCTTCTTTCTATTAAAGTTTTTTATTTATACCAGATATGTGATTCTTATGTGATGTTTGCATGTTTGTACTAGTGGGGTGTGACACTCCTATCTATCTTGGGTCCTTCTCGCTCTAATCACGAGTAGAAGTATCCATAATATAGGTTGGGGTGTGACATCTCTAGTGCATCCTGCTCCTCACGAGCCTTTATAGCATATGCCCTTGTTGGTGCCATCAAAGGCCGATCAATAAATTCTGATACTGCACCTCCTCTGGACTAGTTACCTCTACCACGTCCTCTACCTCTTCTATGATTAGTTGGAGGCAAATTAGATCCACCGCTACTAGCTTCCTGTTGACTCCCTACCACTTCGTAGGCTTTAGGACAGTTAGCCAAGAAGTGCTCAGTACTCCTACATTTGAAACACGCACCAGTCAATTTCCAATAATCACCTCTGTGGCATTTACAGCAATGGGGACACTCAGGCACATCATTTCTGTTACCAGATACACCCCTGTCAGTACCAAATGCATGAGAAGATCCTTACTTTCTACCTCTGGTAGCTGGATTGCTATCTGATTCAGCTGGAGGTGCCACTTGAGATTCTCTCAATCTCTTCCTCGAATGTGCCCCACCTTTATTATAATTCCTCCTCTGCATTCTTTCCCTCTGATTCTCTTGTGACCTTTCAACTCTCATAGCTGCCTCAACTATCTAATAGTAGCTCATAGTCTGAGAAGTAGTCATAGAGATTAATAATGCCTTAATTGGTTCATTCAATCCTTCTTCAAATAGTTGACATCGAAACTCTTTTGTAAGCACACCCTCAGGTGCATACTTACTGAGCCTACAGAACTCCTTCCCATACTCAGGTACTAATAAGGCTCTCTACCTCAAGTTCAAATATTGCCAATTTGCTTCCCGATATGCCTTAGTAGTGTACTTATTACGGAACTGCTGTATAAAGAATTCCTAAGTGATCGGGTTCAGAAGCATTGGATGCCTTCAGACTAACTTCCACTAGTTGTAGGTAGATCCTTATAGCAGAGACACTACGCATTCCACTTTGTGCTCAGGAGGGCATCTAATCTCTTCGAGTACTTTGAACTTTCTCAATCCAAAATTCAGCCTTGTAAGACTCATCCAAACTAGTGCCATAGAATTCTTCCGTAACCATGTTTCCTCAATGATTCTAATAGAGCTTTTGGTGCTGTCATATGATCTAGCACTCTTGCCATGTCTTGCAATATCTTAAGCAAAGCTTCCATTGGTACCATCAGAACAACTCGTTCCACACCCACAGGTACAGTTGGGCCAGATACTAACACTTTCGGTTCTCTTTAATTGATGCTTTCAGTGGTCTCTTCTCTAGCATCATGAGAAGGATCCATCAATCTAATACATATACAAGGACATCCGCATTAGATCAAAACAACTATACGCATCCTATTCTACACTATACCCAGAAATGACTAAACCTATTGTGACGCACGCCGGACCCGCGGCCGCCCCTCTGACCGCCCGCTTGAGGCCGATTGGGCAATTGAGGATCCGTTGGTAACTTGTAAAGATATTTACAAGTGCATCTATTTTGGGCAACAAGGAGTTTCATGGAGTCGCCACCCAATAAAACATTGGAAAAGTTTCTCTCACCTCAGAGAGCCTAAGACAACGCATGTATCCATTTTGGGCCAACCAAAAGGGGTCTTGGAGGGTGAACCTCTCTCCCTTGGAGCCTAGGATTCATTGATTAAGTCTTTGAAAAGGACACAAGAGGTGTCTTGGAGGTTCCAATGAGTGATCGGAAAGGTCTCTCGCCTCGTTGAGCCTAAAGACCAGAGCTGGGTTCGGGACTTCTCATTTATTTCTACCTCGATCATTTTATGATTAAATTTTGAACTCATTAATTCACTCCCTTTCCACACGATGCAATTGAATTAAAAGCGCATTTTATTCACGTGTTAAAGCGATAGACAAATAAAGAAATATTAAATCAAAAAATTACAATAACACTAGGAGCAGTATACAACTCCCATTTATAAATGTGCAATACATACATAAAACGGGAGATTATTTATTTTAAGGACTTTGGTCCTCGCATGCATTTATTATAAAAATTATATTTTTATTGTGGAAATTTTTCATTGGTTGAAAAATAGGACATTGGGTCCTTAATTTTATGAAAATCTCCCTTTATTAAATATAAAACATTCATAATTTTTATATTTAGCGAGATACAAAAAGGTATATTCATGTACATAAAATAATTAATAAATCAACAAATGAGTGAAATAACTAAGAAGGTTAAAAAACTAAACCGAACGGAATCCTCCGAGCATGGTAGATTGCCCCTCGAGCTCAGGACAGTCCAAGAAAATCATATATGCTCACAAAAGGTTAATGGGTGTTAATATACAAAAAGCACAATATAAATAAAGCTCTAAGACTTGAGAGAGATAGAAAAAGGAAAAGAAAAGGGGGTTTGAAAATATGGAGACAGAACCCAGGGACGGCCACTGCCGAGTGACTAACGGGCGTCGGTGAAACAGATGACCCGTCGATCACCGCTGTCTCAAAAAAACGACAGCAAAACTATATTTTCAAGGCAAACACATATTTTTACCACAAAAACGAGATGAAAAGGATCAAAATAAAGAAAGATAAAAATAAAAAAGGCGAAAAAAGCAAGAATAAGAATAAAGATGAAATAATGCAGAGAAGAAGTCCGGATTATTTACCCTCAGATAATATTTTGGTTGGATTTTTGGTGTCGATTAAAGTCCCACACGCTCCACGAGAAGACAAAATGAGAGGTCAAGAATGAGGAAAATAGATTATTTCCTTCTTGATCCTTCAAAAGACTGAATTTTGGAATCAAAGCCTTAGGAAAACTAATTAGATTTAGCTCCTTTTGAATGGTTTGATTCTTAAACTAAAAGAGATTTCTTAAGATTTGTGTTTGTTGGAAGAGAGAGAAACAAGTGTTAATTTTGATAGAGTTTCCCCCTTTAGAAATTTCTCCAACCCCTTTCTAGGTGGGAAATTAAAGCTTTTATAGACTAGGAGTGACCGACGGGCGTCGGTTCAATCCTACTGACACAAGGATTCAACCGACAGGCCTGCAACTCTTACCGACGGGCATCAATTCAATCCTACTGACACAAGGATTCAACCGACGGGCCTGCAACTCTTACCAACGGGCGTCGGAAAGGTCGAGTGTTCCAGGAAATCAGATTGCGTGCTCCGGAAAATCAAGTCCCTCCGACGGGTGTCGAAAAATCACATAGGCCGTCGGTGACCCACAGCAAGCGATGATCTTGCCTTTCATAGGCAGTCAGACCGCCGGTGGAGAAAAATACACCTTTTGACCTAAAAAAAGATCCCTGTTTCCTCCCTCTTTCCTACGAAGACTGAAAGAACACATTTCTCATGAAGGAGGGGACCAAAACCTCCGAATCTCAACCGTTTGTATGGACTCTGACGTTGATTCCTCATCGGGTAATCTCTAATCCAGACCTCCTCGGGACACGGTGCTTACAGTTGCCCCCAATTTTGGGGAAAACTAGCGCACGAGTGCCTAGATGATCCAAAATTCAGAGAAAGGAACAAAAAGAGGAAGAAAAGCGTACCTGTAGCGATTCTTACCTTCCGTGTCCCTCGTCAAGTAGACTTCATCTCAGTCTGCTCAACGGACGGAAATGTCCCAACCGGTCTCATCTCGACCTATAAGGCATTGATGAGATGCAGCATTCTCTAGCTACAACCTCGATGGGAAGAGTAGTGTTCTATAACTGCAGCTTCGATTGTTTTTGCTGGCCTCATCTCAGCTCACGCGGCATTGGGGAGATGTAGTACTCTCTGACTACAATCTCGAGGCGAAGAGTAGTGTTCTTTAACTGCAACTTCGACTTGTTGGAGTTCCCTTGCTAACCCCCATCCGATCTGCAAGGTGTGTAGTACTCTCTGACTACAACATGAACTGTGAGATGTAGCACTCTCTGGTTACAGTCCTAAGGTGAAGAGCAGTGTTCTCTAACTGTAACTTCAATTTGTGAAGTTCCCCTGCTAACCCCCATTCGATCTGCAAGGTGTGTAGTACTCTCTGACTACCGCATGAACTGTGAGATGCAGTACTCTCTGACTACAATCTCGATTTGTTGGAGTTCCCTTGCTAACCCCCATCCGATCTGCAAGGTGCGTAGCACTCTCTGACTACTGCATGAACTGTGAGATGCAGTACTCTTTGGCTACAATCTTGGTTTGTTGAAGTTGCCTTGCTAACCCCCATCCGATCTGTAAGGTGCGTAGTGTCCTCTGGCTGAGTGATTCGGGAGGACATGAAGTTCGATCTGTCTGTCCTCAGATTGTGATTGACGTCCGTATTTGGATCGGTGTTAAGCAATGTCCCTGTATGGCAAAGGATTTTGTTAATTCATGTATGAGTTATTCCCTTTCAATAAGCTCATAAATGATTTGGTTTATTATTTATCATCCTTTTTGTCATCTCATTATCATTATTTTCATCATGTTTTGCATCATTGTATTGCTTTTTATCATTTTTCTCATCATATGATCATTTTGACTTTTGATATGAATGGGTATAAGATCATACAATCATTTTTAATGCGAATAAAGGATAAATAAAGATAGAAATAAATAAATAAATATACAAAGTTGGAAATAAAAGTTTTCCACTAACATCAGCTTTTGTACAATGTATATATAACCGCGATAATAATGAACAAAATACAAAAAGAATGTCATCCAAACTCCTTGAATGACTATAATGGCGGGTAGTCCGTGAGCTCCTCATCCGGGGCCTCATCATCCGAGAGGTGAATCGGCTCCGGCTGAGGTGGAGGGGGAACTGGCTGAGTCGCAGGTGGATGCTGAGGAGCAGATGGTCCGGCCCCAGAAGTGTAAGTCTGTCTGAGCCTAACCTGAGCATAGTCGTCCAGGAAGGACTGGGTGCACGTCCTCATGAAGCCCAAGGTGTCAGAAACTGTCCCCCCTAACTGCTTGAAGGCCTGGCTCATCTTGCTGGTCTTTTCACTGGTGGCCTTCCTCATCCGCTCCAGTCTCTGCTCAGTGTGCTCCCTGAACTCTCTCATGGACTGGGACAGGGGAGGAACGATCCCCTCTATCGCCTGGACCCGAGACCTAAGAGAATCAAGTGACTCATCAATCATCTGCAAAGTCACATCAATCCTCTGAGATGCCTGATCCTAGGACGTCCTCAGATCCTGACCAAGCTGCTCTTTGAGTTCTATCTATCCTTGTACAACCTGCTCCACAAGCCTAGCCTGCTCGTCCCTGATGCTCTCCATAAGCCGGGCCTGCTCCTGCACCATATGGTCAATGAGCTCGACCTGCTCCTGGGTCAGACGCTCAATGACTCTGGACTGCTCCTAGATAGCAGCCTGCTGTCTGTCCAGTCTCTCATGGGTAGCCCTGTCCCCCTCTAATCGATGCTCAAACGCTGTGAACATGGAGGTCAGGAGCTGCGAGATGTCTGGCTGCGGCTGCGATGGCTCCTGAGTTGGCTCTGATGGCTGAGTTGCAGAAGTGGATGCCCCCGGGTCGCTCCCGAAGTAAGGATGAAACCTCTCGAAGGGCCTGAGGGTGGATCGCTGTACTCTGGTGCTCAGTGAGGAAACAGGAGTCGGTGCCCTGGATGCCGGTGGGGTGCTGAAAAGCTCATCCATGGTGAACTCCACGTCGAAATTCGACGGAGTCCTGGGCTGCTCCTGTCGTGGTAGCGGTGGAACGGTCTGAGGCTGAGGTGGTGCCTGGTGCTGCGGGGACTGTGGAGGCTGAGGAGGTGGTTGCTGCTGCTCCTGCTCTGGCTCTTGTCCCAAAGGCGGAAGAGCAAAAGCTCACCTAGTGTCGTGGATGGTGAGCAGTCTGAAGGCCTCAGGCTGCCCCGACAGCGGCAAGACCATGCCTATCTGAACTGCAGCTGATGCGTCAACGTAGATCCCCTCGTCCAAGGGTCCTCTGAGCCTATCTGGGGTGACTCCTAAGCCCAAAAGCAATCTGGTGACAACCCCTCCGACTATCACCACTGGGGCTGACCCCCTGCCGACTCTAACCATGTTAGCTAAGGTAGACCACAACCTTCATCTGGCTGCAACCCATTTCTGGAATCCTCGGTTTCACGTCTTCAAGTTCATGTACCAGGAGTTATGCCCCCTACCTGAGGCGTTAGCTGCCATTGTCGGTGCCTGGTATCCCCCTAACGCTCTGCCTTGTATCCCACGTTGCGATTTACTCCAGACTCGAGATATTGCTCTATCTTTAGGTATAGCCCCTTCTGAGGCCGCGCAGTTGGTTCCCTCGGGTTCTACCTTCTCTTTGGAGCCGTTGGTCGAGGCTCTAGACAGATTCTCTGACGTCCCCACCTACCGGGTAAGCATCGTATTCTTATTTTGCATGATGAGCTTCTTGACTGTGGGTCCAGGGGGTTTGATCAGCGATCTTCGCCTGTTTGGGGCTTTGGACGATTTCCACTGCGGGCTATCTCCCTTTCCACTTATTCTGACTGAGACTATTCTGGGCTTAGATGCTGTATGCTCTGGATCCACCCCCACGTTCACGGGAAGCCCCTTATTGCTCCAGGTACGTCATTATTTTAAAGGTAGTGCGTCCCTTATGGATTTTCGCACTAGCTTTTCTTGGCGGGAAGCGCGTCCTTTCGGATTTTCACACAACCCTATGCCTTATTTTTGCCTGAAGTAAATCCTACTTACTCCAGCGGCTTTTTTTTTTAATTTTTTTTATCAGGTCTGGATGCAAGAGAAGCTGAGAATGTTGTCAGAGCCACCTCCCCGAGTCATTACACAGTACTCCTCGAGACACTTCCTCCCGCGTCGATGGCTGTATACATGCACCACTGCTGATGAAGGCATTGCCAGATTTAACGAGCTGTCGGATGACGATACCAGTTTCATGTCTGCCTGGCTACCTCTGTCCCATGCAATCATTGATGGACCATCGGGGTGTGTTCCCCTCTGTGGGCTCCGTTAGGCTACTTTCCATATCGCAGCTCGGTGTGCTCGCCAGCTTGGGATAATCCAGGATGTGGTGAGGGTCCCACTATCTTTTCGGGGAGGAGCTCTTTCTGATGCCTTTGCTTCTCGGTATCATGAACTGTGGAGCCGACTACCGGTGAAGACTGTCATTCCTAGGTTCGGAGCTCATTCTGTGGCTTCCACTAGCGAGTACAAGAGATGGGTCCTTAGCCCGGCATCTGACAATAGGACGCGAGGGCTCAAGCATCAGACTGGCGAGAGCAGCAGAAGGACCTAGCTTAGTTTACATAGGTACACTTTTTGAGTATTACATTTCTTTTTAATATAGAAATAGAAAATAACGGAAATGAGAAGAATAATTCTTATTTTATTTCACGAAATTGTGTACATTTCCATAGAATTTTAGCATACATGATCAGTTTTGACATTAACTCGACTGTGCATGCCCCATGAATACATGAAACGAAATTTTAACAGCATCGACTCCTGTTACCAACCATCGCTTTCGGGTTTTTACGATTAGACATTTTCTCTCATGCCTCTTATTTTTGCAAATGATGCCTTTTTTCGGTTTTCACCCTGTCGAGGCACCCAATTTTTGCAAGGGCCGCCTTTTTCGGTTTTCGACCCGCGGGGCATTTTATTCTCTTCTTTTTATTGTTGGTCTTTAGCCATGGAACCTTTTGAGTCTGTCGACATTGATCGGTTCCTTGAACTTATTACCATCGCTATCCGATAAGATTGCAGCTCCTTTAGAAAATAGCCTCTTGAGGATAAACGGCCCTTCCCAGGTTGGTCTAAATTTTCCTCTGATATCTGGTACACCCGGCCTCATCTGTTTGAACACCAAGCCCCCCTCCTTCAGCGGATGCCTTTTCACCTTCTTCCCAAATGATCTGGCCAGCCTCTTCTGATTGTGATAGTAAGCTTTCAGCCTACTCTCATCTAACAAGTTCAAATGCTGTAACCTCTATTGTGCCCATTCGGCCTGCGAAATCTGAGCTTCCATGACTACTCTCAACGATTTGAGCTCTACCTCGACTGGCAGCACTGCCTCTATCCCATAAACCAAAGAATACGGCGTAGCGCCCGTAGATGTCCTCACCGTCGTTCTGTAACCCCACTGTGTAAAGGGTAGCTTCTCTGCCCAGTCTTTGTAGGTTTGGACCATCTTGGCTAGGATCTTCTTTATATTCTTATTGGAGGCCTCTACTGCCCCGTTAGCTTGTGGTCGATAGGGAGAGGATTTATGGTGCTCGATTCCGTACTTCTCAAGAAGCTTCCTGGTTTCCCCCATGAACTGCACCCCTTTATCAGACACTATGTTATGTGGGAGGCCGTATCTGCATATCAGATTTCTTTCAATGAACTTGGCCATGTCTCTTGCATCGATCTTCTTGAAGGATTCTGCCTCTACCCATTTTGTAAAATAGTCGATTGCGACTATTATGTATCTGTGCCCATTGGATGCCGTAGGGCGGATCTCTCCAATAATGTCTATTCCCCAAGCAGCGAATGGCCAAGGTGATGTTAGGCTGTGTAGCTCTGACACTGGCAAGTGCCTTAAATCTGCGTACTGCTGGCATAACTGGCACTGCTTGACATATTTTGAGCAATCGTTGTCCATCATAAGCCAATAGAAGCCTTGCCTTATGATCTTCTTCGCCAGGGTTAACCCATTCATATGAGCCCCACAGACGCCTGCATGGGTTTCTTCCATCACCCTCCGGGCTTCCCTTTCGTCTAAGCACCTGAGCTGGATACCATCTGCCTGCCTTTTTTATAACACCTCGTCTAAGGATATGAACTGAGTGGATAGCCTTCGGATCATCCTCTGATCTTTCTCAGTAGCTTCCTCTGGAAATCTCGCATTTTCCAAATAATTCATGATGTCAAAGTACCATGGCTTTCCATCTGCTACTTCTACTTCCATTATTGGTTTGATCTCGAAGCTGGGCCTCTCAAAACTCGAAATCAGGACAGGCTTCATAGCTATCCCTTTAGGATTATCCCATATCGACACCAGAGTTGCCAATGCATCAGCCAAACGGTTCTCCTCTCTCGGCACAAAGCGGAACGTACAGGTCTCGAACTGCCCACATAGCTCCTTCAGATATTCAACATAAGGTACCAGCCGTTCTTCCTTTACAGCCCACTCACCCCAGATTTGGCTGATTACCAAGGATGAGTTACCAAAAACCTCTACGTTCTTTGCCCCCAAGGCAGCTAAGGCTTCTAACCCAAAAGTGCACGCTTCATATTCAACTTTATTATTGGTGACCCTGTACCTCAACTTCTTGGCCAACGGGAGCTTCTCATCATCTAGGGTCGTCAAAATGATTCCGACTCCTGCCCCCTTGTTATTTATAGCCCCATCAAAATATAACTACCATCCTTGGACAGAAATTGTGGCTATGCTCTCATCAGGAAAATTAAATTCAGGTGCGTCGCCTTGAATGGGATGATTAACAAGAAACTCCGCTACTGCTCGCCCCTTGATAGTTTTGCGAGTGATGTATTCGACATCGAACTCTTGTAGCAACAGCAACCACCTTCCCATCTTACCAAGCAAAGACGGCGCTTCTTGCAAATACCTCAAAGGATTCTGCTTTGCCACTGCCTAACCTCTGTATGAATGGAAGTAGTGCCTAAGCTTCTTTGACGCCTAAATCACTACCAGGCAGATCTTCTTTACTTCAACATATTTTATCTCGTAGGCCAGGAACTTCTTGCTGAGATAGTAAACCGCGAATTCCACCCCGAACTCATCTTCCTGAGCCATAATGGCTCCCACGGAACCAACCTCCACTACCAGATACAAGATAAGCGGCTTGATCGGTTGCGGTGGCCTCAGCAGATATTCCCTGATGCTATCAAAAGCTCTCTGGCTGATCCTTTCTGAGCAACTTGAAGATTGGCTCGCATATCGAAGTGAGCTTCGCAATGAATCGACTGACATATTGTAGCTTGCCTAGGAAGCTTCTCACCTCCTTCTCTTTTTGTGGCACAGGCATCTCTCTGATGGCCTTCACCTTGTCCGGGTCAATTTCAATTCCCCTCTGGTTGATGACATGCCCCAGTAGCTTTCCTGAAGTTACTCCGAAGATACACTTCTTGGGATTAAGTCGCAGGCTGTACTTATCAATCCTAGTGAAGAACTTCTCTAAAGCTTCGAAATGGCCCTCCCTAATGGCTGACTTGACCATCATGTCGTCTACGTACACCTCCATTTCCTTGTGGATCAAGTCGCTTAGGATCTTCATTGCCATTCTCTGGTACATAGCCCCTGCATTCTTTAGGCCGAAAGGCATTACTCTGTAGGCGTAGGTCCCCCATTCCGTGATGAAAGCTGTTTTAATCCGGTTGACTATCTTGTTAAGGATCTGGTTGTAGCCTACATAACCACCCCCAAAACTGTACATCACGCAGTTGGCGGCACTATCTATCAACACGTCAATGTGGGGTAGTGGAAAATCGTCTTTAGGGCAGGCCTTGTTCAGATCTCGATAATCCACACATACCCTTACCTTTCCGTTCTTCTTGGCTACAGGGACTACATTTGCTAGCCATGTAGGATACTGCACTTCAACCAGGAATTTGGCTTCGATCTGCTGCCGAATCTCCTCTTTAACCTTGTCTGCCCATTCTGGCCTAAGCCTCCTCAACTTCTGTTTTACAAGCTTATGGTCCGAATACGTCGGAATAGCATGCTCTGCGATGTTCCGATCAATTCCTGGCATGTCCTCGTAGGTCCAGGCAAAAACTTTTTCATATTTTTTTATTATTCTCTCGAATTTTTCTCTCTCATTAGGAGTTATATTCGATGCTATTAAGATTTCCTTCGGATTTTCCGAGGTTCCAAGATTAAAAGGCGTGGTGTCAGTGGAATTCATATCAAAAATAGATGGGATATGATCATGTTCATGCATGTTGAGATTATTGGAAATATCGCACAAATAAGCAAAATCATTCATCTTACTAATAATATTATTATTGTCATTTACATCATAAAAAAGTTCCGAAATAAAAAGACAATCTAAGCTAGTATCTTCTTTAGCTTCCGTTGAGGTCGATGCTGCAGCAGCTTGTGCCTCGGCTTCCTGGCTTGGCAGAGGCCTTTCAGCTATCCCTGAGGAAATCTTTAAATCCCCAATCTTCAGTTCTGACTCTACCATTTTTTCCTTCCCTTTCAGCCTGGCAGCTAACATCTTCTCGGTGACAACCTCTTCGGGCTCATCCCTACCCCAGGCAATGCATTGGGTCATAACTTCCTCATCCCAGAAGTCCTCAGCCATTTTAATAACTCCTACATCCCAGTCAAAAACATCACTGAAGATCTCAAATTCAGGGACAATCTTTCCATTCACCCACTGTGGCTCATCTTCACCAGTGTAAGCGCATACTGAGGATGCGGGCACAAAGCTTTCTGAAATGTGAGGGATCTTTTCCGTCGTCTTCCTCTTGCCAAGTCCGCCTTTATATCCCAAACCCTTCCGATCTTTCTGACCTCGAGTAGTGATTGCGGATTGCGGCCCTTGCGAATTTCTACCAAGACCAGCCCCAGGGAGATAGTGCATCCTCTTCATCATATTATCCACTGGAGGGCTATCCAATGACCTCTGTTCTTCCGCTATTACCGATACGTGAAAACCACTGAATGGCTGATTAGCAATCTCTAGGGCCGATACCTGATTATCCCTGGCCGCCTTAATGGTCACCACCTCGCCTTCATGTGGGAATTTTATCATCTGGTGTAGCGTAGACGACACTCCCCCTAGTTTATCAAACCAGGGCCTCCCAAGCAATGCCGAGAAGTTGGCCGGAATGGGCAAAACTATAAATTCTATCTCCGTCTCAATAGGTCCAGCCTTGATCAAAGTCTTGAACGTCCCCGAAGCTTGCCTTCTAGAATTATCGTAAGCTGTAATAGTCAAATCTGACTCGCTAAGCATACCCTCATCCAAACCGAAAGCCTGAAGTGCCATCAGAGGGCAAACATTTATAGATGACCCGTCGTCTACCATAACGCAAGCAGTGTGCTTGCAATTGATTTGCGCCTTAATGTACAGCGGTCGGTTATGATTACGGCCTTCGACTGGCAAGTCGGCATCAGAATACACTAATCTCTCTCCTGATACCCCTTTTACAAGGTCTAACAATTCTGATGGAGAGATTGTAGTAGCCACAGTAGACTCAGTCAAAGCTTCTACCAACTTTTATCTATGAGAAGGGGACTGCCTCAGAAGATCCCATATAGATATTTGAGCCCTGGACTTCTTCAACTGTTTGACTATCTGATTCTCTTCTAGCTCTTTCTTTGTTGATGCCTGCGCTGGTTCCAGTGACCTTTCTATCTCTCGGACTACGCTTCCACTTCTCGTTATAGCTCCTACTTCTTTTCCCTCTTCATCTGACTTCCACAGATCCAAATATATTTCAACTTCCTCCTCATTTTCTTCACCGCTTTTGCTACTAAACCAACAATCAATTGTCACTACAAACATCCTTTCCCCCTTAACAGCAACATACTCATTCCCATATAAGTCCTACAGCACGTACCATTCTGGTAGGCTTGATCCAATCATAAAAACAGGTAGCGGCACAGCATTATAGCTAGGCTTCTTTTTTTCCTCTCTTCGCTCGGGGTCAGTGATTTGTTTACTGTCAATCAAATCCTGGATTGAGTGCCTCAGCGCTTTACAATTATCCGTTAAATGGCCCGTATGCTGATGAAAGGCACAGTACTCATTATCTTTATGCCCCGACGTCCCTTACGTCATAGCAGGCCTGGGAGGCAATGGCTGCAACTTCCCTTCTTTCATCAACCTTCTTAAAACCCAAGACAGTGGTCTTCCTAAGTTCGAAAACTTCCTCGGGGTACTTGCTTCAGTAGCAGACACCTCAACCGTTCTTCTGGTGCTACTATTGGGACCGGCTGGCCTATTTGTCCCTTGACTAGTATTAGCTCTCTTGGCATAATTGTCATTGCTCGCCTTTCGGGCTAAGTATTCCCCTTCCGCTTTTATGGCTATGAACTTCAAAGACTCCCAGTCTTTTAGACCCTTCATCTTCAAACCTTCTTTCAAGTACGGGCTCACGTTCTTGATGAACAAACGGATCTGGTCTTGAGTGTCTGGCTTTCTCCTCATCTCCATTACTCTACTCCGCCAGCGGGTTAGGTAATCATGGAAGGATTTCCCGGCCTTTTGCTGAAGCAACTCCAAATCCTTGAGGGTCACCTCCATCCTTGTGTTGCAGTCGTACTGCCTTAAAAACTCCTCTATGAGCATATCCTAATCCTCCTTGGTTCGGCGATCGAGGCTGTGGTACCAATCTATGGCGGGGCCAGTTAGGCTCAAGCAAAAGTACTCCACTTTCTGCCTCTTGGACAAGGTAGTCCCTTTCATGATCAAGGAATACTGCTTTACATGGGCGGTTGGGTCAGAAGTGCCGTCAAACTTGGGAAAATCAGGCATCTTGAAATTGTACGGGATTGGGTCATCTCCCTCCAGCTCCTTATCTTCTGGGTTCATTCCTTGGCCTCTACCCAACATGCGGGCCATAGCCTCAAACGTTTCTTCCATCTTCTTCCAGATGAACTCTTTGGTCTGGGGTGCCTTCCCCCTCTCAGATACAACGCTCATTTTGTCATCTTCATCCTCCCGGTCATCTTCTAACCTCAGCGCTTGTCTCCTTCTCTGGACCCCGAAAGCCACTGATCTCAGATCTATAGGTGGCGGTCGAATCGGTTCCTCCTGTCTTTCTACTCTTTCCTCCTCCCACTCATTTTGTCTCATGGGATGAGGAGGAGGATTTTGCGAAGCAGCCTGCTGAGCCATTGCAGCTAATATATTCATCATACGGCCTTCGAACTCCTCAAACCTTCTACCCACTTCTTCAGCAATCAAAGCCCTGGTAGCATCATTTTCCCTTGGTGAGTTTGCCATCTCTGATACGATACCACTGGTTTCTAAATGGGTTTCTAGAAGACTCTCTCTTTCTTGCAGCTCAAATACAGAAACTCTGATCAGTCGTCCGGTCGGTCCTCTCATCCACCTGGGCAGATCTATGATGGCTGCATAGATAAGGTGTTAGAATGATGCATGAAATGCAAATGAAATACATGGCCGTGATATGCAACATCCACAAATCACAAGCAAGCAGATAGGTCCTTCAACCCTTATTGCTCCCACACATGTGGTCATACTGTCTCTTTCCTAGGCGGGATTAATCCACGGGTCAGCGGGGAACCCAATGGACACGGATGGTGTGTGGCAAAAAATCGGCAGCATAACACTCCTATGCTAATGCACAAGCGCATGGATAATGATCATCATGTATTTAGACATCCCAAATATATCGACATGGCCCTACCGGGGCATGGAAGCCTTTGGCTAGGTTACCAAGCAAGACATCTGGATTCGCCCGATACATAATGACCCATACAGTAAGCATGATATTACGGTTTATATCACCTAGGGAGAGTATCTACGGCCATTATATGAGCTTTGGTTGAGGGAGATATTACTTTAAGGCTACCCAAGCATGATCCCTACCAATGGGTCTAGCTCATCACAAGCATAACGACCGATCGGGTCATCATTTTATATACCAAAATGTATGAAGCTTGGGCTGGTGATTATCCTTAACACTCCCCCACATTGAGTGAACGTAGGGTTGTGCTTTGGGAATGCACCGAGGTTAAGAAGGGACCAATCTAGCGTATTCTAAGGCTCTAATGGGATGTAAATGCAAATCTGAAAGAAAGAAAATCTATAAACTAAAATTTAATTATAAATCTTAATCAATGGTATTTTCAAATCAAAGTCTCAAACCAGTGTCCACAGCGGAGTTGCCACTGTGACGCGCGCCGGACCCGCGGTCGCCCCTCTGACTGCCCGCTTGAGGGCAATCGGGAAATTGAGGATCCATTGGCAACTTGTAAAGATATTTACAAGTGCACCTATTTTGGGCAACAAGGAGGTTTTATGGAGTCGCCACCCAATAAAATATTGGGAAAGTTTCTCTCGCCTCAGAGAGCCTAAGACAACGCATGTATCCATTTTGGGCCAACCAAAAGGGGTCTTGGAGGGTGAACCTCTCTCCCTTGGAGCCTAGGATTCATTGATTAAGTCTTTGAAAAGGACACAAGAGGTGTCTTGGAGGTTCCAATGAGTGATCGGAAAGACCTCTCGCCTCGTTGAGCCCAAAGACCAGAGCTGGGTTCGGGACTTCTCATCTATTTCTACCTCGATCATTTTATGATTAAATTTTGAACACATTAATTCACTCCCTTTCCACACGATGCAATTGAATTAAAAGTGCATTTTATTCACGTGTTAAAGCGATAGACAAATAAAGGAATATTAAATCAAAAAATTACAATAACACTAGGAGCGGTATACAACTCCCATTTGTAAATGTGCAATACATACATAAAATGGGAGATTATTTATTTTGAGGACTTTGGTCCTCGCATGCATTTATTATAAAAATGATGTTTTTATTGTGGAAATTTTTCATTGGTTGAAAAATAGGACATTGGGTCCTTAATTTTATGAAAATCTCCCTTTATTAAATATAAAACATTCATCAATTTTTATATTTACCGAGATACAAAAAGGTATATTCATGTACATAAAATAATTAATAAATAAACAAATGGGTGAAATAACTAAGAAGGTTAGAAAACTAAACCGGACGGAATCCTCCGAGCATGGTAGATTGCCCCTCGAGCTCAGGACAGTCCAAGAAAATCATATATGCTCACAAAAGGTTAATGGGTGTTAATATACAAAGAGCACAATATAAATAAAGCTCTAAGACTTGAGAGAGATAGAAAAAGGAAAAGAAAAGGGGGTTTAAAATATGGAGACAGAACCCAAGGACGGCCACTGCCGAGTGACCGACGGGCGTCAGTCAAGGTGACCAACGTGTCCCATCGCTCACTTGAGAGAGGGCATCTGTGGGAGGGGTGACCGACGGGCGTCGGTAAAACAGATGACCCGTCGGTCATCGCTGTCTCAAAAAAACGATAGCGAAACTATTTTTTCAAGGCAAACACAGATTTTTACCACAAAAACGAGATGAAAAGGATCAAAATAAAGAAAGATAAAAACAAAAAAGGCAAAAAAAGCAAGAATAAGAATAAAGATAAAATAATGCGGAGAAGAAGTCCGAAATATTTACCCTCAAATAATATTTTGGTTGGATTTTTGGTGTCGATTAAAGTCCCACACGCTCCACGAGAAGACAAAATGAGAGGTCAAGAATGAGGAAAATAGATTATTTCCTTCTTGATCCTTCAAAAGACTGAATTTTGGAATCAAAGCCTTAGGAAAACTAATTAGATTTAGCTCCTTTTTAATGGTTTGATTCTTAAACTAAAAGAGATTTCTTAAGATTTGTGTTTGTTAGAAGAGAGAGAAACAAGTGTTAATTTTGACCCCTTTAGAAATTTCTCCAACCCCTTTCTAGGTGGGAAATGAAAGCTTTTATAGACCAGGGGTGACCGACGGGTGTCGGTTCCACAGACGGGCATCGGTTCAATCCTACTGACACAAGGATTCAACCGACGGGCCTGCAACTCTTACCGACGGGTGTCGGAAAGGTCGCGTGTTCCGGGAAATCAGGTTGCGTGCTCCGAAAAATCAAGTCCCTCCGACGGGCATCGAAAAATCACATAGGCCGTCGGTGACCCACAGCGAGCGACGTTCTTGCCTTTGACAGACGGTCAGACCGCCGGTGGAGAAAAATACACCTTTTGACCCAAAAAAAGATCCCCGTTTCCTCCCTCTTTCCTACGAAGACTGAAAGAACACATTTCTCATGAAGCATAGGACCAAACCCTCCGAATCTCAACCGTTTGTACGGACTCGGACGTTGATTTCTCATCGGGTAATCTCTAATCCAGACCGCCTCGGGACACTATGCTTACACCTATGCTCTGACACCACTAAACTGTAATGCCCAATTCTAAACCGCTCGTATAGCTTTGCGACGGCAGTCGAGAACGGTCGTCACGCACAGCTCACATCACATCACATCACATGCACTTACAATATCATCATACACACAATCTTGAACTAACAAATTCTTTTTAGGCGCAGTGAAAACATTTCAAAATGCATACTTATACACATTCATTTATATAGTCAACTTACATTACAAACCATGTTCAGTTGTTACATTATATCTCTTTACATGCCAAAAACTATCATTTACATAATACATAAAACAAAATACCAAAACCTGCACTAAGTAAGGGATCCTAGTGTTGGCCGATGGAAGATACGGGACCATCCTTCAGTTACGCTTTACTTTAGAAACTACACAGATTAACACTCATGTTAAACGATAACGCTTAGTGGGGAAACAACATACCTTATACACATACATATAGCAATCTTGAAGTAATTATAGATACATGCCTTATTTTCACACCTCATCATATACATGCTTCATAAATATAACATTGAGCAGGATTTGATATACATATAACATCATTAGAAAGTCATATCTAATATCACATAATAGCATGACAATGTTATAACGAATCACATTCACATTCTCATATCACATATCATTCACTTTGCTCATTATAGTTTATTCATAATTTGCCTTGCCTATAATTCATACACGCGGATAACGGGTATCGCATCAGTACTCGAGAGTACCACAATCACTTATATATCCAAAGATACACACTTTCGCATTAGTATCTGTAGGTACCAAAATAATGAAAAAGATATAATATATAAGGGAACCCAAGAAAGATTCAATATGCATTGAGGATTTCGAATGGAATCAAAGGCTTCGGCTACAGCACTTAGACCCTATCGCATGCCTATGTATCCACTACTCGACCTGCAGGCTAAATTATTAGTCGAATTATTATTCATTTATTCGCATTATGTAACATCCATATATACACAAAAAACAGTATCTTAACATTCAATATCTTTTGTACATGGATATAGCTCATCAAACACATTCTCACTTCACTATGTAGAATTATATGAATCAATGCATTGTTAATCTCATATGCATCGTTGTTCATAGATAAATAGTATAATTTACACAAAGGAGGACATTTAGAGAATTTCTCAAACTTGAGACTCCATCGTACTTGCGACTGACCTCGATGCGCGCTCATAGCACGAGTCGTGCACGGGATAGAACCAACCACTCACTTCTGTCATGGTCGTGCGAACACTCGTGCTCGCGACAAATCACAAGCTAGCAACATTGCCCGTCGAAGCATTTTGTCATGCTCGCAACCCCTATCGTGCTCATAATAGAACCTGAACTACATGTTCAAAGCTCCACTCCACAAACCTCTTTCTCATGCAGTTCACCAAAACCACACCATTGACTTCCAAAACCCATCCTAACATCATTTTTTGCCAACATGACCTTCTAACAAATTATTTATCTACATGTTAAGTCTATAATGGCATAATTATCATTATTTTTTGTCTTAAGATTAAGGAGTTATGGCCAATGGAACACCTCTTGCTCAAAAGGCACTCCTATAAGATTTAACTAAAATTATTTACACTTTTGAAGACCTTTGAGTTCCCAAATCAATATGAAAATTTCTATAGCAATTATAGGCACATATCTTAGTAACCTAATCCCATTAACCTCATTAAATTCAGAGTCATACAACTCAAGTTATAACATAGCCAATTCCAATAGGTCAAATTACCCTACAAGACCAGATTTACCATTTCAAGCCATTCAAGCTTGAACTCACTTTATTGGAATATCTAATACTCCAAAATCACACAAAACTACCCTGATATACATATAAGCACCTTGGCATGTTGAATACCACATTAAGTATCCAAATATTCACAAATTATATAGCAATTCCACAATTTATCAAAACAAGATCACATGCTTAGGTCAGAATTCTCATGACACTCAATTCAACTCATCATGTAACCTAAATACATATTTTCACCTCTATTGAACACACAATTTAAACATGCATTACATAGGTTATGCATAATCAATTTAACACTCAAAAATAGAGTTTCCCAAACCTCTTCGCCTATGCTCCAATAAGCTCACTTGGCTCTAGGTTCTCCCACCTTTTCCTTTCCTTTGTCTTTTCTCAATTCAACCACTACAATCATCATCCAATTTCAAGAATTAGAATAAATGATCATTCTCAGCTCAAATCAAAAGAAAAGGAGAAGAAGAAGAACAATCTAAACTTAACCACTTACCTTTATAAGATGAATACACATCACAATACACACACCTTTTGACCAAATCAATAGAAATTCCAAGGATTCTAACTAAAAAAAAGAGGAAATGAAAGCAAAAGAACAAGGAAAGAGTGACCCGATCAACACATGCAGAAATGAAAGTTTCTCTTTTCTCTAAAGCTTATATTGCATGCAATAGGGTCAGTTGGCAAGAGCAGAAAGTGACACCCGAAATCTATTTCACCTACTCCCTTTAGATTCTTAATTAATCCTTGTTAGTGCAAAAATAATCCATCCTTTAATTAATCATGCACAACTACTTAGCAGCCACTAAACTTATTTTATTTGTGCAATTGGTTCCTCAATTTCAATTACTCTTTGGTCCAAGATTAGCAACTCAAAATTAAACTTACTCAATTACCCTAGTTAGGCCAAATTACTACTAGGGTATAATTCGGGTCATTAGATTGTGTGTGTGTGTGTGATGACCATCTCCGGTTGCCATAGCGGGGCTATGAGTGCTTTCGGGGATGGGAGTTATAGGTTGTGGTAGTAGAGAATAGGTTTAGTCATTTTTGGATAAAGTGTAGAATAGGAATGAGTATAGTTGTGTTGACCTAATGTGGACGTCCTTGTGTATGTATTAGATCGATGGATCCTTCTCATGATACGAGAGAAAAGACCGTATAAAGTGTAAATCTGAGAGAACTTGAAGTCTATGTGTCTAGTCCTTTCGTACCAGCTGGTGCAGGATAGGATGTTCCAATGGTATCGATGGAAGCTTTGCTTAAGATGTCACAGGACATGATAAGAGTGCTAAATTGTATGACAGCACCAAAAGCTCCGTTAGAATCATTGAGCAAACATGGTACAGAGGAATTCTATGGTACTAGTCTGGATGAATCATTTAAGGCAGAATACTGGATTGAGAAAGTGCAAAGGGTACTTGATGAGATGCCCTCTTGAGCAGAAAGTGGAGTGTGTAGTATCGCTTCTGCAAGGATCTGCTTATGACTGGTGGAAGTAGGTCTTAAGGCATCCATTGCTTTCGAATCAGATCATTTGGGAGTTCTTTGTATAATAATTCCGTAATAAGTACATTACTAAGGCGTATCGGGAAGTAAATTGGAAGTAATTTTTGAACTTGAGGCAGAGAGCCTTATCAGTAGCAAAGTATGAGAACGAGTTCTATAGGCTCAGTAAGTATGCACCTGAAGGCATGCTTACAGAAGAGTTTTGGTGCCAACAGTTTGAGGAAGGTTTGAATGAGCCAATAAAGGCATTGTTGATCTCTATGACTACTTCTCAAATTGTGAGCTACTATCGAATAGTTCAAGCAGCCATGAGAGTTAAAAGGTCACAAGAAGTTTAGAGGGAAAGAATGCAGAGGAGGAATTCTAATAAAGGTGGGGCACATTCAGCCAAGAGATCGAGAGATTCTCAAGTGGCACCTCCAGCTAAGTCAGTTAGTAACCCAACTATCGAAGGTAGAAAATAAGGATCCTCTTTTGCATCCGGTACTAGTAGGGGTGTGTGTGGTAATAGAAGTGAAGTACCAGTGTCCCCATTGTTGTAAGCATCATAAGGGAGAATGTTAGAAGTTGACTAGTGCATGTTTCCATTGTGGGAGTAATGAGCACTTCTTGGCTAACTATCGTAAAGCCTATGAAGTGAAAGAGAATCAGTAGGAAGCTAGTAGAGGTGGATTGAATTTGCCTCCATGTGACGCGCGTCGGATCCCCGCGGCCGCCCAAGGGACCGCCCGCTCGAGGGCGATCGGGGCATTTGTGGGTCCGTTGACAGCTTGCAATAAATTGCAAGTGCGTCTATGTTGGGCAACAAGGAGGTTTCATGGAGTCGCCACCCAATAGAATATTGGGAAAGTTACTCTCGCCTCGGAGAGCCTAAGACTGGGCTTGGTATCCATTTTGGGCCAGCCAGAGGGGTCTTTGAAGGTAAACCTCTCGGCCTAAGGAGCCTAGGATTAGCGCTAAAGTCTCGTGGCACAAAAAGGTGTCTTGGAGGGTGAACCTCTAGCCTCTTTGAGCCCAAAGACCAGAGCTGGGTCCGGGATTTCTCATCCATTTCAACCTCGATTATTTTATGATCAAATTTTAATATCATTGAATCGCTCTCTCTCCACACGATGCAATTGATTAAAGGCGCATTTATTCACATTTGGAAAGCTGTAAATGAGCAAGTAAATATCAGAAGGCGATAAATTACAATAATACAAGGAGCGGAATACAACTCCCTTTATAAATGTGCGATACATACACGAATCGGGGCATTGCATATTTGAGGACTTTGGTCCTCGCATGCATCATTATCAAAAGTGGATGTTTTGATTTTATTTGTGGTAATTTTTATTGGATAAAAATAGGGCATTGGACCTTTGCATTTGTGTAAACCTCATTTTATTGAATATAAAACATTTAGTCATTTTTATACATTAACGAGATATGAAAAGAGTATATCCATATACATAAAATAACCAATGAATAACAAATAAAGGAAATAATCGAGAGGGTTAGGAAACTAAACCGGACGAAATCCTCCGAATATGGTAGATAGCCGCTCAAGCTCAGGATAGTCCAAGAGAATCAATATACACTCATTAAAAGTTAAAAGATATTAATATACATGAAATTAATATATAGGAAGTCAAAAGGACTTGAAAAGGATGGAAAATGATTTAAAAGGGGAGAGACAAAACCCACCGACGGCCTTTCTTAGGTGACCGACGGGCGTCAGTCGAGATAACCGACATGTCCGTCTGTCACTCAAGGAGGGGCATCTGTAGGTGGGGTGACCGACGGGCGTCAGTCGAGATAACCGACATGTCCGTCTGTCACTCAAGGAGGGGCGTCTGTAGGTGGGGTGACTGACGGGCGTCGGTGATGGAGATGACCCGTCGGTCACCACTGTCTCCGAAAAAACAGAAGAAGGAAAACTCTTTTCAAAGCCAAAAAAGAGGTTTTATCACAAAATGAGATAAGGAGAGTCAAAATAAAGGAGAATAATGACAGATTGAAAAAAATCCACAAAATAAGGAATAAATATGAAATCATATGAAGAAGGAATCCGGAATATTTACCCTCAGATAATCGCTTTGGGTGAGATCTTGTGTTGATTAGAGCTCCGCGTGTTCCACGAAAAGCAACTGTTTCCTCCTCAACCCCTCAAAAGATTGTCTTTGGAATCAAAATCTAAAGAAAACTAATTAGTTTTTAGTTCCTTTCGATTGATTTGATCCTTTTTGAAAGAGATTTCTTTATGAAATGTGTTTGCTGGAAGAGAGAAAATATGCTTAAATTTGGGCAAAGTTTCCCCTCTTCAAAAATTTTGGAACCCTTTTCTAGTAAAAATCCGGAGCTTTTATAAGCCAGACACGACCGACGGGCGTCGGTGTATGGAGACGGGCGTCGAAAGAATCCTTCTGACACAAGGATTCGTCCGACGGCCCTGCCACATCCACCGACGGGCGTCGGAAAGGTTGCGTGCTCCGGGAAACCAGGCGGCGTTCTGACAGGGGCGGTGATTTTCCAACGGGCGTCGAAAAATACCACAAGCCGTCGGTGACCCTAAGTGACGGGCTGACTTCACAGACGGGCTGGCCGTCTGTGGAGGGAGAAAAGCCTTTTGACTCGAAAATCCCCTATTTTCTCCCCCTCTGCCTACGAAAGGTAAAAAGACTCACTTCTCGTGGAACGCGGGACTAAAACCCCCAAATCCAAACCATTTGTACAGGCTCGGATACTGATTTTATCATAGGGTAACCTCTGATCCGGACCGCTCCGGGACACGGTGCTTACAGTTGCCCCCAGTTTTGGGGAAACTAGTGCACAAGCGCCTATATAAGCCAAAACTCAGAGAAAGGATAGAAAGAAAGAAGGCGTACCTGCGACGGTTCTGACCTTCCGCGCCTTTTGTCGGGAAGACCTTGTCTCGGTCTATTTGGCGATGCGAAGATACCCATACCGATCTCGTCTCAACTTGTAGGTGTTTGTGAGACGTAGCATTCTCTAGCTACGGACTCGAAGAGAAGAGCAGTGTTTCTCTAACTGCAACTTCGATCTGAAGTTCCCTTGCTAACCCCCATTCTATCTGCAAGGCACGTAGCACTCTCTGGCTACCACGCGAACTGTGAGATGTAGCACTCTCTGGCTACAATCTCGATCGGGTGAAGAGCAGTGTTTCTTTAACTGCAGTTTCGATCTGAAGTTCCCTTGCTAACCCCCATTCGATCTGCAAGGTGCGTAGCACTCTCTGGCTGCCGCGCGGACTGTGAGATGTAGCACTCTCTGGCCACGATCTCGATCTGGTGAAGAGCAGTGTTTCTTTAACTGCAGCTTTGATCTGAAGTTCCCTTGCTAACCCCCATTCGATCTGCAAGGTGCGTAGCACTCTCTGGCTGCCGCGCGAACTGTGAGATGTAGCACTCTCTGGCCATGATCTCGATCTGGTGAAGAGCAGTGTTTCTTTAACTGCAGCTTCAATCTGAAGTTCCCTTGCTAACCCCCATTCGATCTGCAAGGTGCGTAGCACTCTCTGGCTGCCGCGCGAACTGTGAGATGTAGCACTCTCTGGCTACAATCTCGATCTGGTGAAGAGCAGTGTTTCTTTAACTGCAGCTTCGATCTGAAGTTCCCTTGCTAACCCCCATTCGATCTGCAAGGTGCGTAGCACTCTCTGGCTGCCGCGCGAACTGTGAGATGTAGCACTCTGTGGCTACAATCTCGATCTGGTGAAGAGCAGTGTTTCTTTAACTACAGCTTCAATCGTGAGGTGAAAAGTAGTATTTCTCTGTACCTGTGTGATAAAAGGTTTTGTTAGTTCATGTTTGAATGGTCATCTTTTAACCTGTTCATTAATGGCGTGATTTTGCTTTATTTGCTATGCCATGTTTCATTTATATTCTTCTTTATTGAGATGTTATTCATCATTTTTATCATTTTTGTTTTAGAATATGAGTGAATGTGAAGGCATATATTCATCTGCTATATGAACGAATCATAAATAATCGAATAAATGCATAAATCTTGAAAACAAAAGTTTTTCACTAGAAAAAATCCATTTTGTACAACGTATATACAAAGCATAAATGTACAAAAATATGACTCCCAGAATGTCATAGGGGCGTGTAGTCAGAGGGCTCATCGGGATCCTCATCATCCGATATATGCACTGTCCCTGGCGGAGGTGGAGGCGGAGGTGGAGGCGGAGCTGGCCGTGCTGGAGGTGGAGGCGGAGCTGTAGAGGGTCCTGCCTCGGCATCGTGGGTCCGTCTGAATCGGATGTGAGTGTTGTAACACCCCCTTCCCATACATAGGCGATCCCATCCGTTAAGGAGTGAGATGCCGTATGAGACAAGGTGTCACCAAACAAAAGCAAAGAAAAAATACATCCATTCATAACATACATTCAGAAAATACAGAATAATCAAAACTTTACATGCAAAAAGCAAAAGCTGATCATGCATTACTATAGTTAAGCTATTACAATAATGTTCTGATCAGCAAGCTGATACCAAAAGAATATTACATATACAAAATACATTTACAAAAGCGGAAGCTGATACAGAGAGTTCTATACAAAAACGAATCAATAACTGATACAAAACTGAGCCTAGACTAAAACCCTTCTGTGTTGGCCTGAAGACGGTGACTCCCTCAAAGCATAACTCCCTCCGCACCTGCACGGGTAAACACACCGTGCTAAGCGATAAAACGCTTAGTGGGGAAACACACATAAATTATGGACGGCCACTCACAGTGGTCGTCAAGGCATATCACATTCACAATGGCAGAATGCAAGGTCTATTGCATAATTCATATAAGCATGCTCATATATAAAAGTCATACATTCAGAATTTCATCATCATAAGCATTACAGAATAAACCAGTATGTATTTCATCAATAATCTCATTCAGATATTCCATTCAAAGTCATATCAGATCAGAACATTTCCATTAACATTCAAAGAATACCTGCTGACTCTAGACAGTGGATAACGAGTGTACAGACAGTACTTTCCGGGTACGAGCCGATTACAGACAGTACGTTACGGGTACGAACCGATTAAACCATTTTTACTTTTACTTTCACAGATATTTTCAAAAGGGACCTTAAACAAGATCCAATACAGAAAAGGGTTCGCGAGGAACCAAACGGGGACCTGATCGGGGTCCAAACAGAACTATGGGCTGCAGCAACAGACTCTATTAGGCATGCCTAACTATCCACATACTCGACTCTAGCAGGTTATGCGTCAAACAGATCATATTTCAGGATACAGAATATAATTCATCAGAAAGTCATGCTATCACGCATATCAAAGCATTAATCAGTAAGACATGCATCATACAACAGTAAAGTCCATTCAGAAGAAGTACCCAATTCATTTCTGAGTTAAAAACTAGGAAATTTCGGAAAAACAAGCTGAACGGAGAAAACTGGCGACTCAACAGGCAGGTCACGGCGTGACCGAGGGTAACGTCTCGTGACCTGCTTGCTTCCCGCCACACGCGTTGCGTGATCCTCGCGGATCACGCAATGCTCATGTAGGTCACGGCGTGACCGAGGGTCACGCGACGTGACACTACTTCTCCTTCCTCATGCAGGTCACGGCGTGACCGAGGGTCACGCGACGTGACACTGCTTCTCCCTCGCAGATCACACTGCATGATCTGCCTCTTCCTCGCAGGTCGCACGACGTGACCGAAGATCACGTCGCGTGACTTGCTTCCTCTTCAGCTGGTCACGCGACTGGTTTCTCAGCAGGCACATCACGTCGTGACCGAGGGTCACGCGACGTGACGTGCCTTCCTGCGTAGCGAATCGCGCGACAGAGGGAGTTTCAACAGTAACACGATTTTTTTCCCAGAATTTCCAGATTTTCCAGATTTCAATCCCAATTTGATTTAACTCAATACAAACCTGTCCTTTCCTTCCAGAAATCATCTCAAACAACATATAAACAACTCAAACCAGTATTCAGTCAAACTAATCAAAGGTATTTGCATTCAATTCTTCAAGAACATATAAACCCTAGAAATACCAGTAAACCCAAATTATACAGATCACAAACAATTGTTCCCAAACCTGAAATCTAAGTCTCTTTCACTTAGCTCCACTAGGTCCAGCAACCTCCTTCCCCTTTGGATCACGTGGAGCTTCAGCTAATCACAAATTCAACAAGAACATTCAACAAAACAACCCTAAGTTAAACCTAACTCAAGGAAGAAGATGAAGATGCAATTTACAGTAAAACAAAGACAAGATCATGCTCTTACCAAGCTAGGGAATGCAAGGAGAGATTATCTTCACCAACAAGACCTTGAACCTTCAACACAGTATTTGGGATAAAGAAAATTGAAGAAGAAGAGAATGAGTGAGCAAGAACGTAAATCTGTAATGTCCCTTTTCTCTCCTTCCCTTTTCTTTTTTTCTTTTCTTTATTCTAAATATGTATCCTTTTCCTATTGGTGAAACTAATCACTCACACCATTCTCAAATGCATTACCCACACCCTAAGTAATCTCATTTAAATGTACCCTACAATGGTATATGCAAGTGCACACAAATGATTCCCAACTAAAAACACCCTAATATGGTATGCTCAAGTGTACACAAGTAATTCCTAATTAATTCACACACTAATGCTATGTATGTACCCACACAATAATAAAACCCCAAAATCATATATTTTACTGAAATACCCTTATGAAATGCTGAACACATGCGAATGCCTACACATACAGACAGACAGTCAGACAGACAGACTGGCTCATTCTACTAGGGGCCAAATGGGGTGTGACAACTCTCCCCTACTAATAAGAATTTCGTCCTCGAAATTCTCACCTGAACTGAATAACTGTGGATACTGAACTCTCATCGACTCCTCTGGCTCCCAAGTCGCTTCCTCGACCCCATGATGGATCCACAACACTTTAACCAAAGGAATCTGCTTATTCCTCAATTGCCTAACCTCTCGGGCTAGAATAGCTCGCGGTTCCTCATCATAAGAGAAGTCTAGCTGAACCTGGATATCCTGAACTGACAGAACATGAGAAGGATCTGATCTGTACCGACGAAGCATCGAAACGTGGAATACATCATGCAACTTTGCTAACTCCATCGGTAACGCCAATCTGTAGGCTACAGGTCCTACCTTAGCCAAAATCTCATAAGGTCCAATGAAACGAGGACTCAGCTTACCCTTCTTTCCAAATCGAAGTATCCTTCTCCAAGGAGAAACTTTAAGGAAAACTTTGTCCCCGATCTCAAAATGCACATCTTTTCTTTTCAAATTGGCATAAGACTTCTGTCGATCCTTGGCTGCCTTCAAATTCCGCTGCACTACTCTGATTTTATCTTCAGTATCTCTAACCAAGTCTGGTCCAATCATAGATCTCTCAGATAACTCTGTCCAACAAATCGGAGTCCTACACTGACGACCATACAAAGCCTCATATGGTGCCATACCGATACTAGACTGGAAACTGTTGTTGTAGGCAAACTCCATCAATGATACATATCTGTCCCAGCTACCCGGAAAATCTAAAGCACAAGCTCTCATCATATCCTCCAGAATCTGAATAACTCGTTCTGACTGACCGTCGGTCTGAGGATGAAATGCTGTACTGAAGTTCAACCTAGTGCCCAAAGCTCTCTGTAACTCCTTCCAAAACTTGGAAGTAAACCTCGGATCTCGATCTGAAACTATGGACAAAGGCACACCATGCAACCGCACTATCTCATCCACATAGATACTGGCTAATCTGTCCATGGAGTAGTCCACCCTAACCGGCAAGAAGTGAGCTGACTTCGTAAGCCGATCCACAATAACCCAAACTGAATCATGCTTCCTCTGAGTCAAAGGCAAACCAGAAACAAAGTCCATGGTGATATCATTCCATTTCCACTCAGGAATGGATAAAGGCATAAGCAAACCTGAAGGAACCTGATGCTCAGCCTTTACCTGCTGACAAGTCAACCACTTGGAAACAAAATCCACTATATCACGCTTCATACCAGACCACCAATAAAATTGCTTCATGTCTTGATACATCTTCGTACTGCCAGGATGCATAGTGAAAACTGAACTATGCGCCTCACTCATGAGCTGTCTCCTCAAATCCTCAGACTCTGGCACACATAAACGGTCTCTGAACATAAGTACCTCATCCTGAACTGAGAACTCTGATGGCTTACCCGATCTAACCTCATGCACAATCTGCTGAAGCCTCACATCATCTCTCTGAGCATCCATTATCCTCTGTCTCAAAGTAGGCTTCACACGCAACTGGGCAAGCAAAGCCCCATCTGAATCAAATCGCCATCTGAATCGCCTCAAGAACAAAGCTGAAACCGATTTCCGACTCAAAGCATCTGCAACTACATTGGCCTTACCAGGATGGTAATCCACAATGCAGTCGTAGTCCTTAAATAACTCAAGCCATCTGCGCTGTCTCATGTTTAACTCTTTCTGTGAAAGGAAGTACTTTAAACTCTTGTGGTCCGAGAAGATTCTACACTTTTCCCCATACAAGTAGTGACGCCAAATCTTCAAAGCAAAGATCACAGCTGCCAACTCTAAATCATGCGTCGGATAGTTCTTCTCATGTGGCTTCAACTGACGAGAAGCATAAGCCACCACTTTACCTTCCTGCATCAGCACACATCCCAAACCAATTCCAGAAGCATCACTGTAAATGACAAACTCCTTACCCGAAGTGGGCTGAGTAAGGATAGGAGCCTCAACAAGCAACTGCTTTAACCGATCAAAACAAGACTGACACCTGTCTGACCACTCAAATCTAACTCCTTTCCTCAACAATCTAGTCATAGGAGCAGCAATCACAGAAAATCCCTTAACGAACCGACGGTAATAACCTGCTAAACCGAGGAAACTCCTCACTTCCTGAACATTTCGAGGCGCTTTCCAATCAACAATCGCCTCAATCTTAGCTGAATCCACCTGGATACCACTAGCTGAAATGATATGACCCAAGAATGAAACTTCTCGAAGCCAGAAATCACACTTGCTAAGCTTAGCAAACAACTGATGCTCTCTCAACATCTGAAGAACCAATCTGAGATGCTCCTCATGCTCACTCTCATTCTTGGAATACACCAAGATGTCATCAATAAACACTACTACAAACCGATCCAAGTATGGCCTAAATACACGATTCATCAGATCCATAAAAGCCGCTGGAGCATTTGTCAAACCAAACGGCATCACAAGAAACTCATAGTGGCCATACCTAGTCCGAAATGCAGTCTTATCCACATCTGCATCCTGAACACGAAGCTGGTAGTACCCTGATCGAAGATCTATCTTAGAAAAGACACCCGCACCTCGAAGCTGATCAAATAAATCCTCAATCCTAGGCAATGGATACTTGTTCTTCACCGTAACTTTATTAATCTGACGGTAGTCAATACACATCCGCAGGGATCCATCTTTCTTCTTAACAAACAGCACTGGAGCTCCCCAAGGAGATATGCTAGGTCGAATAAACCCCTTATCCAATAACTCCTGTAGCTGAGATTTAAGTTCCCTCAACTCTACAGGAGCCATCCGATAAGGTGCTCTCGAAATGGGTGCTGTACCTGGCATAATCTCAATGGACAACTCAACCTCTCTCTCAGGAGGCAAACCAGGCAACTCGCTCGGGAACACATCCCCAAACTCTCGCACAACTGGAATATCCTCAATCTGAACCTGATCTCTCCTGGAATCTAACACAACTGCTAGAAATGCCTCACAACCTTTCCTGATGAATCTCTTGGCTTGCATCGCAGAAATAACATTATTAACAGAACTAGCACCCAAACCTTTTAAGAACACAAGAGACTGACTTCTATCCCGAAGTACCACTGTCTTCCTATGGCAATCCACCACAGCCCGATACTTACCCAACCAGTCCATACCCAGAATCAAGTCAAACTCTCTGAAGGGTAACTCAATCAGATCCACTGGAAGCACAGCTCCCTCAACAATCAGAGGACAACTCCTAAAAACTCTACTCACACTGACACTATGCCCTAATGGACTGGTCACACAAATCTCATAATCTAACTGATCAACAGAATGCAATTTATCAACAATTTTATCCGTGCACAAATATGAGTGTGTGGAACCAGGATCAATTAGAGCATACAACTCAGTGTCATGGAGTAGGAACTTACCAGCTATAACATCAGGCGCATCCTGCTCATCTCTGGCTCTCATAGCATAAGCTCTAATGGCAGCCTGAGGAGGACGCTCAACAGTCTCAGATGCAGCTCCATCTCTATACCGACCACCTCTACCTCTTCCTCGGCCTCTGCCTCGGGTAGCCTGAGAAGTATTCGAACCGACCCTACTAGCTCCTCCCTGAGGTCCTGAATCCTCAATCGACTGGGGACAACCAGCCACACGGTGCTCAGTGCTCCCACATCTGAAACATCCCCCAGTAAGCCACCTACACTCACCCCGGTGAGCCTTGTTGCAATTCTCACAAACAGGTATGGCATCAGATTTACCTCCCCTACCAGAACCTGACACAGCTGCTGAACCCTGACGTCTACCTCTAGAAGCCGGACCAGATGCTGACTCATCCTGTGGGTTCCTAGATCTCTTACTCGAAGAAAATCCTCCACGAGAAGAACTCCTCCTTTGAGCTCTCTCTCTCATCACAGTCTCATTCAACTCAGCTCTCACAGCAGCCTCAACAATCTGATAATAGCTAACCCCAGGAATACACATCAAAGCAATCAAAGCAATCTTCAATGACTCATTTAATCCAGCCTCAAAATGCTTGCATCTAAAGTCATCAGTCATAACCCCTCGTGGAGCATATCTAGATAACCTGTTAAACTCTTTCTCATAATCTGCTACAGACAAAGCCCTCTGCTTTAAACTCAAAAACTGTGCCCATCTCGAATCTCTATAGGTCTGAGTAATATACTTCTTTAAGAACTCACCCTCAAAGAACTCCCAGGTAATCGGATCCGGTAACTGAGGATGCCTGCAAACCAACTCCCACCACTCAAAAGCAGACCCCTGAAGAAGAGCTAAAGCACACTCTGCCTGCTGGTCGGGAGGACATCGAATCTCTCTCAAAGCACGCTTGACTTTATCTAACCATCTCTCTGCAGTCTCAGACTCATTCAAACTGGTACCATAGAAATCCTCAACTCCTGCTCTCCTCAGATTCTCCATAGGTGCTCTAGGAGCAGTCACTCTATCCAGAACCCTAGCCATGTCCTGATGCAACCTGAACATAGCCTCCAAGGGCATGGCTGCGGCCTCGGGCTGGACCCTAGCATGCTGAGCCGACCCAGAAATAGAAACAGACTGATCTACCACGGGAGGATTCACACTCTCGGCGGATTCCTCACGCGCACCATGAGCAGAATTAGTAGCCATCTAACAAACAAGAAACAACCGTATCAGCCAACACAGATCTAGACACATACACATCACAGAAACTAAGAACAATCACATCAACACCCAGAAACGCCTAAACCTATGCTCTGATACCACTAACTGTAACACCCCCTTCCCATACATAGGCGATCCCATCCGTTAAGGAGTGAGATGCCGTATGAGACAAGGTGTCACCAAACAAAAGCAAAGCAAAATATACATCCATTCATAACATACATTCAGAAAATACAGAATAATCAAAACTTTACATGCAAAAAGCAAAAGCTGATCATGCATTACTATAGTTAAGCTATTACAATAATGTTCTGATCAGCAAGCTGATACCAAAAGAATATTACATATACAAAATACATTTACAAAAGCGGAAGCTGATACAGAGAGTTCTATACAAAAACGAATCAATAACTGATACAAAACTGAGCCTAGACTAAAACCCTTCTGTGTTGGCCTGAAGACGGTGACTCCCTCAAAGCATAACTCCCTCCGCACCTGCACGGGTAAACACACCGTGCTAAGCGATAAAACGCTTAGTGGGGAAACACACATAAATTATGGACGGCCACTCACAGTGGTCGTCAAGGCATATCACATTCACAATGGCAGAATGCAAGGTCTATTGCATAATTCATATAAGCATGCTCATATATAAAAGTCATACATTCAGAATTTCATCATCATAAGCATTACAGAATAAACCAGTATGTATTTCATCAATAATCTCATTCAGATATTCCATTCAAAGTCATATCAGATCAAAACATTTCCATTAACATTCAAAGAATACCTGCTGACTCTAGACAGTGGATAACGAGTGTACAGACAGTACTTTCCGGGTACGAGCCGATTACAGATAGTACGTTACGGGTACGAACCGATTAAACCATTTTTACTTTTACTTTCACAGATATTTTCAAAAGGGACCTTAAACAAGATCCAATACAGAAAAGGGTTCGCGAGGAACAAAACGGGGACCTCATCGGGGTCCAAACAGAACTATGGGCTGCAGCAACAGACTCTATTAGGCATGCCTAACTATCCACATACTCGACTCTAGCAGGTTATGCGTCAAACAGATCATATTTCAGGATACAGAATATAATTCATCAGAAAGTCATGCTATCACGCATATCAAAGCATTAATCAGTAAGACATGCATCATACAACAGTAAAGTCCATTCAGAAGAAGTACCCAATTCATTTCTGAGTTAAAAACTAGGAAATTTCGGAAAAACAAGCTGAACGGAGAAAACTGGCGACTCAACAGGCAGGTCACGGCGTGACCGAGGGTCACGTCTCGTGACCTGCTTGCTTCCCGCCACACGATCCTCGCGGATCACGCAATGCTCATGTAGGTCACGGCGTGACCGAGGGTCACGCGACGTGACACTACTTCTCCTTCCTCATGCAGGTCACGGCGTGACCGAGGGTCACGCGACGTGACACTGCTTCTCCCTCGCAGATCACACTGCGTGATCTGCCTCTTCCTCGCAGGTCGCACGACGTGACCGAAGATCACGTCGCGTGACTTGCTTCCTCTTCAGCTGGTCACGCGCCCGGCTTCTCAGCAGGCAGATCACGTCGTGACCGAGGGTCACGCGACGTGACGTGCCTTCCTGCGTAGCGAATCGCGCGACAGAGGGAGTTTCAACAGTAACACGATTTTTTTCCCAGAATTTCCAGATTTTCCAGATTTCAATCCCAATTTGATTTAACTCAATACAAACCTGTCCTTTCCTTCCAGAAATCATCTCAAACAACATATAAACAACTCAAACCAGTATTCAGTCAAACTAATCAAAGGTATTTGCATTCAATTCTTCAAGAACATATAAACCCTAGAAATACCAGTAAACCCAAATTATACAGATCACAAACAATTGTTCCCAAACCTGAAATCTAAGTCTCTTTCACTTAGCTCCACTAGGTCCAGCAACCTCCTTCCCCTTTGGATCACGTGGAGCTTCAGCTAATCACAAATTCAACAAGAACATTCAACAAAACAACCCTAAGTTAAACCTAACTCAAGGAAGAAGATGAAGATGCAATTTACAGTAAAACAAAGACAAGATCATGCTCTTACCAAGCTAGGGAATGCAAGGAGAGATTATCTTCACCAACAAGACCTTGAACCTTCAACACAGTATTTGGGATAAAGAAAATTGAAGAAGAAGAGAATGAGTGAGCAAGAACGTAAATCTGTAATGTCCCTTTTCTCTCCTTCCCTTTTCTTTTTTTCTTTTCTTTATTCTAAATATGTATCCTTTTCCTATTGGTGAAACTAATCACTCACACCATTCTCAAATGCATTACCCACACCCTAAGTAATCTCATTTAAATGTACCCTACAATGGTATATGCAAGTGCACACAAATGATTCCCAACTAAAAACACCCTAATATGGTATGCTCAAGTGTACACAAGTAATTCCTAATTAATTCACACACTAATGCTATGTATGTACCCACACAATAATAAAACCCCAAAATCATATATTTTACTGAAATACCCTTATGAAATGCTGAACACATGCGAATGCCTACACATACAGACAGACAGTCAGACAGACAGACTGGCTCATTCTACTAGGGGCCAAATGGGGTGTGACAAGTGTGGCCATCCAAGAAAGGCTGTGTGCAAGTCCTCACGAACTCCAATGTCTCTGATACTGTGCCTCACAACTTCTTGAATGCCTGGCTCAACTGAGTGGTCTGCTCACTGGCAACCCTCTTCATATGCTCTAGGCGCTGCTCTGACTGCTCCCTGAACTCCCTCATGGTCTGAGACAAGGGTGGGAGGATCCCCTCTATCGCCTGGACGCGGGATCTCAGAAAGTCGAGCGACTCGTCAATCATCTGTAGGGTCATGTCAACCCTCTGAGACGCCTGGTCCTGTGACGTCCTCAAATCATGAGCGAGCTGCTGCCTAAGCTCCCTCTGACCCTAGGCAATCTGCTCGATCAGCCTCGCCTGCTCACCTCTGGAGGCCTCTATGACCCGAGCCTGCTCATCCCTGAAAGCATCCATGATCCGAGTCTGCTCCCGCGTAGTATGCTCGATGTAGCTGACCTGCTCCTGGGCTAACCGCTCCACTGACCGGGACTGCTCCTGAATAGCAGCCTGCTGGCGGTCCAACCTCTCGTGAATGGCTCTGTCCCTCTCATCCTGTCGTCGCTCCAAGGCCGTGAACATGGACGTGAGGAGCTGAGAGAAGTCGGGCTATGCTGGCTGCTGCTGTGGTGGCTCTGGAGGCGATGCTGCAGAGGTGGATGCCCCCGGGTCGCCTCTAGAATAAGGATGATATCTCTTAGGGGGCCCGTGGGTAGTCCTCTGCACTCTGACGCCCGGCGATGGGACAGGAGTCGGTGCTCAGGATGCTGGTGAGGCAGCAAAAAGATCATCCATCGTGAACTCTATGTCGAAGTCAGAAGGGGTCCTGGGCTGCTCCTGCTGTTGTGGCGGTGGCGCAATCTGAGGCTGAGGAGGCTGAGGAAGCCGGGGCTCTGGCTCTGAGTGTGGAGGCTGGTGCTCTGGCTGAGGCTGGGGCTCTGGCTATGGAGGCCGATCCTCTCGATGCTCCGGGTGGTCTGGATCTGGACCCAAGGGTGGAAGTGAGAACATCCGCCGGGTCTCGTGAATGGTCAGCACCCAGTAAGCCTCTGCCTGGCCTGATATCTGGGAGATCATCCCCATCTGTACTGCCACTGCGGCGTTTACATGGATACCCTCCTCCAAGGGTCCTCTCAACCTGTCAGGGGCAACTCCTAACCTCAAAAGTAACCGGGTGATAACTCCTCCCACTATCACCACCGGTGTCAATCCTCTGCCGACTCTGGTCAAGTTGGCCAAGATCTCATGGCTAATGTTGAGACGCTGGCCTGCCACCATAGCCCAGAGGCTCCAGATCTCGGCCGCATTAAGCGACCCTGGATTACCAGCTCGACCGAGGTATGAACTGGATAGCACTCTGTGCAAATACCGGAGTGCCTGAGACACCAGTACGATGCTCTTTACTGTATCATGATCATACAGCACTCCCGGTAGGGCAATAGCCGCCCAATGGGCGCGTCTCACAGCTCACCGCGGGATCTCGACCCCCTCCTCTATAGGGAGCCCCATGGCCTGTGCGAATCTCTGCCTGGTAATACTGTAATGGTCGCCGTCGAACCAAAACTGGACCACCCCTAGCTCGGTATCTGCACTCTGGAAACCGGCATAGCGGAGAGTGGCTAGGACCTGGCGGGTAGCCTTTGGAAAAGTTTGGAAGGAGGGCTCAAGGAACTCTGTCCACCCAGCTCCCTCGACGAGCAAATCAAACTCTGGGGCCATCCCTAGGGCCTCTAGAAACGGCCGAGACACAAAACGGCTAGCCTGAAGCTCTACTTGAGCCAACGCTGTATACCTCTGAGCTGACTCAGCATCCATCCAACCCGAAACTACGATCTCGGGCTGGGCCTGCGGTGCTCTACGTCTTGGAGGCATCCTGCAAAGGAGAAAAAATTAGATAGCAAAAATTTGACAAAATAAGTATTATTAGACTTATTTTCAAGGTGGAGGCCCATTTAGGCCTCACCAGGGCAATGGCAGCCCGAAAACTAGGTAGAAAACTGATAATAAATAAAAAGGGCGGGCGTCCTGTCAAAGGAAGTTGCCCAACATGCCTCGGCAAATATCAAGGCAAAAACAACATGCAATTAGCATGGAAAATAATTTGAAGCGAATAAAAATGGGCTTTCTAGGCCCCAAGGCGTGCATTACACACAAAAATATTCATTTTCAGAATAAAATAATAAAAATTTGGGCAGTACCCCGGCAAGGGTATGCCCAACCTCCTGCATAAAAAGGCATCAAAATAGGTCTCAGGCCTCAACAACAATATACGCATGTAAATGGGACGCACCCCGGCAAGAGTGTGTCCCCAACAACACAAAACAATGGCCTCAGGCCTTAAAAGCAATATATACACAAAATAGTGCGCTTAAGAAGTCTATTTCTAAAGCAAGAGAGTTATAGAAAAATTCTATTTCTATGTGATCATGCAAAGGTTCAGATTTAATTGCATTAATTAAAAAAAGAAAAATGGGCAGCATCCTCCCTAAATTTCTAAGGTATCTAAAGCGTTCTAAGCATTCCTAAAGTTAGAGGAAGAAGAATTGAATAAAATTCAAAAAAAGGTAGTTATTTACTTACTTGTAGTCGCGAGAAGTGTAGAAA